>OZ010581.1:67701255-67711255 GCA_963932145.1 Acanthosepion lycidas
TTATTTATTCCATTGTGTGCTCTGGTATGGTCCACAATCTATAAATCTATGATTCAACTAATTTGCATTAATCTTAACGTGTTAAAGTGTAAATCCCCATCGCCTATTAATAATATTGAACACTTTTAGTACAAAAACTGCCAATCCCAGATAGACACACTTGTAATTCGTATAAGAAACGCCATATAGTAGGATTGGATATTAAATTACAAACAACGAAAGATCCTGGCCATAAGTAAACTCCATACCCAGACCCTGGGATAAGATAACATACACCCCACCAACCGCTAACTCAATTCCATTCTCATTAAAAAGGCGTCTACCTGAGGATGACCGACAATGAAAATAAATTTAAAACAATGCTCCATGACGGACATTTAGGGTTGATAATAGCCGCGTACAGAATGGTTCGAATAGACTATATTGTGTCATTTTTTGCAGTAATATATATATATATATATATATATATATATATATATATATATATATATATATATATATTTGGAGAGAGAGACAGAGAGTGAGAGAGCGATTGATAAGGGCTAAGACAAACTCCAGAACCAAACTTTTCTTCTTTACAACACCTATGCTATCAGAGTTCACCAGATTATCTTTTACGATTTTATCCACTTGAATATCATGTCTTGAATTTTACGAGACAGTTTACCGACAAGAGGCCAAATAAAATGAAAAGTAATAATAAAAAAAAACAATCCTGCGTGCAATTTTAACAAATATAAATATAACCCGTGGCTGTGTACGTGGAGATAATGACAGTTCGGGTTAAAAACATTGAAAGCAACCAACCCTGTCTTCCTGAAGGAAAGACCGAAATGGGCCAACCAAACACAGTGGGGCCTCACTTGATCTTTATTTTACGGATGCAAAACATGGATTTTCTTCGATCGAGTCTTTAAGACAAATCTCGTGCGCTTTCACCAATAACAGCTGGGATCCATCATGAGCAAAAAGCGGGAAGATTTCGCCAGCAAGCATTCCGCTGTAGCGAAGGTGGAATCCAACTTAATCACAGTCACCGCCATCAAACCTCAGCTTAGATGAACAGGACTCAGAAGCCACACCACGGTCTCCATTTACCCTATTACAAACAACAGCTGAAACAGACGATAAAAAATTCCGACAGCCACCGAGTTGTAAGCGTTAAACAAGCGAGAGGTAGTAAAGCCTAGCGTCAACTCATCTGAAATGCTGTAAAATGTTGAGAATAGGAACTTTACAACAAAACAAAAAAATGCAATGAAAATATATCACCAAACTCCAAGTTAAATTCTTTGAAACAGGACAACCTTTAGAATATTGAAAAAGATGTAAAGAATAGAGTAAAATTTGAGTGATACGCTATGGCAAAACTCTACGGAACTTGTCAAGGTGACCCACAAATACTTCGTAATCAATAGATAGTTCCTGCTAGAAGCGAGGGAGATCTGAATAACACCAGGCTGGAAAACAGGAACAAAAGCAATTTGTTCCTCGTTCTGAATGCACGGATATGGATGCGTTATTTAAAGATTATTATTAAGAAAGGAAGAAAGAATCTAAGAAAGACAGGGAAAAGAAAAAGAAAGACAGGGAAAAGAAAAAGGAAAATTGAAGGAAAGAAATAATAAATGACGGGCAAAAAGAAAGAACAAGTAGGAGAGTAAAAAGAAAGAAAGAAAGAAAGAAAGAAAGAAAGAAAGAAAGAAAGACGGGAACAAGTAAGAGAACCAAAAGAAAAAGGAAAAACGGGGAAAAGATAGATAGATAGATAGATAGATAGATAGAAAGAAAGAAAGAAAGAAAGAAAGAAAGAACAGAAAAGAGCTAGAAAGAAAGAAAGAAAGAAAGAAAGAAAGAAAGAAAGAAAGAAAGAAAAAAGAACAGGACAGAGCTGGCTGGAAAGAAAGAAAGAAAGAAAGAAAGAAAGAAAGAAAGAACAGAAAAGAGCTAGGAAGCAAAGAAAGAAAGAAAGAAAGAAAGAAACAAAGAAACAAACAAACAAACAAACAAAACCAGAAAAAGAAATAAAGCCGGAAAAAAAGAAAAATGACACAAAAATTACCGAACAAGAAAGAAAGGAAGACAGAAATAAAGTATGTTAAATAGAAAATGGAAGACAAATTAGAAATTAAACCGTAATCATTACTAAATAAAATCCTTTTGATTATTTTCAGTTTAAATCACCAATCTGATTAATTCTACTCTTAATTTTTATTTTTTTTACCTACATGAAACAATGAGTATATAATTCAACGCCATTTTAACTTTCAACCCACCCAACATTAATCTCAGTGAAGTTTAAGCTGCTTTGCTCCTAATGTCTATCCTGAATGTGCTTGTCTGCATGAAATCTTATTAATTTCTCATGAAATCTTATCGAACAGGTCACACGTCAAAGAAAATATTAAAAGCAACTCATAGCAAGGAAGAAAAATTAATCCTCTGAATTTCTATGTTTAAACAAATATGTTGATTAAATTTAACCATTTGTAGACGGCCAATTTTTTAAACTAATCAAATACAAAATATAGTTGTTTTATTTTTTTTAATTAATTTTGAAGGGTGGATAAGAAAAATGAAAAAGAATAGAAACATATTGAGACGCAATTTTTAGCCGTTATTTAAAGGAAAATGGAATTTTTTTTCATAATTTAATTAAGCTTCTGTGGATTTGGCAATGTTGCGAAAACTCATTTCAGATGAAATTAAGTGAAACTAGTTTATATTAACGTTTACTTTCTTTGGGCCGCTTTGATTAACGCCAATAGAAAGAAGAAAAAAAAACAGGAGATGTCTGCATGTAGCGGTGAGTAAAATTAGTTATTGCATCAAAACTCAGCAACGCAAACAACCGCTCTATATTCTTAGTTGAAAAATATGTTTTGCCCGTTTTGATGACCTAAACTTTATTCAGGTTTCAAACAATTCATAGAATGAAACTAATTTCATTAACCGATAACATGTTTGTTAAAATTTCCATATGATTGTCTTTCAGTAAATGACGAGATAAGCCTTTTAAATATGTTCTACTCCTAATTCATGAGATTTTATATGTTTTTCTAATGAAAGGCTTAACGGGAAGTAATAAGATTATGTTGCGCCAAACATTCTCAGTTAGAAAAGATTTCTTCATACTTATAATGATCATTGGAAGGAATTTTGTATATAATAAGAGAAATCAGCAATATTATTAATCCTAATCTGGTATCACGGTTTCAGTGACTTTCTCAATGCCGAAAGGTTGCCTCGCTGTGCCTTTTCTATAAATAGTTTCACGGTAATTGTCCGGATGAAACCTTCGCTCGGATTTTCGGAAGGAGGTGTTACTAACATTATTTCATTTGGATTCTTGTAAATAATTTTGTTTTCATATTTTAAATACTCATTGGGGCTAGTTTTTAAATTGTTGTTTTATTCCGCTCCCTCAAACGACAATGAATTGTACATATCGGGACTAGTTAGGACTTTCATAGAGACAATGAGGTATTATGGTAGACGTAGTAAGAAAAGTAAGTAAGAATTCTTTGTTTTGTTGTTAACAATATTGTGCTATATTTGGGTCAGTGATTGTGGCTAGCTAAGTTTAAAGTTAAGACAGATTTTCCCCATTCTTCATTTTGACCTTGTGCCACATTCTGTAAATAATTACAAATAAATATCACTGTTCGCTATGGTACATATGCAATCGCTGTACTCAACTGGCGTCGAGATCTCATTAATTTACATTTGTGTTGGTTAGATTTAACCGTAAATTCTATGCTAACAGTTTCTCACTTGTGGCACTCCCTTCTTGCTCCATGATTTCCAGCCAACATTAATATTCATGAATTGAAATGCAACGGAAATCGCAATCTACTGTTCTTCTCGTTACTCTTTTTGTTCTATCCCCCAGCTATGGGCTAATGAGTAAAACTTGTATCCACCTCATAAAAAATCTTACAATATTAAAAATATTTTATAACTTTAAATAACCAACAAAGGGTTGATAATCCGTAGAAAACAAATTAATTAATCAGTTCAATCTGTCCTGTGAGTGTCAAATTTTCCAGGCCCTCATTTCTCATAATGGACCCTAGAAATTTCAGATATCGATTACAAATGTCAAAAATAACTGTCGTTTTTCGTTGCCATTTTCTCTAACATCGGTGCTCACATTTTTGGTGCATGGTATTCTCAGAATGCTTCTGTAGAACTACATCTATTTCGTTTCACGTTTCTCCGTCATCTGCAAGGAGATTTTGTTACCATTCACTTCCGTATAGGAGGATATTACAGAACAACTCAGTATACGTGTGTCTTTGTTTCTAACGAAATGCTCGTGTTTCTTAATGCACTACTTAGCTTTTGGAAGGCATCTTTCTCTATTCCAATGCACTTTCGGATTTCGGTGTCACATTTTCCGCCCTCTATCGAAAAAATCTTTCCAGATATTAAATTGTTCTACTTGCTTGACTTTGGTATTTCCAAATTTTATTTTGCATATTTGGCTCTTCACTTTGCCGACAACCGTATATTTTGTCTTTTTGTCATCAATTTTTAGTCCTTTCTACATTACGTACTATAGCTTCGATTCTGTATCTGCTATCTTTAGTGCCATCGGCATATTGCACTTGGTTAAGATTATGGCCGCTAATAATGAATCTTGGTAAGACTTTTAATTCTCTCATAATTGCCTCACAGTACAGGTTGAATAAATCCGACAAGAAGACAACATCATGTCCGTGTGTAGGCGGTTTCCTCCCAGTACAAGTTCTGGATTATTCCAACATCCTCCCAAAACATGATAAAGTGCCAACAGTGTCAGAATTTATTAAATTTGCATGATCAACAAAATATATCTATAATGTCATTTTGCATTTGCATCGCATATATGTTTCTAGAAAGCAGGTATTCTTTCTATCACAAAGCTAAAAACTAGAGCTGGAAGAAGATTGTATAGCGGAAGTATAACCTTTGGACTATGTCCACTAGACGTGGAAATTAGAATTCGAATTTCTGCATTTTACATGAGAGTGAACAGCATTCATTACCATCCACTGTAAAAGTCTAAATATCTACGATATAAAAAAGTTCCAATTTAGTGTGGAAATAGGTTTCCGTGCAAATTCTTGCAAAATTAGCAGCTCTGCAATGACAGTCATGTGACCTGCCAAATGCAATGTGCAAAGCAATATATAAAGATAATGGTAGATGGTGACACTCTATCTTGATTTTATAACAATGCTCAGATATAAGTTAACTGTACTCTGACATGTGATGTTTGATTGAAGACCGGTGAGCTGCTCATGGCAAGTTCACTGGAATTACTAAAATTCTAACAGTTTAACTGCACAAGGATGCATAATTTTTTATTAGGATTTCTCAAACTATAGGTTGTGAGACATTAATTACTTGTGAAGATAAGTAAGACGTTTATACTAATATTGAATGATTTTTTATGATTTATCAACCCTTTGCAGGTTATTTACAGTCGAAACATATTTTGTATTGTAAGAATAATTCTTTCTTTTTTATGGCGGGTCTATTGAATCAATATTTATTTTAATAGCAATGATTTTTCGATGTAGAATTCTCAATATTTTACCCATAGCTGGGAGAATGAGATTGATTCATACCGTCCCCAAGCGCATTTGACTGTAGCTGAATTCACACTCGGGGAGCTGAATCGTCATTCTGAATCATGATTATAATATAATATATATACATATATATACATACACACACATATATATATATATATATATATATATATATATATATATATATATATTAGGTTGGTGCAAAAATAATGGCGTAATAATGTCGTTTTTTGACGTTAAAAATACGTCAAAAAACGACATTATTGCGTCATTATTTTTGCACCAACCTTATGTGTGTGTGTGTATATGTGTGTGTGTAGTCATCCACAGCCAGACTGTTTCGCTGCATCACAGCTCATCATCAGTGAGGCTAGACATCCGATTGCATCAAGCCAAAATCGAAAACCGACATATGGCATCAGTTGGAGATTTTTGCCCCCAAAGCTATCACCTCCCGGCAGAGAGGAAGGTGAATTTTTACGCATTTGTTTTTGAATAAACACGCAGTGACACAGAGTGCTCGATTCATTATCAGCAGTAACAATAGATAGATAGATAGATAGATAGATAGATAGATAGATAGATAGATAGATAGATAATTCCATTCCAAGCAAGGCGGAAATGTTACTAGGACGCAGAGTGTTGCAAGGAATCAAAGTGAGAGAAATGACTGAGGCTAGGAATGGTTGAGGAAAGGACAACAAATGAACGATATTCAAGAAAATAGATGGCGATTGGCGTTGCATTTAATTTTTTAAATCAACTAAGTGAAAGGCAGTCCTACAAACTGGAAGTGTAAGAGAAGAAACTTTTGGAGTAGAAGCGACGATTGCATTTCGCTATTTCAACAGTAAACGGGTGGGACCTAGATGCCAATCAAGTAGAACGCTTAAATCCATGTAGCCGGGACACGAGAGAAAAAAGCTTGTCAGAGTAGTTGCCATGAAAATATTAGTAGAAAAGACAAAGAGAAACCACATCACGACTATGAGAAAATGACTGAAGTCGTGATGCCAAGTCAGGATCGATTACATTAGATTTTGCAAAGAATCTTGAGATGATAAGCGGGAGCACCAGACCATATACGGCAAAAGTAATCAATGCAAGGTTGAAAGGTAGATTTGTAAATGTGCAAGATGAACTCTGAAGAGAAAACTTTTCTAGCACGACACTGTGACCCAAATTTCCTTGCAGTAGATGCAGCTATTGATTTGATGTCGTCCACTCGACACAAACTCGGTTGAAAACGTGAGGTCAAGAGGACGCAGCATGTTTCTCTCCGCGACTCTAGTGTCAGCCATGCTGATGGCCGACAGAAAATTTTATCTATGGTAACTAAATGAGAGCAGTTTTGTTTTGGAGGCGTTAAAATTTCCTGCCCCAATATGTAGCTGGATACATACATACACACACACACACACACACACACATATATATATATATATATATATATATATATATATGGAGAGAGAGAGAGAGAGAGAGAGAGATTCAACCGAAAGGGCCTTTTTTCAAATAAGTTGTTGCATATCGAGACATTTTTATAAACATTTCAAAGTCTACAAATTCTGTTTTTGTTCAAGTACATTCGACGGTCGTGTGCTAATTGTTGTCAGGATGCTTGAGATGTTCTTGTCAACATTTTGAATGTCAAGATCAAATCTGCGAGCATCCGGATAAGCAACCTCATCTTCAGGACGATTTCAAAGAGATCGTCGATACCGAAAATGATCATATAAATATTCAAGCATACCTCAATTATCTTATAAGTATATGAACTATTTTATAGACCATTTTCAGTGCTTTATCTTACAGTAGAAGATGTTGTTCTGTCCCTTTTGTAGTTGAGTTTTATTCAATGTGCGCGTCACCATAATGTTCGGATGTGAGGAAGTACAACGAAATCCATTTTTATTGTTATTCATTAGAGGGTGTGGCAAATGTAGGTATACACTTTGCTTTCGTCCTTTTTTATAAATTTTATTACATTTACATTTATTTCTTACAGTTGTATTTGTTTCACATTGTTTAATCTCGTAAGTGCTCGAAATCCCACCCCACCCCATTCAAAATTCATTGAATGTCTCCAGAACACTGTGACACATAGTACGCCAGAAATTCAGATATCATTAAATGCTTCCAAGAAGAACTATTTTAATTCGCCTACTTTGTGGGGATTTTTCTCTTAATCCTTATTTTTACTACGTCTCAGCGCTCTAAAACTAGAAGTACATTAATATTGTTGGGTGAACGTCGTGACCATTCAATGCTGCCAGCTCGTCCGATCCAACGTCGTGGGAAGGTTTGGACAAGGGAGTCCCTTACTGCCAAAGCATAAAGAGGAGAGGTCCCTTCTTGTTGAAAAATCATTTCGGCATAAATTGGATCTGGTTCTAAGACGTAATTTTTTAAAAAAGTAACTATATATATATATATTTTTTTAAGCCATATATATATATATATATATATATATATATATATGTTAAGACATTTTTTATGTTTATACATTCCTTTTTATACATACAAATATTTAAGTAAATGCTCTATTTATAATAAACAGTATTAACAACATTTACCGGCCTTAATGTCCGAGAAATTGTAAATTAAAATATGCGTCCTCCGACAGGAATCGAAACTGTATCCTATACGGAACCGTCATATAGACTGACGTGTTTTTACTGATTTCATCATAGAGCCTTTCAGTTAGCATAGTCGAATTTACTGTTTTTAAACTATAATCTTCAATGATTCTTTCACGTACATTCATATCTGCTCAAAGCGTATCCAAATGTAAACAAAATGATGTCACACTTTATAAAATGGACAAAGTCCGAGAATTAATTTAAAACATTTTTATGTTTATACAATCATCATATATAGAAAAATTTAAATATAAGACTGTATAAACATAAAAATGTCTTAAATTAATTGTCGGACTTTGTCCATTGTAATTAAAAAAAAAACTGTATATCTACTTTTGGCCCACCCAGTATAATGCTTCATTTTATAATTCTTATTCATTTATCTAGTCTTTCATTCAAGGCGAATGTTCGTATCTTATAGTAGAACAATTGTTCGTATAATTTCGCTGGGAAAATAATAGCTTACGAACAGATTCTCATCGGCCGCCATGTTGACGGCCCGAGTTATTCGTTTTCAATTGATTTCTTGCTTAAATAGTTTTCCAGCGAAAGAAAATAGTCAAGCATAAATTATTGGCTCAGAGGAAAAATATTCGTATCTGTGATTTTAAAAGCGATATGTTGCCGAGCAGCACGCAAACATATGTTTAAGAAATCATAAATCTTTGAACCTATGTGTGTGTGAGGAGTTGGAATATTTTTAATTAGCTGCGCATATACATAATTTCACAAATATTTGTCTCTCTGCGCATTTACCTCTCTGTATCATACTGTATAATCTATTATCTCTCTTTCATGATATGATAATAATAATAATAATAATAATAATAATAATAATGAAAGATAGATAATGCATGATAGAGTATGATATTGTGTATTTGGGCAGCAATCCTTATTTTATACAGGTTTCGTGAAAGACAACAGACACGGTACCGTAATTAAGCTTTTTTCTTTAATGCGTACAAGTGTTTTCTTTTCTGGACACAATGTGTGTAAAAAACTGTCCAAAAGTTATGCATATCCGAACTCTGTAGGCCATTATCAAGGGCAATTTATATATTTTTTTCTTTTAACAGAATGTGAGGGTTTTATGTATGTGTATAAAGTTATAGGAGTGTTTTACTTTCCAAACACGGTTAGCAAATTGTGACCGTATTCGTTGTTAAGGAGTATTGACTTTTTCTTTTTTATTATTATTATAGCCTCTATAATTTTAAAACGTTTTTACGTGTGGATGAGACTGTTACACTTGTATAGTCTCCTGGTATGTTTTGGGTAGATTTTAGTAGGTTTTCGTGTGTTCTTAAATGAGTTATAATTGGATAGGTTTAAGGTGAGTCGTCTAGATAGGCATGTAGTAGTATAACCAATGAAATGATTTATATATTATTTATATACATATATGACTTAAAGATCACATGCAAATCAGGAAGATTTTCTGATTTCTCTCAATTTCTGACGAAGCGTTAATAAAAAGTGAAACAATTTAAGATTCATATAGGTTTATCATATATATATATATACATATGCATTAAAACATTGAAACATGAATAAAAATTAACAACACCTAAAACAGACTCCCTTGAAAATGGCTAAAGAATTGACTGAAAACATTTGGAACAATGCACAATACGGAAAAAATATATGAATGCTGGAAAACCTAAATAAAATATTAACTTAATTTTCCTCGTTGTCAAATTCAACGAAACATGCTTAAAAGAAAGTTTGCTGCTCAAATATTCATGAATTATATATATATATATATATATATATATATAT
>OZ010581.1:67716255-67738755 GCA_963932145.1 Acanthosepion lycidas
ACGCACACACATATACACACACACATATATATATATATATATATATATATATATATATATATATATATATATATATATATATACACATAAATATATGTAAATATGTGTGTGTGCTTGGTCGGGCCTTAGTAACGGCCTAAGGAAGTGTAAATAAACTCATGGCTTCATACTAGCACAAATACATAAATGTAGATATGTAAATTTTATAACTGTATATATATCATGAATATTTTATTAATCTAATTCTATCTATACAGTATTCTTATATTGTGTGCAATGATACATATTCATTCATACTTTTATATATATATATATATATATATATATATATATATATATATATATATATATATGCATATATATGCATATATATATATATATGCATATATATATATATATGCATATATATGTATATATATATATATATATTTATATATACACACACACATATATTATACATTGTGCGTGTGCCTATATACAAATGGTTGTAATCTTGTTGAAATTATTTTTTCTATATAAATATGTATATATTCGTTTTTTCAGGCAAGTGTGAATTTATGCTAATCTCAAAATATGAGATAAGCCTTATTACAAATAACGAATAAATATACAAATATTTCTAAGTTTAATACATATATATATATATATATATATATATATATATATATATATATATATATATATATATATATATATATATTAATCTTCTTATATCTCTGTATAAAGAGAGAAAATGCATGGCACACACACTCACACATAATTGCATAATTGTAAGGAACCATTTTTTTTTTATCGGTGAAAAGTAAACTTGTTTTGAAAATATTCGTAAATAACTGATTAAGCTGCGGTATCAATTTCAATTGGAAAATTTCGATAAACCGCATCCATACGTATCTGTAAGCGTAAGAGTACAGGCAAACTTGCCTATACACTAGACGCCAAAGTTTGCGAAAAAAAAAACTACACAAGATGAATAAACACTTTTCTTTTATGAAGAAAATAAGGTTGTTCAGCAGTATGGTTTTACCAGTCGTGTGTGTGGACCTAACGGTTTGGAAAATGTCTTGTAGCCTTTTCGAATGTGCTGTGTAACAGAAGAGACATCGCTTTTATCGGCATGAAGCTGGATAAAAAAAACAAAAAAGATCATTCAGAACTATTCGAGCAACGAAAGATCCGAGATATGAAGTCATGATAAAATGCAAATTTCTAAGTAGGAATTGTAACATCTTATTAGTATGTGTGTAAGATACGTTAGATAGCCATTGTAGTTGAACATTATCTTGCTTTTTACGCTAAAATCATGACTAAGTTTTCTGCTGAAACAAAGATGCAGCTTGTGATTTGAAGAGGAAGATGACCTAACGTGATGTAGACATGCGACTGAGAATTTTACAGTATTCAAACAATTCCAAACACGTTTGCTAATATTGGAAGTGTTTTAAGCACAAAGGAAACTGGAAGAGCACAAAACGTAGACAAGAGCGATGAAAGAAATACTGTAAAACCTTTGCCAGCGATCCAAAATTAATAGCCAAACAAATTAGGATTAAACACAGTCTTATCAGTGAAGATTCAAATGATACGTTACGCAGTGTATTTGGGAAAAACAGTTTGAGTGAGGAACAAAAAAAGTAAGACATATCGCTCAGTGGATAAAAGACTGATCCAAAAATGAGCTGACCCAAAAAGTTTTGAGTTCAATCCCTATAAACAGTGAGATAAAAATACTTAGAATATTTAATGGAGTATTAAATAAATTTGATATATCCAAAGAAAAGTTTGACATTAGAACAATCAACCCCTGTGGATTATTTATTTAGTCCACAGAGGTAGATTTTTCAAATTACAATAAATATCACCTGTAGAAGGCCGGGGCGTACATCGGTCAAAACGTCGTGAATATGGCAATAAAGATGTGGACATCTATTTACAATGTAAATAGTGTAAAGAAAAGAAAATATTGAGTAAAAATACATCCGAACAGAATAAATCTAACATGGGATATTGGAAATTGGCCCAAATTAATTTTTGTGAGGAATGCAAAATAGAGTTGCATTTTAATACAAGAGATTACGTAGGAAGACAATTGAGAAACAGAAACAATGCAAGATATACCACAAAGATGGTAAGATTTAGTAATCGACAAGTAATAGTGAGTGACTACGTCAAAAACGATACTAGAAGAAAAATGGTACCAGCTGATAGAAGTTTAAACAATGAGAACTCTGTTAGTTTACTACGATTTAATTTTCTTGGTTGGTTGATTTAAGTTAGCAGCATATCAATCTCTATGGGTTATTTAATGCCGAAATCTAAATATTTTGAACAATTGTATGGCTTTAACTACAGATAAAATATATTGTTGGTATTTTTTACTATAAATATGTATCGTTTGCAATTATTCTATTTATAAAAATGAATTACTGGTATTTATCTATAAAAATGCATTGTTATCCTTTCACAATGTTTCGTTTTTGTCTTTGGGTGCACTATTTAACCATAGCTTCGAAACTTTCAGATGCTAACACCCCGGGTCAGGGTTTACATGAGAACAACAGCAACGATAACTCCTAAAAATCTCCAATCACCCGAAGGGAGGTGTTGCTGCGAATATAGTTAATCATCATACCCAGGACTGTCTAATCTTCTGCCAGACTCTAATCTAATCTTCTGCCAGACTCTAATCTAATCTTCTGCCAGACTATGATCTAATCTTCTGCCAAACGTCAGCCTTGAACAATGTGTGACTCACAGCCGAACGGGACAAGGTTCCAATGTAGAACACAAGAGAGGCCGGCACCAAAACAAAAGCCAGAGTAAAGTTGTTGACATTTAATATTAACAATGAAAATCGGGCACAAACACTTGCAATGACCTTAAAATATAGATCATCACTTGTTTCGAATATGGTCTTCTGCATGGTTAGTTACATAATCCCTGATTACATTTGCCTTTATTCAACAACTACATATCCAGCCGGTGGTTTTGAATACAACTAAGCTGCGTCACGGTTTTGTGGAGAACATTGCATAATCTAGCGTGATCACTTGTTTAACCCTCGGCCACGATGACTTGTGACTTCGTGCTAGCAAACCCATCGACATTTTTTTAACTCCAATCTACACAGTTTCACTCACAAGACTTGGGTCAATCTGTAGTAGATCTCTTATTCTTGTCACTAGCAGAGATCATCGCTGTAGACAGACATTATCGAGAAATCACTTCTTTGAGAAAATGTAAGATTCATAATCGAGTTTCATACTCTAATTTACACCGTTGTCTGCATCTTTAAAGTCCAGTGTTTAATCATAGGCTTATCTTATCTACATAAACTTATGAATTTTTTATCTTTTCGGATGCTCATACAACAACGACCACAGAGAAACCCTCTAACTTGAGTGGCTCTAAGGTCTTGTATTGTGTATAAACTATGGTTTTATATGTAGATACGTAAATACCTATTCCAAGCGTAGCAAGATTATTTCCTATTGATATATATTTCCGTAGAATCATTTCTTTTCTGATCTTATATTCTTAATGCGAACCAAAGACCTTCTCTATTTTACTTACTTATAATTTACTTCTATAATTTGCTCCACAATTGCTACGCATTTAATTGAAAAAAAAAAACCATCCACCCTACTATCAAATCAGATTGAACCCGGCTCTCTCGGGAAGGTAAATTGTTATTTACTTGTGATACAAGCTCGTCAATATAAACTCTGGTGTTGCTTTTGATTTACGGCTTATTCCGTTACAATATTGAAAATTAAAACTAATTAAAAACAATAACTGAAAAACAATTCTATATATATATATATATATATATATATATATATATATATATATATATATATATATATATATATATATATATATATATATATATATATATATATATATATGTCTGTCTATATATATATATATATATATGTATGTTTGTATATATATATATATATATATATATATAAAGAAAGAAAGAAAGAACAGTAAGATATATTATCCAGTGTTCTTATTGGTATTTTTATTTTATTTTGACAAAATAGTGCTCGATGTAAATTTGCAGAGCATTATTATAAATTAACTGATTTAAAATATGTTTTTTCACTACACAATATTAACCATGTTTCAAAAATGGAAGCTGAAATATTCGAATTTAATTTTGTAATTAAATTAAAAACATTGCTTCCATTTCATCCTCAAACGAATTTTGGAGTAACTTATTTTTAAAAATTTACTGAGTTTTAAAGATGTAGGGAAGTATATATATATATATATATATATATATATATATATATATATATATATATATATATATATATATATACAAATCTTGATAACTATACTCTTTTCGAAAAACCCTCGAATTTTTGATTTGCCAATAATCAAATGAATCTCGAGGAAAAAAAAGTTTTTAAAAAAGAAAGAGCTAGAAACATGAAAGTCTGTCGAAAAAAATCGCACAGATACAGATTTTAAGGCCAAAGAAAAAAAACCCGACACAAGTAAACAAATAACTAACAACAGAGCTCAATACAACCGTAGAGCAGACCTAGGTAAACCTAGTGAGCCAGACAAACCTACCCAGGTTTCATCTAAGCGGATAGTCAGGGAAAGCCGGCTCTGGGTAGGTTTGTCTGGCTCACTATGTTTATATATATATATATATATATATATATATATATATATATATATATATATATATATGTATATATATATATATATATATATATATTCAATTCGACAATCATGCAATGCAATTTCCCTACATCGTAGGCTCCAGCACAAAATAAGATCTCGCCTGAATTGACATCATTGTAATCATCGTATCGAATATGCTCGCATAGTTTCGACTTCATATCTTGAAGTCATCCATTGCAGTTCGTCTTTTGTCTATATTGCATCCAGCGTCCTCAGTGACTTGGTCAATATGTTGAGGCATCAAAAGTATATAGAAACCTCCAGTTTCACCTCTCCATATCATGTAGTTCTAATACTGTACAGTACCCCACTAAACTAAACTCAGAATTGGTGGCCTTACTCTATATGGCAACGACTCGAAAGATGGTCAGTAGAATTGTCACGTTGTTCAAGAGTGAGTCTTGCTAGACAATAAAAAGGACAACTTAATAGAGTGAATATCGCTCACTTTAGAAACTAGGGTAAAGTATATTTATCAGCAGGTTCTTCGATATCTGGGACCTCAAACAGGTGTCTGGGTGCTGTTCAGCGGTCTGTTGAGAGAAAACCAAGTGGGGAGGCGTCTGGTATAGTAACGGTTATCTATAAGTTATAGAACATCTGCACAGAGTCTCTGCATGGATATCAGGAGAAAGGCTGCTTGAAACAAGCTTTTGTCCACATCAGCCAAAATTAAGTATAGAAAAGCCTGAACTAATCTAATCCACGGACGTTTAGAAAGGTGTCATCGTCTCGGGCGAATCAACCTCTGTGTAATTCTTAGGCAGGAGACGTATCTAGGTCTGAAAAAAGGATACTTAGGAATATTCCCAAGAAATACGTGTAACCAATTTTCAAACACGGTGGGGTTTCGGTCATGGACTGAGGAGCTATAGGAAGAACTGGTCGCTCGAACTTCGTTGAATGCATTGGCAGTGTTAATGCTCTTAAATTTATTTCGATTCTTCAGAAAAATTCTGTCCACATTATTCCGTGATCAGATTGTTAAGGATACTACATATTTCATGCAAGACGGCGGCCCATATTATGCAGTAAAAGTAAAATAGAGCAATGGGATTCGAGTTATAGCAAGGGCAAGTAAGTTACCAGTCATTTTCTCTATTGAACATATATGAAATTTTTTAGTCATATGACAGCGTAAAAATCAAAATAAATATTTTCAGTTTAATTCGTCCGATCAGCTCTCCTGTTTAGACATTACGAATTTAAGCGGAGTACTAGACTTGAACCTATGCCCCATAGTTTTACAGTTGAAATGGTTAGGTATTACCATAAGTTCTATTCTAACAGTTTATTTTCTTGTACTTTTCGCTTGTGGAACTCTCTTCCTACATCTTGCTTTCCCCTCAGCGTTGATCTTCAAAAATTGAAATGCAACGTTGATCGTTATCTTCTGTTTTCTTAATTCTTGTTTCTTTATTTTTATCTCTCCTTAATAATGTTTTCTTTTTCTCGTATTGCTTCACACTTAGCGACATCTTACGTGTCACTAAAACAAAAACTGTAGTTATTCATTTTATTACTCATGTCATTTCGAAATTGGCGCAGTTCTTTATTTCTAAGATGAGGTATTGTATTTATGCTGTTCGGTTCCTCAAATTTATTTCCATATTCACAACGTTTCTGCCTGCTTTAGGTGATTGGAACACTTTATTTCGTTTACATTGTTCTAGTTGTACGTACCATGCCTCATCCGATGTTTTATTTCTTTCCTTTTAACCGAACTCTCTTTTTCTTCCCCACTGCAGTCGTCAAGTCATTTTTGGCTCAAGTCACTGGACCCAGCCAACGCTTTTACCTACTTGGCCATGTGTCCTTAAGAAGATCAGTGTATAAATTTGTGGGACTTATAAACTTGATGTCACAATTATCAGGTTTTTGGGGTTTTTTTTAACATAGCTCATATTGCAATTTTGTTGTTATTATTGCTTTTCTGTCGCACTCAGTATTACTGGTAACCATAGTGTATTCATTTCTATGCTTAACCGGCTTAGAAGATTTTTCTGGCGTATTTTTGTTTTCGTATTTTCCAGTGATGGTCACTGTCTATTATTTCAACCTCATCACACGAGGGTGGGGAGTGATCTCTCCCTTTAACCCCCCCCCATATTTGGTCAAACCATTATGTGGCCGCCTATTCTTTTCTTTACAAATAAATAAGATCCATTCTTCTAGCTTGACTGGTTTGATGCTTTTGAAATCTCTACATCCCAGATATGTATGCATTTCCAGTTTGTGTACACGTCATCGGATTTTGTGATCGATTTGCAGATGGCTTGCAAAGTCCACAACGAATCACTTTCCTATCCAATCATGTGTAGTATTTTATTTGTTGATGAACAGGCGTGCTATAATAATTTGATACATGCATTTCTTCATTGACGGTTCCATATTTATTTCCACATAGTCTGTAATTGCAGATCTGTGTTTTATATATCTTGATTTTTATATAGTTGTTTTAAGGGAATACATTTAGGTTGATACTAAGAGAAATTATTTTTCTTCTCATAGGTTTCTTCTGCGTATCGCTGATCATGTGTATTTATCTGAATTTCTCTTGTTTTATGTTGATATGTGTTACTTAAATGTTATTTTTAGTTGATGTTCGTATTTTATTGGACGCTAAATTAAACAGTGTATTTATTTATTTTCGTCTACCAGTCTGAATAGTCGAGAAGTCTTTTTAGCGAAAAAATATGTGTTCTCCGTTAATAAGGTTTCTTGAATATTCAGGACGGTACACGGAAGTAAAGAATTTTTACTGTTTGATAAACAAACAGGGCGTCTACACAGATACGTGAATCCACTGAAAATAACGCTTGAAGTAATAAATATCTGTCGGAATTAATAAATAAATTCATTGTTTTTTTAGAATCTAACTTATCATGTGTACACTATTGTTTTTAATTATTTTTTTCTTGTTGTTGTGTATCTGTCTATTCATGTTGTCTTTAATGTCATTAATAGCGTTTCTTTGCTCGTTTTCTGTTGTCTCTCTTAATTGTGATTCAGTTATGACTAACTCACTCCCTAGCGTTTCCTTTGAATATATAGCCTTTCAATATTGTCTCTGACTCATAGTTTGTCATGTGTGAGATTACAGCAGTTGTTAACCAAAGCACAAGCTACCTACTGAAAAATGGTTTTGCTAAAGCAGTATACAAGTGAAATGTACAAAATCTTATTCACTTCCTTCCTTTTTCATCATGGGATGCCTTAAAGATGGGACGTGAAGCTTCCCCCGATAGGAGACTCTTCAGTCCCCAGCGAACCTCGTGTTGCATTGAGCACAAATAAAGAATAGTATAGATCATAAAATGCCTCGGGCGTACTGGTCTGCACAAAAGCATATATAATAATTGTAAAAAAGACACCACAAATGTAGAGAATTAAAAAAAAGTAGAAATAAAAAGTTGCTTCCATTCAGGGTGACGGAATAGAGAAAGGTCATCTAAGTTCATCTCGTATGATCAAAACCAACCGAACGAAAAGCAGGCAGTAAGATAACTGAGCATGAACGCATACCGCTATTCTTTTGCAGAAACTTTATTGTTGATTTCGAAAAACAGAACGTATTCTAAGTCGAGTCATCTTAACCTTTACATCGCCGGTCATTTGATTAGAAAATCGTTGGCCTGTCATTTGACTTAATTTAATAAAGTCATTTTTTTAATGTCAGTAGTACACATTGATCCCATTAACGATTTCTCTCTCTGGTCAAAATATTTATTAGTGTGTTAAAATGCCAATAAAATAATTATAATACGTATAAAATACTCATTATAATTAGGAATATGTCCAGATTTACATTATTTATTATATGTCCATATATATATATATATATATATATATATATATATATATATATATATATATATATATATATATATATATAATGTAACGTTCAAGATGAAGCTATAAAAAGATTTTTGCTACGATGGTGGTTATATATATATATATATATATATATATATATATATATATATGTGTGTGTGTGTGTGTGTGTGTGTAATAACTATATACGGTATATTTAAGTGATACATCTGAGTCAGTAGCCATTTTTCATCTATATAGTATTAAATAAAAATAATATTTGATCTTAAAAAAGCATCCATAAATTATATATATATATATATATATATATATATATATATATATATATATATAGAGAGAGAGAGAGAGAGAGATAGATAGATAGATAGATAGATAGATAGATAGATAGATAGATTTCCTAGAATAATTCTGGGGATAATGGTCTACATGGAAAATAAACTTCTAGTATAAAATAAGTTACCATTATCCAGATGAGGCTTCCGCAGGTGCGTCTCTGTTTTTTAAATTTTGGATTTAATTGAACTATAACAACAGAACGTTTCGCTTTCATAATCAGGAGCCGGCATTTTTATACTATATATATATATATATATATATATATATGGCTATTAGGATTTTTGCTTCCGGGCTAAATTTGAGTTTCAGCTGTCTCTCGTGTACAAATAAAAATGCTGGCAAACTTTTACACAATTCACAACTATATAGAAAATATACGCATAAAGGGGGTATCTTTAAAAAAATCGTTGTCCATTAGTGCTATTTATGGGTATTAAAAAGCTGTTTTGCTAGAACTCAAAATGGTGCATTCTTATATAAGAAAAAGAATATATATATATATATATATATATATATATACATATATATATATATATATATATATATATATGTATGTATGTATATATATATATATAGTATATTGTATATTTGTTTGTGTCGGTGTATGTATTTGCTTATATGTACTTGCCTTTTCAAAACTACGTAACCAGATTCCTAGGAAAATAGCACTAAGATTTACCTTAAAATGTTTACGCCAAATTAAGCGCCCATTTCATTCCCCTTCTTGTTTAACATATCCTATTCATTTTGTTACCAATTTATTTTTTTTTCCTGATTTTCATAGTCTAATCAGTTGTCTCAGCCGTTAATTTCCATGACTGCCTTTCAAATGCTATCGAAAAATCTTTACCACTTTCCATTGAAAATTGTGCAATTTCAGTTGAATAACACTCTCCACGGCCAATATTCACCGACAGTTTATTTCTACAGAATTTCGATTCGATCAATAAAAAACCTGCTGATAAACCGACTTCTTTTTTTCTCTCTGTTGTTGTAACAATTACTTTCCGTTTTTGTCTTCTTCCATTTACCGTTTCTAAAATAAAAATTTGGAAGCGTATCAATGGGGCAGTTGTAAGCATTTATAAATAGCTGAACAAATGCGATCATCAACAATCCTTCAGTTTGGTACAAATGAGGATTGTTCCTTTCTTTTTTATTGTTCTTTCTTTATTTATTCATTTTAAATTCCTATGACTCGTTTAAAATACTTGTATGCATGTGTTGGTGATTTTAAATGGATTTTACTAAGCTCTATTCTTAATCAATAATTTTCCATTTCCTTATTGCTGGTTTTACTGGTGGGGGGAAAGGGTTGTATAGTTCTGTTTTGTGGAAATTTTATGACAAAATCGAAAAAGTTTATTTGTGACGAGTTTCGTCCTTCAGGACTCCATCAGACTAAATTTGTTATGTTGGTGCGTCTACACATGCGCAAGAATGAGGGAGAGCTGCGGATTTTAGAATATTTTTATAGTTTATATATATATATATATATATATATATATATATATATATATATATATATATATATATATACACAAATACATACGTATATATATATATATATATATATATATATATATATATATATATATATTAGGTTGGTGCAAAAATGACATCGTTTTCTCACATATGTTACTATGTGATAAAACGACATTATTTTTGCATCAACCTAATACATACATATATATATATATATATATATATATATATATATATATATATATATATATATATATATATATATATATAACCGAATTCATTTAGAGTCTTTTTTTTCGTTCTATCACTTTTGTTAGTAGATATACCAGACAGATAATAGAAGACCTGCCAGGAATGGTAAAATGTTGCCAGAGCCAGGTCGCATATTTAATCTCTATGACCTTACGCTCAAGTCACTCTTTAGACATTAGTTCCGACCCCATTT
Organism: Acanthosepion lycidas; assembly: GCA_963932145.1. NCBI lineage: Eukaryota > Metazoa > Mollusca > Cephalopoda > Sepiida > Sepiidae > Acanthosepion > Acanthosepion lycidas. The sequence goes on from OZ010581.1 coordinate 67,727,060, forward strand.
TATTGTATACTAGGTTAAAAAGCGCCCTATTGGACACCATTTAAAGTAGCCTATGCGCAGTGCTCTTAATTGGGCCTTCATCATAATAGGTAAAGAATGAATTATCTATCGATAGGGAAGAGGAAGCTAAAGAACTCACATTTGATCGCTTCATTTAAGTGTTGCATTAATATTTAAGTTTACCTTTTAATAGTTTAATGATAATTCTTCTTTTGTCACATAATTTAAAGACAATTTGATGTACGTATCCGGATAAACAATTGTTTTTATTTCATCGATGACTTTCGCTGGATTTCACAATTAATTTTCGATTATTCCCAAATTTATTTGCAAGTTATAAAAATTATTATCTTACAAAAAATTCGCCACGAAAAATCACGAACAAAAAAATCGCCCAAAACAATCGCAATAATGAAAACTTGGGAATCCAAAATTCCAGAATTACTGGTCCGTATCTGGCCTAAAATGTTTTTAATTTGCTCACAGAATTGGCCTGATTCCAAAATCGTATGATATGTTGGGTTACGGCCTCTAGGAGTATAACTGAAAAAGTGTAACAGGCTGACAAACTGACATTCGCATTTGAATGCAAGAGGTCTGTAATAAAATTTAGGATTTTACAATCCTATGACAGAGTAAATTTGCCTAGCAACATTGGTAAGGCTACTGTTTTTAAGAGGTAAGTTCCCTGATTGAAATTCACATAGAAAAACATATAGAAATATGGATTAAATTAAAAGCTAATAATTGTTTTTCGTTTGTTGTCGCAATTCTCCTTGGCAATGCCAATACAATTACTGATCACTTGTTTTAAATAGGTTTTTTTAAAATATAGACAAAATCTTATAGAATAATTTTGAAAACCAAAAGTGTATAACAAATTCCGATACTTTTAAATAACAGAAATAATTTCTGTTCAATTAAATAATTTCTAAGTAAAAAAAAATGGGTCTTTGCGGTACCGATTCATTATAATCTTAAATTGTTCAATTAAACCATTATCTTCCCCATATACACCCATAACCTGTGTATCTTATTCTGTAAACGCTCTATCTCGACTGGCTCTTGCGTCTTTTACAGTATGAACATCCTTGTAAAAAATTGATTTAATCAATTGATTACTGTTACGGGAATGGTGATAACATAATCGCTTTCTCTATATCCAGTTGATGGGAAACGTATGGGTCAGAGCTTCGACGTCGGCGAATGATTTCCCCTAAGAAAGAAGTTGATGAAGTTTAAAAGACGATTATGACACGGATAGAAACGAATCTTTTCTCCTGATGTGACCGAGAGATTCCAACTGTATTTCTCTAATGCAATTTGTGTCATTTTCTTTCCATTTTCATATAAAACTTCCTTGCTCACATGTTCAGTCCATGGTATTCCCAGCATCCTTCTGTAGAACCACATTTCTATTGCCTCAGATCTCTTCTTTATCTGTCAAGAGAATTTCCAGTCAATGTTATACAGGAGAAATGAAATTATGTAACAATTCATTAATCTTTTCTTACTTTATAACAAAATTTTTCCTGCTTCTTAATACGTTGCTTAAATTTTAGAAGGCATTTTTCTATCCAAATGAACGTTTGGATTTCATTCTCGCATTTTCCGTACTCTGTTAAAATACTTCATAGATACTTAAATATTTGTCTTTGGTTGATTCTTGTATCTCCAATTGGTAATTCGCATCTTGGGCTTTTCCTTTTGCAGATACCCTGGATTCTTACAATTGATTTTTAATCCTTTCTTCCCGATTTTCATTACTACCTTCTGTAGGTGTCCGTGTAGATTCCTTTCTGGGTCTGCTAGCAACACTATGTCAACTAAATATCTATTGTACCTTAGGGAAGGTTACTGGATAGAATAATGATACGAAGGTAGGTGATGAACGATAATACTTAGGGGAAGAACAACACATATAATATTCGCCAATTGAATTCCACAATGAATCTCCACCTGCAGAACATCTACCAACCGTCCCACGCGGTAAGATGTGGCACAAGGCCGAATTTAATGTTGGGTATCCGAGCACGTAGGCTCGAGCAAACATTCCCCGTAGATCCCGTATAAATTGGGGTGGGATAATTGTTTCCCGAGACGAGACTCAGCCCTTCGACATTGTCTCGTCTCGGTATCCTCTCTGCCCGAAGGCAGAGAGTTAGACCAGTAGAGCTGGAGACGAATCTCCGACTGCAGACCAACATACAGTATTTACTACTGTATTTATGTGAATGAGGACATACCCGTTATCATCCATAGGTATGCTACTACAATATCTGATATGGTTATGATTGTGGTCGCTAATAATGAATCCGTGTAGGAACTACATCCCTATTTCTTGCTTCCTGCCACATACTCTCTTCAAAGATTTAAATGCTACGTCAGTCACCATATTCTCTCTTCCCTGTCCTTTTATTTCCCTTTCTCTTCACTCCTCACTAAAATCTTCTTTTACTCTATGTAAGCCCCTGCATTCTAGTGATATTATGGCCTTGCTTGGTGTGAAATCATTAAAAAAACAAAATAAAATTCTACTCCTTTCAGGATTGTTCCTCTGTAATGCTTGAATAAGTATGGTGAGAAAACATTCGTGTTTTAACTCCATTTCTCTCTTTGCGAATTTAATGAATTAATTTTCTATCTGCATGAAGATGTTTTTATTCCCAGTATTATTTCTAAATATTTCTCCTTCTCAAATAAATTAAGCTTACCTATCAGTTTGAACTGTTCTTTTTTTATGTACATTATTAAACTCATATCTATTTTGGAGAATATTATTATACTTTTTGTAAAGATAGATATCATAATTGCCAGTATAAAAAAACGAACTTCTTCCGAAATAAATTTCTAAAACGATTGTACTGTGGCTTAATACGCAATGTTGAGGTCTCCCCTAAACTGATTTAATTCACTTTGTTCATTATCATAAGCTATAAATTATATAAGTCTAAGCAATAATAATAATGAGAGGAAATTGTTCAAAACGACATTATTATCAATAATGAAAAAGAATAATTCGAACGATATTATTATTATTATATTCTGAATGCCTCATGGTTCGATCGTTGTGTAGATGTCTAGAGTACCAAGGAAGATACTGCCAGGCAATCAAACGGATTACCTCAGGCACACAGTACTTTTCAAAGTGTGCTTGTTGCATCCAATAAGGCTGATTTTTGAAGCCTTCGCAAAGTGTATTTTACAATAAGTTGGCCAACAGATTATCTAGACTTCATTGGGATGGAGCTGAGTGCCTAATCACTCCTAGGATTTCTCCAGCATTTCCCACCATCTTGAAATCTCAACCTTCAGTTCAAAATAGTTGCTGATCTTTTCTCTTTTGCTTTCCTATTATACTGTAGACAGCAAGTCACACCGTATCCATATCATTTTCACTTGTGCTGAGGATTGCTACATCTGATCTTCGGTGTTTTTATTATTAGTAGTAGTAGTAGTAGTACTATTAGTAGTATTTTTCTCCCATACAGCATATGGTTTTGGTTATTCGTTATGAATTGTATCCTTGCTATTATTATTATTACTCTTCTTCTTATTATTATTATTGTTATTATTATTATTATTATTATTATTATTATTTGTAGAGGTAGTAGTATTTTGCAACCATAGAGCATATATTGTTGGTTGCTTGTAAAGAGTTTTATAATTACGTTTATTATTCCTATTATTATTAATTTTGTTATTATTGTTAGTATTAGTAGTAGTAGTACTAGATCCTTTCTCCCATAGAGCATATGTTGGTTGATTGTAAGGATTTTTTTTAATATTACTACCACCATTATTATTATTAGTAGTAGTAATTAGTATGTAATGTTTGTTGCTGGTAAGGAGTTTTATTATTGTATTTATTATTGTAATTATTATTAGTAGTAGTAATAGTAAAAGTAGTAGTAGTAGTTTTTTCTCCCATAAAGCATATGGTTTTGGTTGATGGTAAGGACTTTCATCATGCCCGCATCAATTACTTTACATTCATTCTCAGTTGCGTTGATGAGGGCTATGCCTGCTATTCGACGTTGAATGATAAGAGTCATTATTATTATTATTATTATTATTATTATTATTATTATTATTATTATTATTATTATTATCCGTACAGTAAAATTAATTTTCGTAACAGATTGCCGCAGACGTTCATTAGTACCATCTATTCAACCATAACTAATTACGAGGTCTGATCAAAAAGTAACGGAACTGTTGCTATAGTAACGGAATCAAAGTGCGCAGAGTGAAATCGCTAGCAACAAATTGTCCTTAAACTCTGTCAATCTGACACACTAAGTTAAATCATTCTTGTTTATTTCCCTTGTTCGTAGCATTTCTTAGAAGGGAAATGCGTAGAGCATGGTCGTCTCAACACACCACAGAGTTTCCATCAGTGGATATGGCTTGTGCAGCAGTTTTTGCCCAATCATAACATTCCCCAGGTGCCACATCTACCATATTAGCCAGATCTCCCCCCTTGCGACATTTTTCAAAAATCAAATCTCAGTGGAAAGAAGCAAGACTTCAAGACGTCGACGAGATCCAAGAGAATGCAACGATGCATCTGCTCGCTAATCTTTTTAGAAGGAGTTCTAGGAATGCATCTATCACTGGAAACGACACGCCCCCATAAAGTATCTGCCTTCAGAAGGAGATTACTTCGAATGAGATTAAATGCAGAATTGATATCTGCTGTAGTTTATCTTTTTATAGCACCAGTCTTGATACTTTTTGATCCAATCTCTTATACTTCAACTGACTCCTATTAGCAAAGAACTAGAAATTACAAACGAGAGACGCAAAGGAAAAGTAATATCGTTAATATTTAAACATTAACCCGGGAAACATAATTTTATGTACACAAAGAAACCTGGCAGTCATACGAAGCGGTTGAGAAATAATGTAACTCTTCTTCCCTGCTGTGATTACTTATTGTATATTCAACTGTACTGCTAGCTTGCTTTTTAAATACATTGATTGATTTTTTTTTTTTTGTTTTTGCCGTATTTAAAATGTTTGCAATGTACCGAAAGCTTGCACTAAATTCACTAAATGGTTTTTCTGGATATTTCTCGTTTTAAAGTGAAGATGTCTAATATGAACGTCGATGTAGTATCTATATTATGACGTCAAACACGGTAAATGGAATCACCATACATCAATAGACAGATATCTATGCAGTTAGTTTCTTATAGTTAGTAGAAAAAAGTGCTGTTATATAATACTGGTCACTGGCAGTTCAGGTTATAAAACATTGAAGTTGATTTTAACATACCATTGAAATGAAAGTTAATTTTATTATGATTCATTTAAATATTTCAATTCGTTCGTATCCTCATTGGTCTGTTTTACAAGTTCCTATTTAACATTTTACTGAATGTTTACAGCATTTAATAGGAATATTAAATCCGGGATAAACTTGAGCTTTAAATCAGATTAACTTAGAATTTATTATTAATATAACAAAAAATATTTTCAAATCATATACTCTTGAGAATTTTTTTAAAATATGACAAAAATACTTTTTAAATATTTAAAATATTGTTGTTTTTTTTTTTTTTAAAGAAAACTGAAGTATAATTAATCAGACAAATGGACGAAGGAGCAAAACGTCATCACTTTGTGTCTGTCTTTAAATTAAAGATATTTTAATTAAAAAATTGTCTCTGTGAAGAGATTTAAAATAAAATACTGTATAAACAACTCGTAGTTTTAAATCTTATTCACTTAAAATATTTTTTTTTAAATCTGATTAACTTAAAAATATTTTTAAATATTTAAAATATTACTTGTTTCAAGAAAGCTGAAATATAAATAATCACTCTACAAACAACTGAACCAAACAGCAAAGCGGGATCTTTTTGTGTCTGTCTTTAACTTAATATTTTAGTTTAAAAAAAATATCTGCTTGAAGAAAATTATTATAAAAATATTACTGCATATAAAACTCGTAAATCAATTATACGCCGGACGGACACACGATGCAAGCACACAAATAATCACACACGTTTAGTATATTAGAGATCAATCATCTCATAAGGCAATGAATATTCGAGAATCTAACCACGGATGAAGAGAAAACAGGAGGCAACTGAAATGAAGGCCTACAGAAAGATGCTGAGAATACTATGCTCCGTTTATGCAACAAGAATGTCTTAAAATAGCAAAAATGTTACTTTTACTTAAAATTAGAAAGCGAAAGATGTTCTTTGTTGTATATATAATGAGGAAGATTGGCTTGGAGAATTTGCTACTTGCAGGTTATATCGAAGGTAAATAGGATAGGGAAGTCATCGGTGAACCTATTCGACGAAGTAGAGTGAATGGATGGCGGAACGAGTGCATGTGATAAGCTTAGCAAAAGTACAAACTCTGATGAGGGTTACAAGCGATAGGAAGTTATGTATCGCCATAATTGCCTACGCCTTGCTATAGAATGCGTAGGCTGGTCGAAAATGGGAATATCTACCGGACTGGTCAGAACTTTGACAACACTAACTGGGGTATGTCCTTCTGAACCAAGTTTGCTTGAAGTTATGAGAGTTATGGATTGCTTTTGTTTATTTTTTATATAAGAAAGAAAAATGCGCGAAGACAGTGAAGACGATGGCAGTAATATAATGGTGAAGACGTCTTTCTGCATCCATATGTCTTGTCACACTTAGCTTCAACAGATTCAGACAAGCCACCACCTGGTCAAGGCATGTCGCGGCACGGGCTATTGATATCCGTTTTCTTTTCACTTCCTCTAAGAAGCGATGTTACAACTACTCTCTTGAGATAAAACGTGGAAAATATCAAAGAAAATTTTCCTTCTTTCATTCAGGTTCTGATGCAACGCTGGGACCTGAGAAAATGCTCATGGACAATAAAACTTTGGTGACATATGGCAACATTAAATATAGGTGTTTTATATGTGACAATAATTACTTACACAATATATACCTTTCACATCTGGTCAAAGTCATGTATACAAAAGGTACTGCTCCTAAATATCAGCATCAAATGTCCGTACTGTAATCAGTTATTAGGTTGGTGCAAAAATAATGTCGTTTTCTCACATAATAACATATGTGAGAAAACGACATTATTTTTGCACCAACCTAATATATTTCGATGTAGGAATTAAGGGACATATGCATGAATATTTAATGCTGTTATAATAGGTATTGAAAATTTTGGCTATTGCTGAACTCGAATACTGACTGCGAACATCGATATGAGATACGCCGCTATCGAGCAGATATTAAGACACGATATATATATATATATATATATATATATATATATATATATATATATATATATATAAACGCTCAAATATACATATTCTTCTAAACTGTTCACCACAAGCGAAGCAATAAAGCCACTAGATCAAACAGGGTTACTTAGTGTTAGATAAAATAAGAAAAAATATATTAATGAAAGCGACCATTGAAAGAATAAGAATTAAGTTGTAAATAACATTGCAGGAAGTCGGAAAGAGACTTTCGCAAGGGCAATAGCGATAGAAAAATCTGTTATAATAGAACTTATGGTGACAGACATACACACACACATATATATATATATATATATATATATATATATATATATATATATATATATATATATAATTACTGATAGAGCATATCTTTAAAAGACAATAAGAATAAAGACAGAAGGAAAACCTAATCTCAGCCGACGCGTTTCGTCCTCTGAGAGACTTTACCAAAGTAAATGTCATTTGCCTTGATAAAGTGCCTCAGAGGACGAAAAAACGAATCAGTTGAGATAAGTTTTTTCTTTTGTCTTTATTCATATATATATATATATATATATATATATATATATATATATATATATCAATGGGGACCCTGCGATTCGAGCTCGTCAAGCTTAGTGCGAATGAGTCACCATTCAAGTCTATCTAGCTAAATGAAGTTACAATTCGTAATCAGGGCTCAATCTTCGATTTCTTCTAAGTTCTTATTCACTGTTCTTCTGTTATCTCTTTCTATCAATGTCCCATTTGATTTTTAATAACGCCATACAAAGTTTAGTATTGTGGCTTTTTCATGAACAGTAAGGCAAAATATATATATATATATATGTTCGTGAAATTGTCATACAAAGTTATTGTACTTTTTTACGGAAAAAATTCCATCAACATCGTTGTTGGTGTGGAATTAAGTTAAATAATTTTAAAGAACCAAACACTGAACAAAATAGGATACTAATCAAAGAATTGACTCTAGTGTACTGATTATTAGCAAGAGAAATTGGACTGGCGAGCTGCGTTCAAATATTAGTTTAGTCTTTTTGCTTCACTTACCATCAGAGTAGTCGTATAGTATGAAGCAATTGTCTCCAATTATTTTAAATAGTTCCCCGTTCATTTGATCTTGGCTGGCTTATTTGACAATCCATAAAGTGTTACACTTTTCGCAGGCGTACCATCGAATTTTCGTCGGGTGGGAAACGAAAACCACTGCATCCGCCTCGATCTATTTATTGAACAATCGAGTTTGGCGTGTGGACAGACATCGTCGTTTTGTTGAAAACTGAACAAAATATGAGAAACTTATTGTTTAATAAAAAAATAAATAAAACGAACGTCGGAAACTTTTGCACAGTATTTATACACACTAAGATATTCATCTTTATATTCTGTTTTTTTTTTTTTCTCTCTTTTTTTTTACCTGTATTATGTTATATCTTTAACGTTGCATGATGAGATTTAGTTGTTATGCCTACGCATTCTTTGACTGGTCAGACAAAAAGAGGTCTAGTAAAATTTATAAAAATACGTAATTTCTTTTATCAATATGGCAACAGCAAGACAGAAAGACGTGACATAAGCTTTATCCCGACAGAAATCAATAGGAACGCAAATAACAAAGCGAAAATGAGTACATAATAAAGAAGACTAGAAGAAGAAGAAGAAAGACGTCCATAACGAGGCAAATGAATAAAAGAAAAATACATTCTAAATAAAAGAAAAATAGATCAAGAAATATCGCTTAAAAAGCAGCACAATTCCAGCTAATAAAATAGATAAAAGGATAAAATTACTTTGATGAAGACGCAAAGAAAAAAAAAAAGGGAATTACAGGGTTACGAGCGAGGAAATCACAAATTAATGAAATGCCATCGGAAAATAAAATTGAAAGAAAGATGGCGCTGGGGTAAAAATCTAAAAATAAAGTAAAAAGGAAAACACTGATGCAAAAAATGTCTGTTTATGCTGTGGAAAAATAAAAACAAGTCAAAGTGGAGACAATGCACCCATGTGTTGAAAGCAGACAAGATAAAGCTATTTAAAATTTCAAAGAGATTTTTTCGTCCATTCCACATTGGCGTAATTCATTTGAGTGGGTAGAAAGCAAAAGTTTGTATCTCTGATACACACACACACACAAACACACATACACACACACAAATATATATATATATATATATATATATATATATATATATATATATATATATATATATATATATTTGTGTGCGTATGTTGTTTGTACTTGCGCCGTCGCGCGTGTCGATGTGTATACAAGCGTTATTATATGGTTAGCGGCTTGGACTCTAACGATTGAACGCAAAATATTGAAGCACGACGTGAAATCAGCTAGCTGAGTTCGAATTCCAGTCGATATCGTTGAATTTACTTGATACATGTCTACCCTTGGTTAAGACATGTAACCATCACTTTTCCGCTCGGCATGACTTAACTTATTGGGTAGAATATGACAAATATTAGTAGATAATAACAAAATATTCTACAGCAGCCACTAAAAGGAAAAAACCGAAAACGCTAAAGGCTATTATTGTCCAAAATAAACAGGCCACACTAAGTGAAATAACATTCAACACAGGAAACGGTGCCTTTGAAATGTGTATGATATAATGAATGTTCTTATACAGTATATTAGTATTCAAAATCAAATAAAATACACTAAAATGCAATAAAAGAAATAAATCGGATTCTTTTTTGTGCGGCCTCATTCCCAATAGGCGTTACACAGGACGTCAGGTTAGACCATTTCTAACGTCCAGATTCGCGAAAAATACCAGGTTGTAGATAAAGGAATTTCAAATACCACACACACACCACGTTGGTCCTGCGATAGTCGAAATTACTTGAACAAAAAAAAACAAGATATGAATTTGGGATAGTTTATCCACAACTTCGAACACAATACTCAAGACCTTATCTGAAAATTGGAAAGATAAAATAAAAAATTAAACAAACATGTCGGTTTGTTCGTTTTTTTTTGTTTTGTTTTTTTTTTTTGTAAAACTTATATATATATATATATATATATATATATATATATATATATATATATATATATATATATATATATATATATATATATATATATATATATACACAAACAATTTTTATCAAATATACATATATATATATATATGTGTGGAGGGTGCAAATATATAGAAAATAGGAAAAAATCATCCGAAGTTCTTTTCTATTTTTGTTTTTATTTTTTAAAAAACAATTCTCAATACAAAAGTAGAGCCTCGCAGACAGTACTGTTTCGCAGCTCCCCAGTGCTACTAGACATCTGAATGCCTCAAGCCAGGATCGAAATCCAACCGATATTGCATCAGTCAGGGTTTCTAACATGGAGTTATCTTCATTCGACATAGAGTAACAGCCAAATCCAGCGTTTTTTTTGTTTTTTTTTTTAGTGCTCCAGTTCATTTTACTGAAGAGTTTTGCATTAACGCAGGTGCCTGCTGTTTATAGAATTAGCCTATATCTCAACAGTGTTCAATTCAAATATATTTTCAAGAGCTATGTAATTATAGTCCCCTCAAAAAGTATTGGAACGACAGGACCAATTACTTTGTTTTTGTTGTTTCTGAAGATGTTTATTTTTAACATGAAAAGATGAATATGATACAGAAGTTAAGAATTTTAGCTTTCATTTCCTCGTATTTACATTTTAATGTGTTAAAAAGTTTAGGACATACCACCATTTGTATCAGCACGCCCCATTTTTAGATGAAAAAATTAAAGGAACATATACTCTATAAGTAAATAAGATTTAATACTTAACTGCATTACACTTGTATCAAGCCTGTGACATATAGACGTCACCAAACTGTTACATTCTTCATTTGCGATGCTTTTCTAAACTTTTAACGAAGCCACTTTTAATTCTTTTTTTGTTTTGTGGTGGGGAGGAGGGGTCTTCATTCAGTCTCTTCTTCAAGAGATAAAATATAAATTCTTTTGTGTTATATTCCCGTGCTTGATTTGGCCAGTCTAAAACCGTCCACTTTTTCCCCTGATAAAGTCCCTAGTTGTGTTGGTATTATGTTTTGTGTTATTGTCCGCCATATACGCCATGATAAACTTCCACCCTATTAGTTTCAATGCATTTCTCTGTAAATTGGTAGACAAAATGTTTCTGTAAACTTCTGAATTCATTCTGCTACTAGTATCATGAGTTACATCATCTATAAATCTGAATTAGCCTTTTTCAGAAGCAGCCATGCAAGCTCAAGCCAAGACACAGCCTTTATCAGGCTTCACAGATGAACTTGAATGCTTCGGATCATAAGCAGATCGTTTCTTTCTCCACACTTTGGCCTTTCCATCACTTTAGTAGGGAATAATTTTGGTCTAATCAACCCATAAAACATTCTTCCAGAACTTTTGTCGCTCATCTCTGTACTTACTT
>OZ010581.1:67743755-67778755 GCA_963932145.1 Acanthosepion lycidas
TTAAGTGTTGGGTAGTTTTTCCGTGTTTAGGTACTTATTGATTTAATTGGATTTAAAAATTTATTTGGTGTCATGTGACACTGATATAGTGTGAGTCCCAATACCTTAAGTGTGCGTGTGTGACGGTGTCTTTAAAATAGAATGCGACTTAGGCCTTTTATGAAGTCTAATATAGCAGAGCCCCAAGTGAGGATGAAATTCGCCGCTCTAGTGAATTCGTTTGCAAGGCGAGCATGACTTCATGCTTCGGTAAATGATCAATTCCTTTTTTTAAAGAAGAACTGACATTTAAAGTTATATGCATCCTCACGGCACTCTAATAAAAAAAAATATTTACCACAAAGACAGAAGGACATACATCATACATACATACATATATATTTATATATATATATATATATATATATATATTAGCTGGGTGCAAAAATAATATCGGTTTTTGACGTAACGTCAAAAAACGACATTATTTTTGCACCAACCTAATACATATATATATATATATATATATATATATATATATATATATATATATATATATATATACACACACACACAGAGACTTAATGGATTTTATTTTTAAACCAACATTTTTATTATATAATGTTAATGTGTAAAATTCGTATTTGAAATCGATGACAAATTTAAATATGTATATGTATATGTGTGTGTGTATATATATATTAGGTTGGTGCAAAAATAATATCGTTTTTTGACGTTAAAAAATACTCTAAAAAACGATATCATTTTTGCACCAACCTAATACATATGTGTGTGTATGTGTGTGTATATATATATATATATATATATATATATATATATATATATATATATATATATATATTATATATATATATATATATATATATATATTTATATTTATATATATATATATATATATATATATATATATATATATGTATGTATGTATCGGGCAGGAATTAAACATATTCCTAATTGAACGTAACCCTATCTCGGAAGAAATAAACCAAACTGACACAGCCGCCAAACACTTAACTAGGAAAAGTCGTCTTTCACTATGTGTACATGTGCCAATATGCGTTCGCGTATATATATATATATATATATATATATATATATTAGGTTGGTGCAAAAATAATGACGTAATAATGTCGTTTTTTGACGTATTTTTAACGTCAAAAAACGACATTATTACGTCATTATCTTTGCACCAACCTAATATATCAAATTAAGGTACAATAAATATGATATATTGTAAAAGGAAGGATGAAAAGAGCCGTGCTGAAAAGGGCCAGTGATACACGCTTAGGCGATGTTTCTTGTGATACATGACTCAGTAGGATTTTTTTTTTTCTCGGAACATGTTGCCATTTCTTTCTGCGATAGACCAATTGCCAACTATGGCCTCTCCTGTTATTTATCCATAGCTCGGTGGGGAGAAGAAGAGCATTCATATCTTTTCCAAGAGTATTATCACGTAAGTGAAATATAATGGATTCGAACTCAGCTCTTTGATTCCTCAGTCCGAGCCTCTATCTATTACTCCACCGTGAAGCGCTCGATACAAAAATCCCAAAATTAGAGATGTACAGACAAATACATTCAAAATCTCTAAAGCACAAGCTACCCTACTACCTAGGTTTCAATCGTTAGGCCTCTTCAGGCAGCACCATAATATGCCAACACCGGAAGTTTGGGCGGAAGGCAGAGGTAGGGGTAAAGAAAACGTTCATCCAGGTTCATACATGCACAATAAATATTTGCTTAAATGTCTACATTTGGGTAGTACTTCCGATCTTTCGTTAAGCCGTACGTTCTTGTTGGGGTATGTGACGATAGCCAATTTCTCTTCTTGACATATTATGCAGAAAATACCGCGGGCTCTTCCGGCTTCATCTTTTTGATAATACTTCACATTATGTACAGTTATCTGCCATTAATTTCTTTCGTTCTCCAAATACAATCCTCTAGATTGCATCGTTTGGTATCGTTTCTATGACTCTCAAGTCTAAAGAGTGTAGTGTGGTTGTAAAATCTCATCTTGAACGGACCCTCGGTGCAACCAATATATATCTTATTAAATTGGTTCCATCGCTGACCTCCGCTAAATAAAGAACACCCTCTGTTTGGCAGTGACCGTCTAAAGGACAATTGTTTTTATTCCTGCGTTATATCTTCACTTTACCAACACTTTCTGCTTGTAATAATTTACCATTGTGGCACTTAACGATGTTTAACATGTTATCTGTACAGCTGTAACTGAGTTTGACTGTACTTCTGTTGAACACCTTTGCTAGATCAGATATATATTTTTTTTTTTTTTTTTTTTGGCGAGGGGAATGCTTATCGAGAAACATGAGAATATTTTACCAGTTTTGGTCTTCAACTGCAAGTTGAAAGTGGGATTAAACCAGATCACGTCTCTTCACCTGGTTTTACAGTTAGGGCAGGCGTGTGGTAAAAAGTCAAACCAGTATTATGACCCACCTTTCTTAATGGATTTCCATTTTTTTCGCTGGAAAATTCCCTCAGTGGAAGATTCTATATTCCACTCCTGTACATGTTTGATAACATTTGCGGGTGATTAGATTTGGTGCTCACATATTTAAGAGAAGTGTTTTGTTTCAGGTACGACGAAAGAGTGCCAGCAGATAGGTTTAATTCCACATCCCAAAATTGGATTATTTTCATATTTACCTCAAGACTAATTCTAAAAACTTTTTCAAAACCGGACCACGGGCAGGTGGATATCTTGAAGAACCAAGGTGGTATCGGTCGTCAACTTTTCCGCATATATATATATATATATATATATATATATATATATATATATATATATATATATATATACACACACTCAGACATATATATATATATATATATATATATATATATATATAATAAAAAGGCTTAAACACTAATATTCCATGGTGTTAATTTATTCCATTGGAATCGTAAATACGATCCAATTCATCAGACCTACAAATTCAAAAAGAAAACAGAAAAAAACATATATATATATATATATATATATATATATATATATATATATATATATATATATATATATATACTTGTAAAATAGAATATTTCATACCTCTACATTTTTATATATTATCCCTCATCGTTACCACTCGGAGGTTCATGCACAGCAGAGTCATCAGGTGCCGAGTATAGACTGAGGCGTAGTTATAAATTATGCTGGGATTTTCAGTTTCTTTGTTTTTTAATTTTAAAATTATATTTTTCAGTTTTTTTAATTAAAGGCTGATTACAAGTTCTCATTTAAAAAGAAGCATAAATTTATACTTAAAATAACTATTAATTTACATTAAAAATAAAACGTAAGGTAAATTAAAAATTGATCTAGATCAACGTATTAATGAAGTTGTTTATTTTTATACCTACATGTAGCCATCAATTCATTCCCGCGGTTTAATAAGCTAGGATTATTTAAGTGTTTTTAGATAAGCGATTTTTCAACAAGACATATGTTACATTTATTTCCTTTTCTTTTATAAGATTTAGCTCTCGTTATAAGAAATAACTTCCCAGCTGAATTACGGTGATATACCATCATCCTTTAATTATAAGAAATATTTGTAGAGAGCAGTGCTTTTTTGTATTTTATATTACCTGTGATCATTCGATGATAGTGAAAACTGAAATTCGCAAGAATGTATGCTCCCTCAGTATACAATATTACCGGTGATTCATTGACATTTTAAAAGACATATCATATTTTTCGGCTGTTGCGTTTATTTTTATAAAGCATTTCGCTGTCTTTGTTCGAAATATATTTGTTTAATACAATTTTGTTATGACGTGCATATGTTAGCTGATGTTAACATTATTTTTGTTAAAAACATTGTTTTTAGTGTTGGTGAATGGTTAAGTTTTTTATGAATTAAAGTCTTCCGACATTACGGCTAAAAGGTGGAATAAAATACAGTGTAACCCGGATATAAGAGAGTTGTCGGTACCGGACAAGTATCTTATATCCGGGTGTCTCTTATATCCTGGTTTCTCTTATATCCGTGCTTGGTCTATTTTATATACATTAAAACAGGCTCTAATTTGGGACCAGAGAAAATATCTCTTTTATCCGGGTTTCTCTTATATCCAGGTCTCTTATATCGGGGTTACACTGTATAATGTTTATTTCTTATTTTTACCTTCTTTGTTTATCTCTGAATACTGTAAATTTTCTTTTTGATTGCTTACTTCTAAAGACTTTATGTATTTAATTATAGACTTATCAAATATTTCCTTATTGCTGGAGTTCTTTGCTGATCAATCTTGAACTGATTAAAGTAAATTATCTAGAAATTTGTGTTGATTTTTTGATTCTTTACTGATGTATCTATGGTTATATAGATCTTTTGCGTATGAAAAATGGAAAGATACATAAATTACAATATTTATCTCTATTTTCATGTATTTACTATTTATTCGATAGCAGAATCTTTAAGTTATGCCGATTTTAATTCACTGGATTCTTTCTTTTCCTCTTTTTCACCACTACTGTGCGCCATTTGCATCAATGCCGTCCTTTGTAGCAATTGCTAACGAAAAACTGTAAGCAAAGTAAAACGAATGTCTGTGTCAAGCTGAAGATAATAAAATGCTTCTATCATTGGAAACTTTCTTGACATAAGAATGATGCGTGTTTCATAAAATTCATTTATAACTGACGAAAATAAAAACGAAAATACAACCTATTAGTACGCACAGATGTAACGACGTATATTTTTTCCACGAATACACACGTTTCTGTGATTTTAATATCTAAGAATTTCCACTCAAAAAAAAGATACACCTGACAGCTAAATTAAAAGAAATATCGCCTGCACTGACTCGAAAACATCTTGCTTCCAAGAAGAAAGAATGTGAGAAAATATTCTACAGTTAAAATTGGCAAAATTATTACCTTGACAAATTTATTAAGTTGACTGTCTTTCACTTTCACTAGGTCTCGATTCTTTCTCTATTTCTATCTATCACACAGACGCTGTCTTTATCACTCTTACACACGCACATACACAGAGAATCTCGCTTTCTCTCTCTCTCTCTCTCACAAACACATGTAATCACACAAAATCATTCTTTCTCTTTCACTTTCAGAATGTTTCGTTCTTGATTGGCGCGTGTTGACTTTAGAAGTAAAGAATTAGGTTAGGATCCATTGTTGGTTGCAAGACTGAATGAAGGTTTGTGGGGCTTGCAATGTACAAGCAAGTCTCTTAGCATTCGAAACATGAGTATTTCCTTCTGTAGAATCTGTTTATCTATCTCCAGAAGAAGGATTGTTCTTTTTTCATTATCATATACTGATATTTTGATTGGTCATTGTAGCTTAAGTAACACTGTTTCTCCTACTGAGGGGAGTTTGGTTGGTTTTGAACTTTGTAAAACTCTTTATTCTGCAATAAACACCATCGCTTGACAAGACACCAAAAGAATTGAAACAAAATGGCTATTTTTGTAGTGACGGTTTAATTTTTGAATAAGTATTATTTGATCTACACAGTATTGAGTAATCTTTTAACAATACTGTTTTTGGTCATTGTAATTTTATTCCGTTTATACCAACCCTATACTAGGTTATATATATATATATATATATATATATATATATATATATATATATATATATATATATATATATATTTCTAAGCACACACACACACGCGCACACAGACACAGACACACACACATATATATATATATATATATATATATATATATATACATATATATATATATATATATAAAGAAATATAGTCTTAAGGTGTGCTATATTTATGGAATAAAGTGCTCAATATCAGAGATAGAGCGTGTGTAAATATAAAAGTGAACATAGAAGTCAACACTTAGAGGCGACAGTCTGTTTCATGCTATATGCAATCGTCAAGCCACGTGTGCTGTTATTTTTCTCGGCTATTTATATATATACGGGTTAGTGGTGCATTGTGGGTATTCTATTATGGCGGTTATTTCACCGGAAGTCGTTTGTTTATCTATTTAGGTCAAATTATATTGCTTGTTTTTATTTTTGTTTCTTATTTTATTTATTTATTTATTTATTAACGTAGTAAAAATTTGTTTATATCACTTATTTAACAGTTTTGTTTTGGTTTGGGAATTTAATTAAAACTATTTGTTCAGTTTTGGGGTTGATTGTTGTAGTTCATTCTAAGTATTATTTTGGCGGGAACAGTTTTTAATTGATTATCTTTATTTGGGATTGGTTTGTTTATTTATTTACTTGGATGAATTTAGGTTAATTTATTTTACTTGTATATTTTCTCTTTTCGGTTTTCGATTTTTAAGTAACATAGTATTTTTTTTATGTTTTATTTCTATTTTTTTTTTTTTTTTTTTTTTTTGTTATTTTTGCTTATTAGTATATTTATTTGTTTTTATTTTTTCCGTTTTTAATTTTTTAGGTTACGTAGTAAAAATTTATTTTCATGTCTGCATTTTGAGATGAGTTCGGATCTTTTGTTTAATAATTTATTTTGGTCGGGAAAAGTAATGATAGCTATTTTTTCCTCCGAGCAAAGTTTGCAAGTTTTTGATTGGTTATTGTAGGCTGATGATTTTTTCCTTATCTTCCAAGATATTTTTGGTGTGATGTTCGTTTTGTTTTTAATTTCCCAGATATACTTAGAAAGCATTGTACTGTTTGCATATTTACTATTTGTGAAAGATGTTTTGTGTGTATAATTTCTTTGTTTCCAGGGTCCTTCAGTTACTCCTATGTATACTTTTTCTTCATTATCTGGTGATTTTATCGTGGCTTGGTATATTACGTTGTTTTGTAAACAATTTCCGTTTAAGGGACATTCGTTCTTTATTCTGCAGTTGCACGTGGGTTTAATTTGTTCGTGTGGTTTGTTGATAATTTTCCTATTGTGCTTTTTTATTATTTGTGCCATGCTCTCGGTGCAGCTGTAGCTTATTTTTACAGTGTTTTTGTTGAATATCTTGTGTAAGGTGCTTGATTCTGGGAAGTGTTTGTGTAAGAGTTTGAAGAATATTTTCCCTACGTTTGTTTTTACGTTCTTGCTGTACGGTGGGTTGAACCATATGATATTTCTTCTTCTGTTGGCCTTTTTTGTATTCTGTGGTGAGTATGTGAGTGTTTCTGGGAATCCGCTATCTTTTAGGGCTGTTTCATAGTCTTTCTTAGCTTTGTTAAATAGGGATTCATTGGAGGAATTGTCAGAGAGCCTGCGGTTAATCGATTTTGGTATCTGTTTGATTATAGAAGGTGGATGGTTGGAAGATGTGTGTATGTAGAGTGGTTTGTCATTAGGTTTTCTATATGGTTTATGTGTGCCTTCTCTTAGGTTGAAGGTAACATCTAGAAAATCTACTTCGTTTAGGTTAGTTTTTATATCTATGTCGAATCCGTTATTTTTAAAAATCTTTATTATTGCTTTTCTAGTTTTGTCTGTGTTTTGTTTGTTACAGTTTCTTAAGATTATGAGGCCATCGTCCCTGTAGAGTCCTGTGTCATTTCTATCTATTATTTTGCTCAGTTCGTTTAGTAAGTAAATGCCTATGATTTCGCATGCTTACAAAACAACGTAATATACCAAGCCACGATAAAATCACCAGATAATGAAGAAAAAGTATACATAGGAGTAACTGAAGGACCCTGGAAACAAAGAAATTATACACACAAAACATCTTTCACAAATAGTAAATATGCAAACAGTACAATGCTTTCTAAGTATATCTGGGAAATTAAAAACAAAACGAACATCACACCAAAAATATCTTGGAAGATAAGGAAAAAATCATCAGCCTACAATAACCAATCAAAAACTTGCAAACTTTGCTCGGAGGAAAAAATAGCTATCATTACTTTTCCCGACCAAAATAAATTATTAAACAAAAGATCCGAACTCATCTCAAAATGCAGACATGAAAATAAATTTTTACTACGTAACCTAAAAAATTAAAAACGGAAAAAATAAAAACAAATAAATATACTAATAAGCAAAAATAACAAAAAAAAAAAAAAAAAAAAAAAAAAATAGAAATAAAACATAAAAAAAAAAAAAATACTATGTTACTTAAAAATCGAAAACCGAAAAGAGAAAATATACAAGTAAAATAAATTAACCTAAATTCATCCAAGTAAATAAATAAACAAACCAATCCCAAATAAAGATAATCAATTAAAAACTGTTCCCGCCAAAATAATACTTAGAATGAACTACAACAACCAACCCCAAAACTGAACAAATAGTTTTAATTAAATTCCCAAACCAAAACAAAACTGTTAAATAAGTGATATAAACAAATTTTTACTACGTTAATAAATAAATAAATAAATAAAATAAGAAACAAAAATAAAAACAAGCAATATAATTTGACCTAAATAGATAAACAAACGACTTCCGGTGAAATAACCGCCATAATAGAATACCCACAATGCACCACTAACCCGTATATATATAAATAGCCGAGAAAAATAACAGCACACGTGGCTTGACGATTGCATATAGCATGAAACAGACTGTCGCCTCTAAGTGTTGACTTCTATGTTCACTTTTATATTTACACACGCTCTATCTCTGATATTGAGCACTTTATTCCATAAATATAGCACACCTTAAGACTATATTTCTTTATATTCAGCTCCTGGTAAACAGTAGAGCACTTTCGCTACATTTATAACCCAGTATGGACATGGAAAAATTTAACCTCGACTACTCCCTAAAAAACATACCCATCCCATCCCCCCCTATATATAAACTAAAATTAATTGAAAAAATAGAAAGTTTCCTAAAAAGAATGAGATGGAAAGTCCACTTTTTAAACCGGGACCTTTACAATAACAACACACTTAAGGAAAAATACGGCTTTAAAACAAAAAAATGCCCCCCACAACAAAAAGAATTAGACAATTTCGAGAAAGACTTAACTGACCTAGTTAGAAACATAAAATTCCACAAAAAACAAGATGCATTCCAAAAAAAACTAAAAGCAGATATAACTAAAATAAACAATTCAGCAAGTGTATTTATCGCTGCTGACAAAACGAGAAATTTATACAAACTAAGTCCTCCTACACACAATAAATTACTGAAGAACAACATAACCAAAACATACAAAAAGGCACCCCAAACAACAGAACACGATATCAATAAGGAAGCTAAAACAATCGCCCAAAAATTAGACCTGGATGACCGAATAAGTTGTATTAGCAAGGCAGGAGCCTTTATCACACTAAAAGACCATAAAGAAAATTTCAAAACCAATCCTGCATGTAGACTCATAAACCCAGCCAAAAGTGAACTAGGTAAAATAAGTAAAACAATACTAGAAAGAATTAATTCTGAACTTAGGAAGAAATTAGGAGTAAACCAGTGGAAAAATACGAAAACAACTATTGACTGGTTCCACAGCATAAATAACAAACAAAACTGCCAATTCTTACAATTAGACATAAAAGAATTTTACCCATCCATAACAGAACGTATGCTAGATAAGGCCATCAACTTAGCTCAGGAACAAGTAATAATACAACCAAGCGAAATCAACATCATTAAGCACTCCCGTAAATCACTATTATTCCACAATGAAGAAGCATGGATAAAGAGAGATGGGATATTTGACACTACAATGGGAAGCTTTGACGGTGCAGAAGCATGCGAAATCATAGGCATTTACTTACTAAACGAACTGAGCAAAATAATAGATAGAAATGACACAGGACTCTACAGGGACGATGGCCTCATAATCTTAAGAAACTGTAACAAACAAAACACAGACAAAACTAGAAAAGCAATAATAAAGATTTTAAAAATAACGGATTCGACATAGATATAAAAACTAACCTAAACGAAGTAGATTTTCTAGATGTTACCTTCAACCTAAGAGAAGGCACACATAAACCATATAGAAAACCTAATGACAAACCACTCTACATACACACATCTTCCAACCATCCACCTTCTATAATCAAACAGATACCAAAATCGATTAACCGCAGGCTCTCTGACAATTCCTCCAATGAATCCCTATTTAACAAAGCTAAGAAAGACTATGAAACAGCCCTAAAAGATAGCGGATTCCCAGAAACACTCACATACTCACCACAGAATACAAAAAAGGCCAACAGAAGAAGAAATATCATATGGTTCAACCCACCGTACAGCAAGAACGTAAAAACAAACGTAGGGAAAATATTCTTCAAACTCTTACACAAACACTTCCCAGAATCAAGCACCTTACACAAGATATTCAACAAAAACACTGTAAAAATAAGCTACAGCTGCACCGAGAGCATGGCACAAATAATAAAAAAGCACAATAGGAAAATTATCAACAAACCACACGAACAAATTAAACCCACGTGCAACTGCAGAATAAAGAACGAATGTCCCTTAAACGGAAATTGTTTACAAAACAACGTAATATACCAAGCCACGATAAAATCACCAGATAATGAAGAAAAAGTATACATAGGAGTAACTGAAGGACCCTGGAAACAAAGAAATTATACACACAAAACATCTTTCACAAATAGTAAATATGCAAACAGTACAATGCTTTCTAAGTATATCTGGGAAATTAAAAACAAAACGAACATCACACCAAAAATATCTTGGAAGATAAGGAAAAAATCATCAGCCTACAATAACCAATCAAAAACTTGCAAACTTTGCTCGGAGGAAAAAATAGCTATCATTACTTTTCCCGACCAAAATAAATTATTAAACAAAAGATCCGAACTCATCTCAAAATGCAGACATGAAAATAAATTTTTACTACGTAACCTAAAAAATTAAAAACGGAAAAAATAAAAACAAATAAATATACTAATAAGCAAAAATAACAAAAAAAAAAAAAAAAAAAAAAAAATAGAAATAAAACATAAAAAAAATACTATGTTACTTAAAAATCGAAAACCGAAAAGAGAAAATATACAAGTAAAATAAATTAACCTAAATTCATCCAAGTAAATAAATAAACAAACCAATCCCAAATAAAGATAATCAATTAAAAACTGTTCCCGCCAAAATAATACTTAGAATGAACTACAACAATCAACCCCAAAACTGAACAAATAGTTTTAATTAAATTCCCAAACCAAAACAAAACTGTTAAATAAGTGATATAAACAAATTTTTACTACGTTAATAAATAAATAAATAAATAAAATAAGAAACAAAAATAAAAACAAGCAATATAATTTGACCTAAATAGATAAACAAACGACTTCCGGTGAAATAACCGCCATAATAGAATACCCACAATGCACCACTAACCCGTATATATATAAATAGCCGAGAAAAATAACAGCACACGTGGCTTGACGATTGCATATAGCATGAAACAGACTGTCGCCTCTAAGTGTTGACTTCTATGTTCACTTTTATATTTATATATATATATATATTTCTAAGCACACACACCACACTCACACACACACACACACACACATATATATATATATATATATATATATATATATATATATATATATATATATATATATATATACCACAGGCACGAGGTCTGATTTCAAGCTGCATTAAAAAAAACACCTTAAAACAAGTAAAAGTTAAAATTTCAGTAACTACTTTATATTTGCTTTTATTTTTCACTCTTTCACCAGACTATCTATATATTTATACACACACACACACACACACACACACACATATATATATATATATATATATATATATATATATATATATATATATATATATATATACATACCACAGGCAAATGTTTTGATCTCAACCTGCATTTGTTAAAAACACCTTGAAACAAGTAAAAGATAAAATTTCAGTAACTAAAGTGTATTTGCTTTCATTTTTCAGTCTTTCCCCAGACTCTATCCACCAGAAAGTTCCAAATTGGTTTCGTCTGCCCAGAATAAATTTTGCTAAATTTTGTCTATTTTATATCAGAAACATTATATTTTGTTTTCACCATTATCCCTTCAATTAACTTTTTGAGATTACATTAAGTGGTAGAGATTTGATTCAGTTCAAGTGAATCATGAAAAAAGAATTTCATCATCCAATATCGCAAAGACATCTAGTTTACGCATAATTTGACAATAAAATCTTTGAAGAAGGCAACGATTGCAAACATTCGTAAATTATGCCCAAACTGCCACCCGTCAAAAAAGGAAAAAAAAATTGGAAATTATGACTTGGCCGCCTCAATCCCACGACCTCTCTCCCATGGAATTAGTATGTGGTGAATTGGAAAGGTGAGCTTGTAGAGAATACCAAAATAGTGAGCGTGAGCTTTGAAGTATTCTTGTGATGGTCTTCTTTTTCTCTTTAACTGTTGGAAAGAATTTTTTTACTGTTAAGTTCTTATGTTTTGTCAAAATAAAAACAAATACACAAATAGTTTAATATTTTTTCTTAAAAAATGCAATGGGAGGGGCAAAAGATTTCCCTGTTGTGTATAGATTAATTAAATCCGATAGTCTCTGAATATTATGGGGTCTAACTAATCCCTTTTCTCAGACGGATGCTCAGATGCAGTTGTATTTCTTCAACACTCACAGATCCAATCTGTTGAGCTGAATCTGGTAGTGCTTTCTTGAACAGATCGCATAAACTGGAGTGATTAGTGGTTGGACAAGACTAGCATACACAGACCCTCGATGACGATGATCTGTGACATCGTTCAAGACATTGGTTGGCTACTGAATAGTTTTGTCCACACAGTTGCACTCACAAGCTTTCAGACAGCCCACGGAATAGCTCCCTGCTAATTTCAAAATGTACAGCTAGCAAAGAGTGTTTCCCTATGTGTTTAAATTTCCGAGATCTCCTCTTTGGTTTTGACGATGGCAAAATCTTAATTCGGGTCTTCCATTATTTGATAATCCTACCAAGCCGAGGAGAAATACACCGACCGAATGTATCGGTCAGTAAAAAAGGACAATAACTGAAGTCCTTATAGCACGTGAGTACCAGAATCTAACTCAGACAGAAATAGAGTTTTTATATAATGAATTTTAAGCAATATGACTATTTTTGTCTACCAATATGTCGTAGGGTAAATAGTACACTCCCGCTAACTATATGAACTAGTCCATTGCTATAAATAGCCTTAGATCAAAGGTAAGACCAGTAGTTGTTTCGTCACAGACCTTTTGCTGTTTAGCTCGCGACTAACAAGACATATGTCTTCAAGCAGAGGATGACTCAATCGCTACTCTATCTACGGATAGAGACTCGTCTACGAAAAGCAGAGATGTACGCGTTACCCGGAATTGTAGGGGATAGGTAAATTTTCGACCGGTGGCCTGAGTGTTCGCGCTCGGGTTCCCCACGTTAAGTCTGATCTTATGTCGCATCCGCCGTCAATGAGGAAGGCCGAGGAAAATACATATCACTGTCTGAGGGTGACTAAGTCGGCTCGGAAACTCGGCTGAGAAAAAAAAGACAAAATTTTACACGAGTCAACTTTAGCCGGGAGCTGGGTAAATTTGGACCACTAGCTCGACTGTCTTTGGGGAGAGGGTGACTTATTTGGGTCTCTGTCTACGGATAGAGACTCGGCTGAGACATTTATTCTTTCCCCGCTTTTACAGGGAATGGGTAAAAATTGGAAAAGCGGTCTGAGTGTACGCCCTCGGGTTCCCACATTAAACATGACCTTGTGTCGCATCCCGTCTAAGTTGGGAGGCAAGGATAAATACCTAGCCGTTTGGAGGTAGTCTTTAGACAAACTAGTACAGTGTCACGGCCATTAAACAAAGCAATATGTATAGAGAATCCTTATACGAAGTACGTTATGTAAATAAGAGTGTGTTATAACAATATCTATACACTAGTGGCGTTATAATACAATATATACGTGTGATCAAAAAAAGAAAAAAAAACAGAAAGAAAACATGAAAGAAGAAAGAGACAAAAATAAAACATGAAAGCAAAGAAAGAAAGAAAGAAAGAAAGAAAGAAAGCAAATTTGCAAACAACATAAATTAATGAATCCTGAAAGTATGATGGTCGCAGAAAGAATGCAGGAAAACAGATAAAAAGGACAAATTATTATCATAGCATGAAAGAAAGAAACAAAGAAACAAACAAACACATGAAAAAGAAAGCAAGAAAGAAAGCAAAACAGAAACAAACAAACAAATAAATGAAAAAGAAAGAAACAAACAAACAAACCAACAAACAAACAAATTAAAAGGAAGCAAAAAAGAAAGCAAAACAGAAAGAATCAAACAAACAAATGATAAACAAAGAAAGAAAGAAAGAAAGAAAGAAAGAAGGAAAGAAAGAAAGAAAATAAAGACAGCATAATTTACTATCATGAAAGAAAGAAGGAAAGAAATTGAAAAAAAAGAAAAAAAGAAAGAAAGACAGCATAATTTACTATCATGAAAGAAAGAAGGAAAGAAATTGAAAAGAAATTGAAAAGAAAAAAAGAAAGACAGCATAATTTACTATCATGAAAGAAAGAAGGAAAGAAATTGAAAAGAAAGAAAGAAAGAAAGAATGAATGAAAGAAAGAAAGAAAGAAAGAAGGGCGATAATAAAGCGCTACAAAATAAAACGATTTGATCCACACAAAAGCGGGTGTTTCTGAAAGATTGTTATAAGATATGAAATAAAGACACGCATAAATTAAGAAAAAAAGAGAAACGCGATTGAAATGTTTATTCTATAAACCTAACATTTATTCAATATACTGGACAACAGGGCATTCCTGCAACATTGTATTACTTTTCACTTGATGTTTCATACACGTTCTTTATGAATGGGTCTTTTTCTGAGAGGTAGAATGCATCAGAACGTATCAACAATTTCTTGTTAATGTTTCCCTTTTGTTTGGGCTCCGATCTGTGGACTTAAGCAGTAGTCACTTCTTATATTCATTTGTAAAAAAAAAAAAAAATTAATGATTCAAGCTTTCTTTTCTTTTTTTTGCATTGGTTGATTTGTATTGTACGGCTTATCAACAATTTGGGAGTTATTTAAAGCTATATTTTGGATATTAAAAAAGAAAGAAAGAACTATCCGAAAGGAGTTCAAAGAAATCAAAATGCATGCTCTATGTTTAATTAAGAAAAAAAACAGCAAAGAAAGAAACAAAACAAAAAGAAAGCATGAAAAACGTTAAAGAGACAAATACAAGAAAATATGAAAGCATAGAATGAAAGAAAGAAAAAATCATTATATAAAAAAGAAAATAAAACATGGTTTAGAGAAAGGGGAAATACTCATTTCTTAAAAAAACTGTTAAACTTGAAAGAGATAAAACAGAAGCGAGTGTTTTAACAAAGAAAATTTAGTTTGGTCAAAAGAAGCAAAAACGTATGATTGAGAAAAAAAGCAAGTCTTTATTCTCTATCAATTGAATTTTCGTTTTTCCTATATCATAGGTAGAGATGTTTACGGAGTCACTTTAAAGTAAAACTCAAGTACCATCTTCAAATACACGAATTCTTGTGGATTCCTACCTTGCCTCGTATATCATTTAATATTACATGACTTACCAGTCTTTCCCTTCGTTATCATCGTTCAGAAAACGACTTTCGTTGTACTTATCCCAAAATTTGTATATTGTATTTGTTTTTATTTGATCTCTTATTTTTTTTATTTTTTTTAATTTTTTGAAGTCGTCATCGTCTCTAGTGTTTTGTCCTATCGTTTTTTCTGATCAGAGTAGCGTAACACACTCAGCGGTTAAAAGTTTATGTATATAAAGTGCAGTTTTCATTGTACTTCGCATCCGTCCACTTACGGAAAATTATATAAAAGTACTTCGCCTGCAGCGTAGTGTTATCATATCTACTGTCGGTGAACTTAAAGAGAACAAGGATAAAGAAATTCATATTACCACAAAAAATCAGTATAAAGAAAAAAAATATATATTTGGTGATCGTATAAATAACAGAAACAATAAGAGATGTTCCTATGACGATCATTGAGCTGACAGTACAAAGCAGACGGAACTGGAGTCGGACAAAATAAACTTAAGAGTAGACATACAAATATGGCTATTGATGTTGAAAAGCGAACATTAGAAACGAGCAAATATAACAAAATGCAGAAACAAACCAAAACAGAAAGATGAAAAAAGACTTTGTGAAAAAAAAACAAACCTCTATTCAAAACAATATTTATTAAGGAAGAACAAGAAAAATTATCTAATAGTAAATATTCAGGATCTTTAGAAAAGAAAGAAATAATAAAAACATAAAACCTTTGCCACTTTGAAGTAAAGAGCGGCCACTCAAACGTGATCACAAGACCAAACGAAAATATACCTGAAAGTGAATAAAACCAGATCAGTTTACTCACAGGAAACAAAGCGGGTAACTTTCAATTGACTACATATCAACATATCCAAACAGAAGGTCAAATAAAATTATATTCAACATGAAGAAAACGTGTTATATAGTAAATATCCTCCAACAATTATTGAATTTTAACTATAGAATTAACTATGAAAATCTTACTCGGAAACTTTTTCGAATTATGAAAATGAAGATATTGCCGGTAGTCATTAGAAATCTGGAGATCCTACTGAATACACTTCCAAGAGAAGTTCAACAAGTGTACTATTGAAAATAATCCCAGGAACAATACGAATGACGATAGCAAAGAGTCAGTCATATTTGGAGATCAGAAAAGGGGAAAATCGTGCCGATAATTATCAGAACACTCAATACGGTATCGAAGTCTATTACAAAGAGACAGTAAAATTTAGAGATCGGAAAAGGTGAAAGTAGTGCCGATAATCATTAGAGCACACATAATTACGAGGAGACGCTTATGTTTATAGATCCTAAAATCTGAAAGTGGTGCCAATAATCATTAGAATTCGGGAAATTTTAACAAAGATAATTTCAAAGACATAGCAATATGTACAGATCAATGAAGAATTGAGAGAAGCCAACATTGTTCAAAAATAATTCCTGAAACGGTCGAAAGAATATTATAAAGAAATAGTAGTACTAAAAGATAAAAAATAAAAGTAGTACCGATAATCTTTAGTACACTCAAAACAGTACCAAATCTATTACAAAGAGTGATATTTAGAGATTCAAAAATTCGACGATAATGCGGGTATCATCTGATCTCTTATAACGGTATCAAATTGTATTGCAAAGATACAGTAATATTTAAAGATCCGAAAATTTTACGGTAGTGTCGATAATCATTAGAGCTCGGGAACTATTATCTTAAAGACTATTACTAAGAGCTAATACTATTTAATGATCACAGAAAGAATGGAGTGAGGACGATGAGAGAACTCATAAATTATGCTAGAATATTTAAGTGATTGATGGATTATTAAAAAGGCTTGCGGTCACTTGAGCTCCACTGAAAATCGCCAGAGATACCTTCTAAGAAGATACAGATACTTATAAAGTTTCTAATGTTGATTATGCTTTCAAAACAGCTGTTTGAGATTATAATTACAAAAACAATTCCAATATTCGCAAAGGAGATTGAAAACTAAAATGCATCAAAAACTTATTTGTTTATATAAAAGTAGACAGAAAACATATTTCACAAAATGTAGATGGACAGCATCAATAAAATATCAAATATAATGAAAAGAATAGTATTTTTTTACATAAGAAATTAAAAATAATTCTTCAAAATCAATGGAAATAGCATAAAAGCGTTTATACCAATATTTTACGATACATCAAATAATTTTTAAATGGCGTCCGACCAAATGGCGGAAAGTGAATGAAAGCTACAACTGGAGTGTATTTTATTTTAATATTTTTTAAAAAGCAATTATTGTTCCACTTTAAAATATAATTCATAGTCAATATCTTTATCAACTGTAATGTATTAAATGCTCCGCGAGAAGTCCTTAATAACAAAGGGAAGAAGAAAATAGAAAGAATATTAAAACAATGAAACGAAAAAATAAAGAAAGCAATTATATTACGATCGTAAGAAGATATTAGACAGTATCCAAAAGTAATCGTGAAAACGCTAGAGATGGAGTAATTTCTCAGATGATATTGAAGCTGAGTTGATTCGAAGCCATTTTTGTCTACGAGAAGTCTGATGAACAACAACATCCACAATAATAACAATAATAATGATAAACAAAATGATTGATGTAATTCTTCCATTTTTTACAAGACTTGAATAAGAAGGCGATTTATGAACACACAAAGAAAAAGAAACAACACAGTGTTCAACAATATATTGACTAGCCGCTCAAGCAGACGGTGGACTTTTGAAAAATGGTGGAAATTTTCTTTTACTATGGCGCCACCTCCCAAAATGAATCTGCCAACAGAAGACAACGATCTTGCTTCCCACCCCCGAGGCCAATGTAATGATAATGGATGGTCAGGGAAATATCGATGACAGATATTCATTGTTGGGATAAGAATGATCTTGAACAGAAAATCAACATCCTTTACCAAGTATTTCAAGAAAGATAAACCTTTCAAAAACAACATTTATGATCTGGAATTGGAAAGAAGTCATCGATGTGACGTAACCTGAATGCATCATAAAATTAAAGACATAGAATTAAATCAAAACTGGTGATCAGGAGAGTTCCAAATAAAAGTGAGACATGAATTTTTATTAGATATTTTATTATAAACAAAACAAAAAAAAAGCATTTTATGATTAAGTTTTGCTCTCGACGAAATATCCTCCTTTAGCCTTAATTACTGCAGCACAAATATTCCCAAAGGCTTTTCAAAATATAAGTTTCATAATTGATTCCATTCTTTTTTCAATGACTCTAACAGCACTTTTTCCTTTTTTTTTTTTTTTTTTTTTTCACTTTTCTCTCAAGTTCGTTCCATGTTAATTCTCGGAGTTGCTTCAAAAGTTTGACCTGTTTTGTGTATATATATATATATAATCCAAAAAAGAATATGCAATATTACTTGTCCTGACATGGCTTCTCGGCTTCTTTGAATATTCCACCGTCATAAAGGAGCTTCCTTACGAATTTTCGATAAATATCTTCACGGTAATTGTTCTGACGAACTTTGATCTACGGCACCTAGACTTTATTAATTTAAGGGTGGAAGTGTTCAATAACTGCCTGCAAAACAATTTAATATACCCAGTTACTGTAAAATCAGCAGATGATGAAGGAGAATATACATAGGAGTAACTAAAGGAACCTGGAAACAGAGACACTACACATACAACAGTCCATTTACGAATAGTAAATACGCGAACAGCGTAATGCTTTCTAAATATACATGAATTTTTTTTTTAAATCACACCAAACTTATCATGGAGAACAAGGAAAAGAGGATCAGATTACAACAAGACTTCAAGCAAGGGAAAAGTTTGTCTGAGTGAGAAAATATCTAAATAAATAACTAAATGAACGTACAGAACTAACGCGTCACAAAAAAATCAATAACAAAAATGAATATGAGAAAATATATATAAAATAGATAAAAATAAATAAGTTAAATAAAATAAACAGAGAATGTAAATCAATAAATAAGTAAACAATAAACAAAAAATAAACAAATAAACAAACTACGAATGCACACATAAACAAAAATAAATTTAATAGTAATAAACAACAAATGATAAAATAAAGTAATCAATAATAAATAATGAGTGTATATAAAGGAGTAAAAATATTGTTCGTTTTACAAAATCTAAATTATGAACGCTCATAAATATACTTAAGGTAAGTTGAAAACAAAATAAGTTATGGTGGATGTTACGGGATATAATTTAGAGCAATAAACTAAAGTGATTAAATGTTTCTTATTGTTGATTTGTTTTTTATGATATAATTATTATTTCAATTAATTTAATATGAAAAATTAAGTCATACATTATGTATTTTACATAATAGGTTTTGAATT
This sequence comes from Acanthosepion lycidas, assembly GCA_963932145.1. NCBI lineage: Eukaryota > Metazoa > Mollusca > Cephalopoda > Sepiida > Sepiidae > Acanthosepion > Acanthosepion lycidas. The sequence goes on from OZ010581.1 coordinate 67,763,575, forward strand.
TAAACGTTGACTTTTAATTTCTATGATATTTTCAGGTTATGTAGGTTAGCTTGGGAGGGAAGAAATTTACTTTAGGAAAGTAGATATATGAAAAAATAAAGGGGCGAAAACTTATATTATGTTGAGATTCAATATATCCACTTTTAATGTAATACGCGTGGCACTATTAAGATCGAACATATATATATATATATATATATATATATATATATATGCAAACACACACAGACACACACACACACATATATATATATATATATATATATATATATATTGGGATATTACAACAAAAACATGTAAAACTCGCTACACAATTACTGCCGTGTTTCAATACATAACGATGCTACTCCTCAGGTGAGTGTTAAATACTGACGAGAGAAAGCAAAATACTCATCTTTTGAAAAAAAATATATTTGTGCCATCTTTTAAATTAAATGTACGATTGTTGGAAGTGTAAACTGTTCTTTCTCACTGTGCCTATATATATATATATATATATATATATATATATATATATATATATATATATATAAGATATATATATATATATTTAAGATATATATATATATATATATATATATATATATATATATAATGAAATGCACAAAGTCCGCCAATTATTTTAAGACATTTTATGTTTGTACATTCTTTTACAGATTTACTTAAATATTTGTATGTATAAAACGAATGTATAAGCATAAAAATGTCTTAATATATATATATATATATATAACAGTCAACACTTAGAGGCGACAGTTGATTTAAAAATATTACAATATTTTTGATTTAAAAATATTACAATAAACATTACCATTGCCATTATCCGTCTGGAAGTAAGTGTTGTGATTTATTTGATCCATCCTGATAGGATGATATTTGAAGGCAAGGAAAATACTTTTATAAAAGTGAGAATCATTCTATGCATAAATAAAGGATTTTTTTAAAAGAAAATACTCAAAATTATTATATCGTCCTAATACCTGAAACGAAGCGGAATGTTTTAAACGAATAGAAAATAATTTTATGGATGAACAATGAAGCTATGAATATTAGATTTTGTGTATAAATCTGTGGAAATTTCTGCATTAGCCAAGGAAAAATAGTGGCTGGGGAAGAGAGGAATTATTACAGAGGAAAGATGATGCGATATGTAAGAAAGAAAATGCGCACATTTTCATAACCATTATATTGCAAAGAACAAAACACATATTGTCCTCTTTATGGCTTCCCATAAAAAAAAAATCACACAGAAGATCGCTTCCGATTTTCATAGACATAAAACAATGTGCACACATTGTTAACAGGACATTTTCCTTGTTTTCCAAACATCGGTTTCCTTTTGTAAAGGAGGGCTAAAATTGGATGATAAGAGGAAGTTATCGTCTTCAGTGCTCGGATTCTCACAGATGTGAAACGTCAACTGTGAAGAGAAGTTAAACGCTATTTAACAGCCGTTTATTCCTTTTCGTCTTGGACATCAAAGGCCTTGTGTTTTCTACATGATAAAAACAAGTTGTGTTTGATCTCATTGGTATTTAAGGAAGACACACGCATATGATTGATTTTCATGTTAACCTGGTAGGCACGTTAAAGTTAAATATAATCTCTTAGAGTTTCCTTCCCCGACAGAGAAGCCCGAGTGCTTTTCAATATTCCCCAATATATATATATATATATATATATATATATATATATATATATATATATATATATATATATATATATATATTGGGGAATATATATATATATATATATATATATATATATATATGTGTGTGTGTGTGTGTGTGTGTGTGTTTCCTAAAATAAATACGCCAAAAATCCACCTTCATCCCAACCGTGCGCCGACAGCTTAGTGTTAGAATATCCGCCTGATACCAATTCAGTAGGGTTTCGATCCTAGCTAGAGGCAACCGGATGTCTAGCTGCACTGATGAGCTGTGATACAGCGAAACAGTCTGTCTGTGGATGACACTATATAAATATATATGTGTGTGTACGCGTTTGTATATAAATATATATATATATATATATATATATACAGAGAGAGAGAGATATGAACAGACAGATAGATATGGACAGAATTAGTCACCCCGCTTCCATAATTACAAATAAAACTGTAATATTATTTTCTTGGAAAGTGCATGTGCCTTTTTTCAAAAATGATGAAAGCATTGATGTGAAATCATGTGCAGTAATGCCCACAACAGGTTTTCATTTTATTTTAAGGTCAAACAATAATACAAAAAACACCAGAACGATTTAACATAGGAGAAAATTATTGAGCCTCTTCCCATAATAATCAATTCTGTAACCTTTATTCTTGATTATTCACTCTAATCGTTTTTGATAATTCCTTAAGAGATCACTACATTCACTGATACGTATTTTGCTCCATTCTTCCTTGGCAATAGATTTGCGTTCTTCAAATTTAAAGGAATTTTTTTATCTTAATTTCTTGCTCTAATAATCCCATAATTTTTCATTGAGGATTAGGTCAGGAGTTTTCGTGGGGTACGCCAATACCGTAATTTGGCTGTCTTCTAAGTATTTTGTAAGAAGTCGTGTGTTTCGCATCATTGTCATGTTGGAGCGTCGCTGGACGGTCCAAAAACAGTCTTCATGCACTTTGCTTTATATTATCTTTAAAAATGACCAAATACTTCTCTTTATCCATGATACCCTGTACTCTCATTTATTCCCCTGTTCCAGAAACATCCAGAGTATTAACCGTTTTCTGTTACTCCTTCATTTATTTTCAACACAATGAGTGTCGTTGAACTTCTTGATAATATGATAAATTGAGATATATATATATATATATATATATATATATATATATATATATATATATATATCACTTCCGTTAAGTTAACCGTTTAAATAGGTCCAGGTCTGGTCACTCCTCCTCCCACAATACTGAGTATGATTGAGAACGATATTAAATTAAACCCTCCCTAAACTCTACCATGTCTCTCTAACTACTCATTATTACACTCTGTTAAATTACAAAAACTTACACTACCATCAATTTTAATTTCATTTTTCGTTTCATTTCATTTTTGGAAGTGCTATCTGATGATCCGGCGTCCTTTAAAAGGGCTCTGGCGAAATAAATTTTTATAATGGTACCTTAAAGTGGTCTGTTTTTCTTTAAAATATTAGCTCTGCATTTACATTGAGCTCTCAGGATTTCATCCTCCTTGGGATTACCTATACGGATTACCAAGTTTTTCATAACTTAACTTATATATATATATATATATATATATATATATATATATATATATATATATGCAAAGATCCAAAGGATTTCGTGATGCTTTAAAAAATTGCAGAGTTGAAACCTATAATGATGAAGAAGGCTATAAAAACATCCACCATGCATGACAGTATCATAATCAAGAAGGGACTAACCGTGAAAAATAACAGAAAGTAGACAAGCCCAGTTAAATCCCCCTAAGCTCTTTTTCGGTCTCCAATGCTCATGGCCAATGTCGGAATCAATATGCATATATCTGCAGTGCAACACACTCTCAACAATGCTAATCTTCATGGCAGAATGCCTAGAAAAAGCCACTTCTTATGAAATAGCACAAGAATCCTCGCCTCAACTATGCCAAAGCTAATATTAATAATCTAGGATCATCCTGGTAAAAGGTTTTATGGTGTAAGACCATGATAGGGAGGAACAACAGGTGGTATATCTGGTGAGCTCCTAATTGAAGTGACGAATTTGATACCAACTATTAAACATGGTGGCGATTTGGGGGTGCATTTGGTGCAGCTAGAACTTGATGAATTTTTTTTTTAATTATTATATAATTATTTGGAAAATTATTCATTATTAGGTTATTTTTCTACTTTATTTTCATATTCACACATTTAAAAAATTAAATTACACAGGTACTGATGTCATACATAACTACATGCTTTAACAGACTTTTTTTGAATGTATTCAATATTAAACAGCGACAGTCACCAATTCCGAGTCTCCTCCGATTTTTCCTTTTCTTTCTCTTGTTTTCTTCCTCTTTTCTTTCATTTCTTTTTGCTATATTTCCTTTCTATCTTTCTTCTGTTCAACGTCTGGTCTCATCAAAACGATTCCCTTATATATTATTGGCCTATATTTCTCTAGATATAGATATATCTTTCTCTTTCTCCTACTTCTCTTTCTCTCTTTTTCCATTCCCCTGTGATGAATCTTTATTTTAAAACATATTTTATGTTTAAATATTTTGTTTTTGCCTGTGTCGGGATTTTTATTTTATTTTATTTTAATCTATTTATTGTTGAAACCGTTTGTTCTGATGAGACGAAACTGTAGTATCGGCTTTGCGAAATAAAATATTACCATGATATTCTAAAGTCTCCGCTTTCATAATTATATATATATATATATATATATATATATATATATATATATATATATATATACATACACACACACACACACACACACACACGTATATATATATATATATATATATATATACACGTATATATATATATATATATATATATATATATATATATATATAAAGAAATATAGTCTTAAGGTGTGCTATATTTATGGAATAAAGTGCTCAATATCAGAGATAGAGCGTGTGTAAATATAAAAGTGAACATAGAAGTCAACACTTAGAGGCGACAGTCTGTTTCATGCTATATGCAATCGTCAAGCCACGTGTGCTGTTATTTTTCTCGGCTATTTATATTTAAATAGCCGAGAAAAATAACAGCACACGTGGCTTGACGATTGCATATAGCATGAAACAGACTGTCGCCTCTAAGTGTTGACTTCTATGTTCACTTTTATATTTATATATATATATATATATATGCTTTTGGTTAATTCCGGTGTTGTCACCTTTGCCGGAAGAACCAAAGAACCTAAGCTGATATCATTTGAACGGTCAAACTAGAATTCTTATGTACATTTTTGTATTTTTAAAACGAAACAGTTGCGTAAATATACACAAAATAAAACCATTGATTTAGAATAGAACAACATTCAAAAGTACTCGGGGAAAAATAATCTTACTTATTATAAAACGCAGATTGTGTGTGTGTGTCTGTAACGTTTATATATTGGATCAGATTTCCTACATTTTTCAACTGATTTCAACAAACCTTCAGAGGACTACGTAAAATTACCTTGCGATGATTCTGACACCGCCAAAAATTGGAAAAACAAAATTGTTTTTGCACAAAATCAATTTGAAAACACGATTAAAAGGCATTAATGAAAGGGGGACAACTCACATCGAATTATACTTAGTATAAAACCCACGTTAGTTGTTTGTCTCTGAGTGCGTGTGTGCGTGTGTTCCTTTATATATGGGATCGGATTTCCTACATTTTTCAACCGATTTCAACAACTTTACTTTTTTTTTGGTAGGTAGTGTTTCTTATTGTCTTGCACACTTTTTTCTTTAATTTTACATTCAGAATGCTTCAAAATTCCATATACAAGACAATTGTTTATAATAAAAAATCTATTTAATCGGTAGACTCATAGCGATTGAAAACAATGTTTTTGTTTGAGTTTGGGTTTAACCAGTTCGTAATAAAACAACAACAAAAAAAAACAAAACAAAACAAAACAAAAAAATATAATTAAGACATGCGTGTCCATCAACCTTAAACAATAATCTTTGTCAATTTTATTTTTCAGTCTTTATGATGGTCGATACTTGATCTACCTCTTACTGTTACATCCCCGGGCAACGCCGGGCTCTACTGCTAGTTTCAAATTAAAATAAATGAAAACTGTAGCAATAATAATAAACTAATTCGGAAATTTGAAATACACAACTATCACACATATATATATGCATATATACACCTTTAAGATATTTTTATGTTTATTCTTTTTATAGATACAAATGCTCTGTTTATAATAAACAATATTAATCAACATTTACCGGCCTGAATATCCGAGAAATTTTCATAGAAAATATTCGTCCTCCGACAGGAATCGAACCGGTTTCCTATACAGGACCGTTATAGCCTGACGTGTCTTAACCGATTGGTCCACAGAGGAGTGTTCGGTTAGCAAGGTCGATCTTACTGTTTTTAAACTACAATCTTCCATGACTCTCTATCGTACATTAATATCAGCTCATGGCGTATCCAAATGTAAACAAATTACGTCACACATTATGAAATGGACAAAGTCCGACAATTATTTTAAGACATTTTTATGTTTATACATTCTTTTTATAAATACAAACATTTAAGCAAATGCACTGTTTTATAATAAACATTTACCGGCCTGAATGTCCGAATATTCTCTATGAAAATTTCTCGGACATTCAGGCCGGTAAATGTTGTTTAATATCGTTTATTTTAAACAGAGCATTTACTTAAATATTTGTATCTATAAGAAGAATGTATAAACATAAAAATGTCTTAAAATAATTTTCGGACTCTGTCCATTTCATAATATATATATATATATATATATATATATATATATATATATATATATATATATATATATATATATATATATATATATGTATGCTTACTTTTTGAATAGATCCCAATATTGTCATGACTAAATAGCCGAAACTGATTAGTCAGTCGTCAATGTGTAGCAGGTGACTAATAATTAATTTATTAGAATATCAGACATAAGAAGGATACAAATATCAAAGACTACAGAAATTTGAAAGCAAGTATATTTACCTACCTAATCCTACATCCACTAGCATGTCATTTTTGAGCTTCCAAATGTTGAAAATATAAAACAAATAATAAATGAACTCTTTACATTAACATTGGTCTGCTAGATAAATTTCATAACGAGAACCGTTGTGTCGTTCTACGCAAACACACACAAACACACGCCACAAGCACATAAATAGAGAGATCTCGTAGAATCAACGCTGATGACACAACCATTTGCTCTTGCCTCGATAGTAATGTGATCAGTTTGATGTGGTCAAAATGGCAGCTAATATCCCACTTTAGTCTGTTGTTAAATGGAACAAATGATGGCATGTTAATCTTAACCTCCAAAACTAAACTGCTCTCTGTTAATCATCTGAGAGACACGACTATGCCTGACATCACCATGACTAATGCTATCCTCCAGGAGAATAACACATTGTACATTGTACATTCTCGGGCTAACATGAAATGGAAAGTCAATACTGAATCCATTGCTAGATCAGCTGCTAAGAAATTCGGTTCATTTTGTCATGCTAGATAATTGTTCTCTCCAGATACCATCTTTCATATATATATATATATATATATATATATATATATATATACAGGGTGTGCTTAAAGTTTGTGTCCACTTTAAAAATTCATAACTTTAAAGTGCACACGAACATATATATATATATATATATATATATATATGTATATATATATATGTGTGTGTGTGTATATATATATATATATATATATATATATATATATGTGTGTGTGTGTGTGTGTGTGTGTGTGTGTGTATATATATATATATATATATATAATAAAAAGGCTTAAACACTAATATTCCATGGTCATAATTTATTCCGGAGTTGGTTTTTTTCCGTTTTCTTTTTGAATTTGTAGGTCTGATGAATTGGATCGTATTTACGATTCCAATGGAATAAATTATGACCATGGAATATTAGTGTTTAAGCCTTTTTATTATATCCTTACTCTGTCCTGGACATTGAGTTCTACCTGGATTTTATCCTCTCTGAAATTTTTTATTCTAAAATATACATGTGTATATATGCACCTGTGGATTTTGCATATATATGTATATTTACCACTAATATTATCTATATATATATATATATATATATGTGTGTGTGTGTGTGTAAGTATTTATCTATATACCATTTGTCCATGTTTAGAACAAGGCTGTCTCATATGGCCTGGTCGCCTGCTATTTATTTTGAACTGATTGATGATATCTAAAAAAGAATCAGCAATATTACTGCTCCTGATCTAGCATCTCGGCTTCAGTCACTTCCCCACCGCAACTGCAAATTGATGTGATCTCACCGGCTAGCTGGCTAGATGTTTTACGCTAACCGTTTCTTTTCTTGCATTTATCGCTTGAGAAACTCCCTTACGGCTCTATGCTTTCCAGGCAAAATTAATCTGCAAAAATTTAAATACAATCTCAATCACTATTTGCTGTCCACTTGATTACGGTTTTCTCTTCCCGTTCGTTAGTAATGGTTCTGTTCCTAATTCTTCCACAGTTAGTGCGATTTTTCTGACTTGCATGGGGTGAAACCGATCCAAAGAAAAGAGAATAAAGAAAATCGGCGGTCTTCTTTTAGATTATACTCCGACGACAGCGATGATCGGAAATTTTTAGTACTCATATATACGACACATGTTTTCTAACGCTCCAATAATATCTGGCACCTCATGAAATTTTGTATCTTTACAAGAACCGGATCCTACCAATAATGGAGTACTGATTTTATATCTGGGTAGGAGCTGCCTAGTCTTCACATTCCAGACTTGATAGAGTTCAAAAGTTTGTACTCGGCCTTGCTTGCGATTAATTATTTTCTGCCCTAAAATACCACGTGAATTATCGCATAACCCTTGATACCTAATCCTTATTATCATGGCAAATATTCTAAAGAGCTACATTCCTCATCACGTAAACTCTAACGAAACACCCTCATATCCCTTCATATTCACTTAGTAAGCAGGAAGATCCACTCAGCTTTTTTCCTAAGCACGGCCAGTTTATGGAACAGAAACACGTGAGGAGGTTTCCCGATCACTGCAACGACATCATCCAGTCATCATCTACCTTGAGTGGCTCTTTGGCCTTGTATTGGGTGATCATGAGTAAATTAAAAGACTCATTGATTTCTAACTGTTTTCAAATGTAACTTATGCTATATCTCATCAATGTAAAATATCGGCCTTCCATATGCTATGCTTATAGAAATTACGCACACGTGTACATGCATACGCGTAAACACAAACGTATATGTGTGAGCTGTATGCGCTATACAAAGATTGATCAACTCTAGTACATTTTTCTTACTCTTTCCTTGCTCGAAAAGTAAATGGCTTTTAAGGCCAGACAACCTTTAAAATTAAACACAAATAATTTCAAAAAGAGAATTTCCGTGTTATACAGACTATTTATCTGACCCTGGTGTAGATTTAAATGTCTCTTTAATAATTTATTGCAGTTGTGGCATGGCAAATTGAAGATGTATATATAAGTTCATCGTAATTAATAAGAACTACTTCGAATTAAAATCGCTCCTGGGAATTTAATCCAGTTTCTAACAATCAGATTCTATCCAAAATGGAACCTTTAAAAAGCATTTTTCTTCACTTGTATTTTGCTTTCTTTTTTCTTTTCTGTTCTGTTTGTTGAACCATGGCAGTTTGAACGTCTGCTCTGGCGTTCCTTCTTAATCTAATCCATAGCGGCGTGGAATCGGAAACCAGGGAGCTGATTTCGAATTCCAATCGGTCACATTAGATTCACTCATGCCAAAATAAACATTGTAAATGTATGAAACCATTTATTCCCCCAGCTCTGGAATAAATATTATTTTTTTTATCTTAAAAAAAAACATTGTAACACTAGAAAGAATTCATAATAATATAAATCTACCGGCTCTTATGTGTGCCTCAGCAAGTTATGCAGAATTTTTCAAGTCCACGGACAGGCATTTAATTAGTCTTATGGCATTAGGTAATTTACATGATCGTGTATGGCACTTAATTCCTCGCCCGATAAGGACCGACATATACAACAGGTGTCAGCTGACTGTCATCCACGAACTGCTAAGATAAACGGCGTAAAGGGGATAAAATTCTTCGGAACCTAACCCTCACCCGGAAAGGACCGGCATAAGCGACAGGCGACACTGGACCATTATCTTGCGATTGCTCACATCTAACAAAAAATAGCTCTCAGGACATGGGATGTTCCGAGTTTGAACAGCTGTGGCCAGTTAGATAATGTGAGACAAGAGATGAGTAGGCTAAATATCAACACCTTAGGTGTATGTGAAACCAAATGGCCAAAAAACGAAGATTTTGGACAGCGACAAGCACAGGATTACTTATGCAGGTAGAGAGAAAAACGATAAAAGACTAGGATTGGCACTAGATCATGAATTCAAGAAATGCGTTCTTGGATACTGCCAATTATCCGAAAGAATTCTGGTAGTCAAACTGAAAGGAAAGCCTTTCAACATAGCTATCATAATAGTGTATGCACCAGCAGCGCAAAGTAAGGAAGAAGAAATCAATTCTTTCTACTCCATGCTATACAGTGCCAAGGCCTATTGCAAATTGCAAGAAGCCATAATTATCTTGGGAGACTTGAACGCCAAAGTAGGCAGGGAGAAGGCAGGGGATATAGCCGGAAAATTCGGATTAGGAACCCGCAATGAACGTGAAGGATCCAATCGTATTTTGTGTCTCTTTCGTTTGGGGTGGGAGGGATAGGTCATGTCCACTACAGAAAAATGTCGAATGCACCTTTTTTAATCAGTTCACCCCAAGCAAGGCAATAATACCAATAAAACGCAAGGGTCTGTTGGGAGTGAAAGAGAATTAAAGTATTTAGAAGGAACCGGAAACATAATCCTACACAGGAAAGAAGGATACACCACTAATCCTGTTCAGAAACCGTAGAGGAGAATAAACTACTCATTAGGCAAACCTATCTATACCTATTGAGGAAATAAACTTTAGTAGTGAATAAAATTTCAGAGTTCGAACGGCCACTTTAGATATATAGAGTTGAAGTATAACTTTAGAAGGAACCAAAGATCCAATCCTAAAAGCAAACAATAGATAAAATTCTTCTACTGTTCAAAAGGCCGATGGCTCAATGGCTTTCTAAGATCAATGGGTAAACATGGCTTTGAGGGAGTGTGGCCAGTGGGTTTTGACGAAGACCATACTTCTTTAAAAGTCTTCCTTATTTATTCATACTTTTCTTTTTAATTATGTATTTATTTTAATGTTGATATTTTATTTTATTTTTTATTTGTAGTTTATTTTCATTGGCCGAAAAAAAAGAAACAATTTTTCTAGCTTTAATTGATGTCAATATTCAAAAATTTTCTTAGACAATGCGATGATTTGCTGTCACTCATTAATTAATTTTAGTAAGTAAAAATCAAATTTTTAAACTTGAAATAACTTAAGCCTTTAAAATACAAGAGTTATTTCCCTTTAATATTCTACGTTTGTTTTTTGTTTTTTTGTGAAATGAACAGTTTTTCGTTTCAAATACCCAAATCGACGGTTCTTACAAATTCACATGGAAAACTTTAAAAATCAATCAAGAAAATATGAATTCTTGTCATTTGCGATAGTTATAAATACGCATTGCTCTGTGTCTGAGTGTTATAATGAAATTGTTTTGCTATTTAAATAAAACCATTTTCTGCCATGAAAATCGAAACTAATATAGAATTTAAGTTTCGAGTAAAAAAAAATGTGTTATTTCATATACACGATGTTAGTAAGTTAATATTTATTACTATTTTGAAAATCTAATAATTTTTATATCTTATAGTATAATACTGCCATACTGGTTTTAACTGATTAACCACGAGAGACTTTACTGCAAAGCACGATCTAGTTAGGCTTTTGAAGAAATAAACACCTCTCGTTAGGGTCTTAAATAAAGTTAGCATATATAGGGTCTGTTGAAAGATGTGCATTTCTTAGAAGGCGGAAATTGAACCTTGCTTTGCTGAGAAAAATATTTCGAAAAGAAAGAAAAAAGAAAATGAAGATGGGAAAACATAATATCATGAAAAGAAAGAAAGAAAGAAAGAAAGAAAAAGAAAAAACGAAGCTAGTAAAAAAACATAAATTAATGAATGCCGAAAGTATGATCGTCATATCAAGAAAGAAAGGATAATTTAATATCATTAAAAAAGAAAGGAGGAAAGACGGAAAGAAAAAAACGAAGCAAACAAAAAACACTAATCAATGACTGCCGAAAGTACGATGGTTGGAGAGAGAAAGAAAGAAAGAAAGACAGCATAATTTACTATCATGAAAGAAAGAAGGAAAGAAATTGAAAAGAAAGAAAGAAAGAAAGAAAGAAAGGGCGATAATAAAGCGCTACAAAATAAAGCGATTTGATCCACACAAAAGCGGGTGTTTCTGAAAGTTCGTTATAAGATATGAAATAAAGACACGCATAAATTAAGAAAAAAAAAGAAACGCGATTGAAATGTTTATTCTATAAACCTAACATTTATTCAATATACTGGACAACAGGGCATTCCTGCAACATTGTATTACTTTTCACTTCATGTTTCATACACGTTCTTTATGAATGGGTCTTTTTCTGAGAAGTAGAATGCATCAGAACGTATCAACAATTTCTTGTTAATGTTTCCCTTTTGTTTGGGCTCCGATCTGTGGACTTAAGCAGTAGTCACTTATATTCATTTGTAAAAAAAAAAATGAATGATTCAAGGTTTCTTTTCTTTTCTTTTTATTTTCATTGGTTGATTTTTAATGTACGGCTTATCAACTCTTTGGGAGTTATTTAAAGCCATATTTTGGATTTTAATTTTCATATTTGCGATTGAAGACCGCATTAACATTTTTAGGGGAGTAATGAATGTTTCCAAATGGCCTACTATTTAACCCAAAGCTGTTTTATGCAGTAGCTCGATTTATTTGCATTTACGAAGGTAAATGGACGTAAATTAGACGTAAAATAGGCTGTCTTCGCAGTAGTTTTGTCCAACAAACTGCTCTTGTGGCATAAACTACAAGACAGAATGCATGGTCATCAGAAAAAAGCAGAATTTGAAATGAGATTTACAGGTCAGAGACACTAAAATCAAGCAGATGCGGAAATTTTGGTAAGTGTTCCGACAGAGGACGATAAGTGAAAGCTGATATCCAAAAATGTATTGGAATGACCAAAGACCCATTCCAAAAGCTAGGGAGAGTATTACGAGACAGGTGAATTTCATAGGCAGCAAAGAAAAGAGTAATGAACTGCTACGTGATTATGTGTCCTCCTTTACGACAGCGAACGTTGGACGGTCGCCTGAACGAAGAGACTCGAGGCAACGGAGGTATGGTTCTACAGAAGGATTCTAAGGATACTATGAACCGAACACGTGAGCAACGGATGACGTTTTAGAAAGGATGCAGACATGGAGGAAGCTTATACTTAGGAGGCAGCTGAAATTTATGGGACACGTAATGAGAAAGGGAGGCTTGGAGAATCTATAGGGCAAATAGCGGGAAAGAGAGACAAGAGAAAGCAACGCGTTACATACCTAGCGGGCTGAAGCAAGTGTTTCGGAGAAGTAGCAAAAGGACAAAACATATTGAGAACTAAAATGGATAGAGGGAAGGGGAGATCCATGATCGTCTACGTGTTGAAGGACAATTCAAACAAGAAGATTATATTTACCAACTGTTGGAAGTATGATATATTATAAATGTTTTTATACAAAAAAAATAAATAAAATCATCAAATAGTGATTTTAATATCTGTAAACTGATTTGATGTCATTTGCAAAAAAAAAAAAAAAAAAAAAAAAACAGTAAACAAATTATGTTTTCCTGAGAAATTTTCTGCAATAATGAGTGCATTTTCATTTACGGTAGGTCGCAAATGCCTCGGTAGATATCATCCTACGCCATTACCTTCACCATTTGTCATCACTTTGACAACCCCTCATACAAACGTATTAGGAATGTTACTGGATGTTTCCTTCTAGTCCTTCTTTCCTCTGCATGTCATATGTGTTTTCAATTTTCCAAACTTTATGTATAAGGGTCATTTTAGTCTAAGATTCGTAAGTTTGAAAAGGTTGAGACCTCGCCCGCCCGAAGTGATTATCACGTTGTCTTATAACGTATTAGTACTATAGTTCAGTTCTATCTCGATCTTTTATTTCTTTTCTTTTTTTTAGCATTTTAACTCAAGAAAGGCCGGAGTCTTACTATCATGCAGAATATTACATAGAGCGAATGTGAGGGAAAAGGCTGTGTATAGAGTGGGGATTGAGTAAAGGATAAAAGAAGAACAGGGATCAAGCCAACAGAAGATGCCGAAAGTGCATTTAAATGTTTGAAGATTGTAGTTATCAGGGAAGCAAGTAAGAGGAAGGGAGATCCACTGTCGGGAAGCGCGAGAAAAGACACTTCTAAAGTATAAAAATCCGATCGTTGCAGGAAGGGGAGAGGCCATAAATTTGAATGCTGATCTTCGAGTCACACAGGAATGGACTTTCAACAAAAGCAGCAATTAAAATGGTTAGTACATATATCTCGAAGAGAAAAAAGTGTTAATAACCAAGTGGCTGACGTCTCGCGCTACTTTAAATAAAGGACTAGAAAGTACACCTCCTCACATCTATACCGAAAAGATCGATAACGCTGAGAAACATATTTCCCTGAAAATAATAATTCATGAGAAAGAATTTTATAAATTTCAACCGGCTGCTCGGTTAATGAATGTTGAATATTTCTTTTAAGGGAGTGGCTAATATTACCATTGCCACTGTTGCCTCAAAATAAAAATAGAAAACAAATACACTGGGCTTTCCACGATCCAAACCAACAAAAGTGCCATTATTAACACCACGGCATCGCTTACTTATGTATTCTGAAATAATTATTAAAAAACACAGTTGCTTATTTTAAGGCTCAAACAAGAGGGGATGACATGGCTCTATGTTTGACAACACAGATAACAGAATTTCAAATACCTTCTGAGGAATTTTGGATCTAGTAATAAATAATATTTTTGGTCAGCCAGGTATTCGTTCCTGCCGCTCGTACCATGCGTCTTTGATACATTTCATCTGGCGAGCGGATGAGCACTGCCAAATAACACTCAGTGCCTGTGAATTTAAGAAATCATCTCGATAAGGATGTTTAAATTATTAGTTTTATTTTCGCTGGTTGTTAAGTCTCTTTAACAAATAACTTTGTGATATGGTTTTAAACCTTGAGGCGTCAACAAATAAGTGTTTTCGTCCTGCTGCGAATCTTCAAAAAGCATTATATTAACAGTTTTTTTTCATTTTTTTTTTTTTCGAAGACAAATTGCTTTGGGTTTCAAAACACTTTTCAAAAAGTTCACTTTTCTCCATTTCTTCCTCGTACCAAACTCAAAAATAAGGAGTAAAAATAAAGAATAATGTTTTAGGCATTGTCAACTTCTTTTTTAAGC
>OZ010581.1:67783755-67836255 GCA_963932145.1 Acanthosepion lycidas
TTATGAGGATATAAGGGATAGTTAACTGTTTGAAACTCGACTTGAAAAGTTTGAGATTTTATCGACCGGGGAAATATCTTTCATTTATTTGGTACCCAAAGGAAGAGTTCTTCGGAAGCTGCCTGAGTGGAACTTGAACTATTGGGATACGAATCGAAGGAATATGAGGCGAACCTGTTTAGGTGACATGGCGGGTCCTAGCTATGAAGGACGGAACTGTTGAAACTATGGTATCTGGCACATGAAAACATCTGAGTTGAAAACGGCGATAGAGTACGGAGTGGCAGGTAATGATAATTATTCTTCTCGATTTATAAATTATGTAAAAACGCATGACAATCTCTGCAGCAGTTTTTAGAACATTTAACTTTTGTCCAGCACGATGACACAGTTTTTAAACCCGTTTAAAATTCGTTTCCAATTCAAAATAAAAATATATCTGCTCCATTTCAATCTAAATTCTCGGAACTCAGTAAATTTTAATCTATATGCAAATTGGGTCTCGAATTTGAAACAAACCTGGTTAAATATAATAATATAATAAATGGGAAATACATCAACGTACATATGTTGTATAGATGCCAACATCCTGTAAAAGGTGACGCTCTAATTTCTTCTTTTTTTTTTTTTCTTTTTTTTTTTTAAATATTTTAAAACTACCATCATCTTCACATAAAAATTGGTCTGGCTTTTCAAAAATGTGTAACTGACCTGAACGAATTTCGATTTTTCTCCTGGAAATAACAGCAAGCTTGTTTTTTTTTAAAAAAAAAAAAAGTACCATCAAATCTTATACTGTAATAAAATAAAAAAAAATATTGATGCCTTTGTTTTTCAACCAAAAACAAAATCATATACACAAACGTAAGGTCATTGAAAATTTTCGTCGTGTCGTTAAAAAGATAACAGCATCTATCTTTGATAAATGACAAATATATTTGTCTCGTTAATTTAGTGAGTTGAATGACGTAGATAATGTAATATATTCGACAACGTAGCTTGATCTAAGATATCCATTGTCATAAAGAAATCAAATCAAAGTGTTAATATTAGATGTCGGCTAATGAAATCATGACGCGAGATCAGGTAACGTATATTTAAGTGTAAGTATTATTAAGTTTCTATCAATATGATAAAAATTTAACATAAAACTGCGTCTGGTTACGCAATTAGTCAGTAAATGTTAGACATGTAGAAAGGTATATTTACCCGGGTCTTGTGCACTTAGAGGTGGCTAGAACAATTACGGCTGAGGTGTGATTTCGATTCTCACTGGGTGCCCCCTATTTTCGGCCTTGGAAAATCAATATTTACTCCGGTCTTCCCTCTGAGATGAGGTGTTTAAAGAGGGGAACCCGAGCGCGTAGACTCAGGCCAGGTAGAAAAATTTCCGCGTCCCCTAGTTAAATGAGACGGGTACAGTCGCGGGCAGCTGTTCGTAGGTACTGGGAACCTCTTAGTTTTATTTATTTTTTCCAACTGCGTCTGTCTACAGACAGGGCTACATCTGAGTGGTACTCTGCCCGAAGATACAGACGGAACTGTTAGTTGATAGTCCTTCCTCCGTCTGGGCCGCGAAAGGTTGGCGACTTTCTAAGCGTAGCTAAGATGTAGCACAAGCCTGGAACTATGGCTGCACCCAGTAAGGATCGAACTCACTACTCAGGTGTAACTGATCTAGTGGGACAAGATTGCTAACGATTACGCCGCATCAATGTGCTCTAGATATGTAGAAAGGGGTATATACTGTATCTTCAATATTGATATCTATATATGTACTATGTTTGTCTACACTAGGGGTGTGCGTGCGTGTGAAAGACGACAAAATTTCTGACACGAAATTTTTCCACGTGTCAACAAAAATATTTTGAGAACGTATGATTTAATATCTGCTAATTATGTGAAGAATTTTTCAAATGATAAAAAAAAAACACCACAGAGCAGTAAAGACACTGCATTGTAAGAAATTACAGGGGGCCGACACTATTTTTGGGACACTTTGAAAAGTGTGCTTAAAGGTGTTTTTTGCTGCCGAGAGCTTTTGCGTTGATGAGTAGGTCATTTCAGCAGTAACTATCCATTAATGGTATGAACATTGATTGATGGGTTTGTCTTTGGTTTCATGTTGTCTTTATTTTTACTTCAACTTAGGCGACACTATTTTTCGGACATGACACAAATTCCGGGTTTTTAATGATTTAGTCGTCAAACGTCTACAATATGCAAATTTTCTGCGAGTAAATTGTGCCCTGACCATTAAATTTGAGTATCTTTACCATTCACTGCAAAAACGTATTAAAATTCTGAAGAAGAATGCATTCAAAAAAAGTCATCAGTTTGGTCCAAATGAAGAGAGAAGACGGGCTCAGCATTCGAAAGATTGCCGCTAAGATGAAGTTACTGAAGTCAACAGTTGAATACATGCTAAGTACAGACTATGAGCGGAAGAAGAAGAGAGGACGGAAAAAAAACAATTTCCAAGAGAACAGAAAGAAGAATGAAGAGGAGTGTTACAAAGTTGTTATCATCTGGAGAAAAGGTGACAGCGAAGAATGTGTGAACTTGACGTTAGTGTTCGAACTGTACAAAGAAAGCTACACGAAATTGGACTTAAGTATGCTAAAATCAAGAAAAGAATTACACTAACGAGAAAACACAAGGAGGTAAGGCTGGGAAGCGCCAAAAGATGGATAACAAACTATGTCGACTTCAAGAAAGTGATATTTACTGATGAAAAACGTTTTAAGTTCGATGGACCTGACGGGTGGTGTACATAGTCGAGAAAAGGTGAGCCTGTTATTCTCAACAAGATGGTTTGGGGTATGGTATTTCCGAATGGAAACTTGTGGCCCGAGTGGTTAAAAGGACGTCAAAATACCTTGAGTTACAGAGAACTTTTGGAAAAGAGAGCCCTACCATCCATAGAAAAAGAAATGGGAAGTAATTTTATTTTGCAGCAAGATAACTGCAGCATCCATGTGGACAAATCAGTAAAAAATTGGATGAGTGAAGCAAATATAACTACTCTGGAATGGCCTGCAAGAAGTCCATATTTAAATTTAATTGAAAACATATGGGAAATGCTTGCAGAGCTTGTTTACGACGGGCCAGAAATAACCAGAGAGGCTGAATTGTGGCAGCGCATACAAGATGCTAAAAATAGACTGCTAGAAACACGAAGAGACGTTATTATCAATATGTACGAACATTATGAAGATAGACTGATAAAAGTCATTGAAAAAAAGGGTGCTGCCATAAACTATTAGCATTGTTTCTGCAATGTCCAAAAAATACTGTCGCCTGTGTAATGTGAAAATTTATAAAAATAAGGATACTTCTAATTTGAATTCTGTTTTTCCATTTGTAGTATTGAAACAGTTTTTTAAATGTTATTGCCATTACACTAAAACAGTACGTCCTGGGTATGACGGTAAACTACAACCGCGTCCTGGGTATGACGGTAAACTTCATCCGCGTCCTGGGTATGACGGTAAACTACATCCGCGTCCTGGGTATGACGGTAAACTACATCCACGTCCTGGGTACGGCGATAAACTGCCTCCAACAGCAAGGTCTCAGATAATGTTTTCAGAAAAATAATGTTGCCAGCTCTAAGTTTTTGAAACAATAATGTTGCCAGATCTAAGATTTTGAAACAATAATGTTGCCAGATCTAAGTTTTTGAAACAATAATGTTGCCAGCTCTAAGTTTTTTTTGTAAAAGAGTAGTGTTGCCAGCTCTAAGTTTTTTAGTAAAAGAGTAGTGTTGCCAGCTATACGTTTTTTTTGTAAAAGAGTAGTGTTGCCAGCTATACGTTTTTTTTGTAAAAGAGTAGTGTTGCCAGCTATACGTTTTTTTGTAAACAATAATGTTGCCAGCTATACGTTTTTTTGTAAACAATAATGTTGTCAGCTATACGTTTTTTTAAGCAATAATGTTGCCAGCTATACGTTTTTTTAAGCAATAATGTTGCCAGCTATACGTTTTTTTTTTTAAACAATAATGTTGCCAGCTATACATTTTTATTCCATACAAAATAGGCATTTAAAATTCATATAAACTGGATTTGGCATTAAATAACCCACAGTGGTTGATATGCCATAAAACACAAACAAACAAACTAAAACAGTACAGACTGCCCGTGCTGCCTCAAAATTGGAAAAATAAAATGTCTGAAAAATAGTGTCGGCCCCCTGTAGGTAAATTATGTAAAACTGACTGAATGAAAAAAATTATATGTTTTTACGAAAAAGTCTTTTTTATTATATTTTTATTAACCTGTAAATATAAATGAAACTGTCAGATATAACAACTCAATTTAAAGATACTATTAACTATTATTAGTTTACACTGTTTTATCAACCATAAGTTTTCCAAGTAATACATTTTTATGACTGAAACACAGTAAAAGGTTGTTAAAATAATATTTTACTGATTTTCAGTCTTTTACATACATATATATATATATATATATATATATATATATATATATATATATATATATATATATATATATGTTTGTGTGTAGACGTTCAAAACTACTTTTAAATGGACCTGGACCTTTCCCACTTTCAAAAGTAAACATCGTATAAAACTACAGGCAGGAACTTGTCTCTTTTTATATTTTATCCGTGGTGTTAAGCAGAAATAACTCCAAGACTCCTGTGTATTAATATTATTGTGTTTTATTGCTGTCATCATACCAGGAACTGCCCCGCAGTTAAAAGCCCCTTAAGGTATTACAGATATTGGGCCGCTTATGTATATAAGTCAACCAAAACGTGGGACTTCTGCTGCTGAATAACTGACGACAGAGATTTTATATCTGGTTTATATTTAATAACCTTGATAGATATACATGCACTACTAGTTCCATCCGTCGTGCTACTCCTGTTACAATGTTTAACAAAACATTTAGAACACAGATTCACAGACATATGGAGATGAAAAATGGAGAGTAATGATGGCGCAAGGATTTTTAAACAGACACAATTTTATGGAATGGTATTCCAAGTCCTTAATACTTATTTTTCCATATTTTTCTCTGATACCCCCATTTTTAATCTGCAAAATTTGTAAGGGACAGAAGATAACAGTACATGATATAATGATAGACATAAAAGCAGAGAAAGAATATAAACAAGTCAAAAAGGGAATCTAACGAATAAGTTTCGCGCGCCAGAAACAAGTTTGCGGCGTACCATATTTGGCACGCGTTCCAATGATTGCCCACCTCTAGTCTACACTGTTTAAGTTCAAGATTTACTATAATATGCAGAAGAAATCTCAGGTACGAAGTGGGGAAATGTGGACATAGGTATCAACATTACAGTGTGACAGCCAGTTTCATGCTTTAAGCGTTCATCGGTTAAAATCGCTTGGAGCTTGCCTTCGAGATCAACTATGCAAGATTCATTTCTCTGTCCACTCGCATATATATCTAATCGTTTTATCCCAAGGAAGATGATAGCCACTAAAACGCAAGACGTTACTGCGCCTAAAATAATATGTGACAAAGAAAAATATTATTAAGAAGAGAGAATATAAAAGAACAGGAATTACGAAGAGAGATGCTAATTACTGACGTTGCATTTAAATTGCTGAAGGTCAAAGTTTACTGAAAAGCAAGAACTCGGAAAAGAGCTTCAAAAGTGACATGTATGATAGAAGAAACGGTTAATATAGAACTTACGGTAACATCGAGTCAGTTGAATAGTAAAATGGTGGGGCATATATGCTAATCTCTTACTCCGTTTAACTTCGTAATGTTGATGTAACAAAGACAAAACACATCAGGAAATTGGCATGCAAATATCTATAGAAATAGCACAAGGGAGCTACGTTCGGGCCGAGGTAAAGTGACTAAAGCCGAGATGCCATTTCAGGGCCAGTAGCATTACAGATTCCTCTTTGTATTTCATCAGTAATCTTTAAGTACATACAAGAAGCACCTTACCAGATGTGACAGTAACTTCCAATGTATGGATGAATGCTAGATTTATAAATGTATAAGATTCTGGTGAGAAAAATTGTCTAGCACAACACAGTAAACAAACTTTCCTAGCAATCAATCCTAGCAGTTGGTTTAATATAATCTTTCCAATTCATGTTAGCGCTAAACTTTTGATCGGCAAGTAGCAATGAATCACTTTACTGGCCATAGCATTAACCATGTAGACTGATGTTATATACACATCCATATATATATATATATATATATATATATATATATATATATATATATATATATATATATAGTCTTTAAGTTAACCGACAAAAAGTAAATATCTAATATTCTGTAAATGTTTCCTAAAGTGTGCAGCAGTCATGAACAGAAGATTGTTTAGAATCGTGCACGCAGTAAGAAAAGTCAATAATTTGATGGTACGTTTCAATTTGTTTCTAAAATGGAAAATGAATTCTAGGTTCTAGATAAAAAAGAAAATGGTTTTCAAATTAATAAAGGAGACCTGAAAAAAAGATTTAATATTTTGTTATTTATAAAATGCGTCAGAGTGCTCAGAAATAATTTCAAATGATCTATCGTTGGAATAAAAATACGATCACATGCAAATACTTTTCATTTAGTATTTGACCGAAGCGTCTGTTGTCTTTTTTGCGTCTATATATAATTGGAAATGATAGCTTCTCCTCTGTAGGAATGACTTAAGGTAATATATATATATATATACACACACATATATATATATATATATATATATATATATATATATATATATATATATATATATATATATATGTATGTGTGTGTGTGTGTGTGTGTTCTAAAACCATTGATTTCAATGGCGTGTGTGTATTCGTTTTTCTTTTATATACATATCTATTATTCATTAAAAATGAAAGACTAAAAGAATACGACTGAAAGAATATGCACAGAAAAAATAAACGCGCGTGCGCACATATATGTTTATATAATCGTTGGTCGCTATAAAGCATCACGGGAAAAAATAAAATAAATAATAATTTTATTAGAAATAATTTGATTATATATATATAAATATATATATATATATATATATATATATATGGGCGTCTTCTTGATTTTGAATATGACAGGGTTTTTTTTTAATCTACCGTTTTTATGGAGGAAAGTACGTTAACTCAGGGCTACTTATTCAACAGTAATACTCTCTTTTCATCAACTATAGTGTCCATAATTCTATCTATATAAAATTCTATAAATCTTATCGCACCACACACACACACACGCACACGCACACACACACACACACACACATATATATATATATATATATATACACACACACATAAAGACATAGATGTACAAACACACAGACACAGACACACACACACATATATATATATATACATATATATATATATATATATACATATATATATATATACATGGTCTCATTTTTATTTTGTGGCAAAGTTCGTTAGCAGCACGCCCAAGAATTTTCTGTTTAAGTAAGTTATTTTCTCCTTTAATTAGTGTATCATCCTTTGAGTCGAATTTGACATTAAATTCATTTCTATGCATGGCTAAATTATTTGATAAACTTTTGCGTATAAGATCCCAAAAGGTATTGGAACTCGGCTCTCCGATTAACAATTCCGAGCATTTACTCATTACACCACTCGCATTTCCAAGATTACAACATATTATATATCCCAAATAGTCACCCATCTAGTCAGTAATGAGGTTCAACGTTACTTAACTTCGCCATTTGTTGGATTGGGAGATCAGACACTCTATAAATCTCTTATTAGTTTCGCATGATTTAAAGAACTATCCGTCTGCAGAATTTCAGTTTTGGATAGAGAATATGGTTTCCGTTCTGATCGCATTATTTTTAGACACTAATGGTACACTGTCTGGAATTTTCCATCGATTGGATTCAGAGCTGTGAGCACTAAATGGCTTCGAGTATCTTAATAGGTTTTAAATGATAAAATGTCCATTTCTCAAAATTAGAAATAAAATATCTTATTGCGACTGCTTTGGATATAAAAATTAGCCAAGGAGGAGGAATCTGCATCATATTTTTTAAACAGCCATTAACCACGTAACCTCCCATAAAAGGAATCGTTTCCATTTGCGAAAACAGTTTTAGTAATAATAATAATAATAATAATAATAATAATAATAATAATAATGGGATTGAAATCTGAAGCTACTATTTCTGCTTCGATTTCTTTCCATCAAAGTCTTGTAATAAATTTTGTATAGTCTTTCTTTCTTTCTGATTTCGTTTTTTGCTGTATTTCCTTCTTGATTAATCATAGACCATTTATTTTGCTTTCTTTGTACTTTCTGTCTTTCTTTGTATTCGTGTTTACTGCTCTCTTTTTCTTGGCATACTTTCTTTTTTACTTTCTTTTTTCTGATAGATTGTTGTTTTTTTTTTCTTTCTTTTTTTTCTTTTTTTCTTTTTTTCTTTTTTTTTCCTTCTTTCGTTCGTTTTTTCTTTCTTTCTTTCTTTCTTTCTCCTTCATTTGGGTATAGTATATTCCATCTCTTTCGCCGACGCCTAGGTATTCATAGAATTCTTCTTGTTCCAGTTCCTTAATCACGGGATTGCAATTTCAAATCGCGAGTTCTGCTTCGATTTATTTTCATCAAAGTCTTGTAATGGCGTTTGTATATTTTTTTTGTTTCTCTTTCCTTTGTTTCTTTTTTGTTTGTTTCTTTTTTGTTTTTCCTTTTTCATTACTGATAGACCGCTTCTTTTTTTTTAATTCTTTGCTTTCATTGTTTCTTTTCTTTTTGTTTTTAACTCCCTTTCTTTTCTTCTTTATAGATCGTTCTTTTTTTCTCTCTTTCGCTCTGTCTTTCTTTCATTCTTATTTATTTCTTTCTTTCTCTTTATTTCTTTTTCAGGTGCAAATACCATTCAGAAAATTAGGAATCTACCATTTCTCTCTCCACCTATGGGTTAATCAATAAAACTTGTATCGCTAAACCATTATTACCTCCCTCAAAATTCTTGCACTCTAAAAAATAATAATTTCTCGTTTTAGATAATACTCAATAGGTTGATAAAACATAAAAAAAAAACGAATCAATCAATCAACAATCGGTGACTACTTCCTATTCTTTTAAACCGCACATAAGAAATCGAACTCAGGCCAAATGCAGGTGACGTAGATGAAAGGGAAAATTCAACAGTCACGCATGTAAGTTTATATAAAAAGTACAAAGATTGCGATGGCAAAAATCTTCAAATTGTTGTATTGAGTAAGGTTTTCCTTGGAAGCAGAGGTGTAAGCAGCCAGCAGAAATCTATTGAAGCTTATTTATCAGAAGACTAGAACAGATGACAGATTTGTGTCCTATCAAGCGAGCAAATCTATCTCAGCAACAACTCATTTATTTATAACACAGAATGCGTTGGCTAGACAAAAATGGTGAAGTGATCATTGTATTGAATGTTATTCCTGACCCAAGATGCTGGGCTGAACTTTGGTCTAAAACAACCCAAACTTGTGTGACATTGCCAAGACAGCATTTACCTAGCCATGTAGATTTAAAGCATGTTTGAAGATCACTAACGGCTTTCCGTAGTGAAGTGCGTCAGTTGCGTCGCAATGATTATTTCCACGTTTTTGTTTTTTTTTAGATAAATATACCTACGTTAAACCGTCTTTGCTTGGTGGGCTTACGGCCGTATAACAACGAAACCGGTTCTCGTATGATCAGTGACCGCTTTGGAATATCAAATGCTGTAAGCATGGTTATGCGGCTGGTGTAATGAATAAAGGCTCACAATTGGAAATCGGAGAATCGAGTTCCAATTGCACTCGGGTTCGTTATATTCACTTACGTGCTAATACCTTTGGGGAATGTAAAAATGCACATGTTCTCCCCCGCCTCGGCTTACGTGCTAATTATTAGGACTTGCATTAATTAGTAGGAATTTGATTAGTATTATTATTATCTCTAAAAGATCTTTGCAATCTAAAAATATTTTCTGGTTTTAAATAATCTGCAAAATCTTGCTACGCAGTAAAGGATAAATCAAACAAACTCAGTATCTTAAAAAATTATCCGTCTTTTCACGAGAAGAAACTTTTAAAGAGAACAAAGCGTATGGCTTGTGTTTAATGTCCTTATTGCTATTGGTAGAGAGATTTTACCGACTACTTGTCAGTGAAGGAGAGAGAAAGAGTAGAACTGTGTGAGAGACAGACAAAGATTCCACCCCATTTTTTACTCGGTATATAGCAGTTTCGGGTCGAGTGTATTCACTAAGATACAGAAATTGTTAATTAAAAAATGAGAGGGAGAAACTCTTAATTTTACAAGGAAATCTACGCACCTTCACACAAATTTCTGGTTTATTATTTCATGTGTGAATGTAAAGCACTCCACTATCCACATTCTTTATCTTTTTCATTTTTACGTTGGCCTCACCGATGCCAAATAATATGGCTTGTTTCTGGTGATCCTAGTGCAATGAGGCAATGAAATCTCTCAATTGCTGTTCTTTCTCACACATCGTATCTGCGTGGAATCCCGCTTTACGCTACTTTACACACAGATAAGACGATAGCGTTATAAGGTTACACTGTCGGCATATTCTCGGGGTTGAGTGCATCACCTACCAAGAAGTATTGACTCTGGTTCTATGATAAAGCATGTATAAATATAAACGAAACAAGAAAATATTTTGTTTCTTTATTGCTTTTTTCAGTAAGTTTCACGCGATTCAAGTCCGCGTGGTATTCATGGTAGAGGATTACGTCCAGGTGTAGTTTACATAAATAGGAGTGTAAGATGACAGTTAACTCTAGCCTTTAACAGGTTAAGATTGTAGTAATTGGGGAAACATCTTCTAGGAAGTCTGTTCCTCGGAGCAGTGGTTCGCGGGAAGAAGTTGTTTGAGTAAAACTTACATTTCTGTTATGGTCCAAGTTCCTTGTACCACAGTGATGGCCCAAGGTTAGTACAAATGAAAGACTAACACGAACACAGGTATGGAATACAAAGATATATTACAAGAGAAATATAATACAAAGAAGTAGAAGTATTAGTAATGACTATCAGATTTGGTTAGAGTGAACTATGTTGTCTCGACAAGTATCACTATTCCAATGTCCTTACAATATGCTCTCAATTATCTCTCCACGTCTTACAAATCTTCTCATACCTCTTGAGAGGCGCAGTATTTATAATGTCAGGAATAGTCCATTATTATTATGGGTAAGTTCCCATAACAATTTCACAAATAGAATACGTAGGGAATGTGGACGGTTTGCTTCTATGAAAGGGGTCCTAGCCGTGAATGTTAGTCCTGGCGGAACTACTGAATGTAGTTCGTGCGAGCATTTTCCATGGAAGTAGCGCCAGAGCAGTGAGAGACTCGCCACATCCCGCCTGTGAGAGACAGTTTAGACGTCGGAAAATAATTCTTCCCGGACAAGGACACGAGGACGCTTTTATAACACTATCAAGATTAGAGAGTAGGAACTGTGCAGCTCGCCTACGAATGTGGCACTTCATTTCCAGCCTGATCTGGCTCACATAAATATAGAGGATAACATGGGGAGTCAGGAAATTACTGGAGTGATTCAGGGAACCGATCATTTTACCTGCATCTTTAGTGATCGATTTTATTTATATCAGAGTTCCACTTGAGGTTGGGTGTGAGTTTGCCCAAAATTCTCTCAAGGTACGAGGAGATATTTGTTCAACATGACTAGCGGTAGTTCCGGATTCGATCGGCAGCTTATCGACTCAAACCTAAATGACCAATATTTACCTATCTGCAAACCAATAAAATGCTTATCGAATGATGAATAAACGAACAATATTTACCTATGTGGGTGCTCGAAATTGCTGAAATACTCAGGTACAAATGACTACTATTTTCCTATCCGCGAACCAACAAATAGATACGACCAATATTTACCTAACCGCGCACCACGAAAATACTTGCACACCCACGTGTAATCGACTAAAATTTACTTGTCCGCCAAACAAGAAAATGTCTATAGGTTTAAATATAAACGGCCAATATTTTTCTATCTAGGAACCAAGATAATGCTTAAAGGGTCGAATATGAATTACAAGGTATACCTATACCCCCCCCCCCAAAAAAAACGAATAAAGTATACCGTTAGAAAATTATATATATATATATATATATATATGAGCTATATTTACCTATCCCCGAAAAAAGTAAATGCGTATAGACTCAAATATTGGTTCAAAAAGATGTGATTTTGATATTAAATTATCTAACAGGGGATAATTATGTTTGTTTTAAACATTTTGCTGTAAAGGCTTATCTTCTGGTTGTAGCTTGTCGTAACGTATTATCATTCTGACGGACCTTCCCAAAATGTTTATGAACCCTGGCTATAGAAAGCACAAACCTTCCGAAAGAGCTGATAGAGTCATGCATAATTTTTATTTTATTCAATTATATATTTCCCACAATTTGTGATTATATGTTGGTACTAAACAAGCAGTTCTTCGATACCATTTGAGTAAGATTCTTCAGATGTTGATGCGAAAAAGTCTTCCAAGAACTCTCGAATTTTGGTTTAGATTCGAGAATGTTTTTCCCAAACACAGCGCTTTGCGCTTATGGCCAACAAAAAATCGGTTGGTGCAAGGTTGGCAGAATATACCAGGCGGGGTAGAATAGGCCAACCGATTTCAAAATTCTTTACTTTGTAATTCTTGCGGTGTCGTGTAAGAGATAAAGATATTTCTTTTAGTCCTATAGATGCTGTTCCAAAAAATTATGCTAGTTTACTACAAATTTATTCTTAACTGACTTGTATGATTAGTAGCTAGGACGATACATTGATACATATATCATTAAGTTTGATTTCCTAATACGGAAATAACAATAAAAATGGAAAAATAGATTTAAACGACTTCCATTTTTGACAAGTGTCATTTAATGATTAATATCTTTAAGTATGGACTGGATAATCAATCGACAATTTACTAGAAAAAATACTTGAAACTTTCGTTAAAAAAAAAAAAAAAAATAGATAGTTATTAGCTTAATATAGACGTTTTTAATAATATATTATTATTTGTTCTCTGGTGTACAATAGTATTGATTTCCTTTCTAATATATCATTGGTAGTTTCCCATAATAGCTTATTTATTTGTCTGTAATAGTTTCGATACTACTGATTCCCTCTAGCCCCACTTTGTGACGTATCGATTATGAAAATATGACTGCACCATACAAACAAAGCTTACACAAAACGGTACTGGAAAGAAAGTATCCAGCTGTCTGAAAGGTTTTCCCGGTCGACTGCATTAATGTAACAACAAGCAAAATCAAATACACTCAGGGGAAATCAAAAATATTGTATCAATCAATGGGTCTTCGTATTACTTCCAAAAAATACACTTGATTGACGTTCATCGCGGCTCCGAACGAGGAGAAAGCTAATCACACGTGACTTCATATGTCTGTCAGGTGACCAGTAAGAAATCGCTTCACCGGTCGCCATTTTTATCTGTAGGTAATTACCGGCCTGACTGCTTATTTTTATTATTGTATTTAGAATGTAAAAAATTACGACAAAATCAAACTCCCAGAAAATTATACACAGGCGAAAAATAGTTAAAAAGATTTTACCAAACTCGTCCAGTGAAAAGCTGTGTAAATCATTGACAAATGAAGTTTCCTGTCAGAAATTAACAGCTAATACAAATATTGTTTCACTATTTTTAACACACTACGAAGAGAGACACACAGATAAAAGG
Organism: Acanthosepion lycidas; assembly: GCA_963932145.1. Taxonomy (NCBI): domain Eukaryota; kingdom Metazoa; phylum Mollusca; class Cephalopoda; order Sepiida; family Sepiidae; genus Acanthosepion; species Acanthosepion lycidas. Next base: position 67,797,480 of record OZ010581.1, read on the forward strand.
ACGGAAAATAGATTCACAGAAACTATGCAGATTGGTTTTCAGTTAGATACATTGTCTTCGAGAAAGGTCGTAATTCCATTCTCAAAATAGATCTCATCATTACTCCTGCTACTGCAGCTACAAGATAACCACGGAGATTTTATATCATTTAAGTTGTTTCATGGATATTTGAGCGGCAATACTTCTTTTAGGTATATTTCCTTGAATATGTCGGACCATGAATTTGAACTGGCGTGTTTGGATAACTGCAATGCCTCGAGAAATTCGTAAGAGGGATAACTATGATTGCTTTCTAAAATATGGTCGAGTAATGGATAGAGGCTCGGATTGAGGAATCGGCGAGCAGAGTTTGAATTTCAATCGAATCTATTACATGCACTTACGTGCTAATTCTTTTTTATAAATGTATGAATCTTCTTCTTCTCCCCTCAGCTATGGGTAAATAGCAGAACAGACCCGGTTCTATAGCCTTGGATGGCAACTGGTCTACCGTAGAAAGAAATGGCAACATACTGCAAAAAAAAAGTCTGCCTCATCAGTCATGTTTCGAAGGATACATGATCAACTCAGGGTGTATCACGCATAGGACATAACTGAGTGAAATAAAATGTCAGATTTAGATTGTGTTGTCAAATGGAAAATGTTTTGCAGACACCATAAAAATGTAAACTTGATTAAAATTTTACCAATCAAGCATATTAGTGTGAATGACTAGTTAAAAAATATAGTGTATCCGTTAAGAAAACGTACGAATATTGTCATAGACATGCAGGCCCGTTTCGTTGCATCACAGCTCATCAATGAGGCTAGAAATTCTAATTGCTTCAAGCCGGGATCGAAACACAACCGATATGGCATCAGTGGGAGTTTCTACGCCTGAGCTTGCTTGCCCTCTCTTGCCATATATATATATATATATATATATATATATATATATATATATATATATATATATATATATATATATATATATATATATATATATATATATATATATATATATATATATATATATATATATATATATATAAGGTTGGTGCAAAAATAATGACGTAATAATGTCGTTTTTTGACGTATTTTTAACGTCAAAAAACGACATTATTACGTCATGATTTTTGCACCAACCTAATATCTGTTTATCTGTGTTGTAAATTGAGGAAGCTTCGAAAGTGCAATGTAATTAACAAATTACTTTAGAATTATTTGTGAAATGAACTAAAGTTAATTATAAATAACTGATGCGACTGCAATTTCAACTTTTAAAACACAGAAAGAGAACTTTCCACCACGCGATCAGAATAATCGTCTGAGTATTTACAATATGATTATATATATATATATATGTATATATATACAGACACACACACACATATATATATATATATATATATATATATATATATATATATATATATATATATATATATAGAGAGAGAGAGAGAGAGAGAGAGAGAGAGAGAGACATAGATAGATAGATAGATAGATAGATAGATAGATAGATAGATAGAGATTAATCATTTTAGCCCAAGCAAGGCAATAAAGCCACTAGGATACAAAGGGATTACTGTGTGTTAGAGAATAAGAGAAAAACTACTAATAAAGAGAGAGAACAATAAAAGAACAGGTTTTAAAAATAAAAGAAAATAACGATTGATGTTGCATTTAAATGTTTAATATATATATTTCTCGCCACTGTCAAACGGAGAAAAATGGCATGGTTTGGACACGATACAAGGCACGACAGCCTACCTAACACCATTATGCAAGGCACCGTTGAAGGTTAATGTAGGAGAAGACGCCAATGAAAAAACTGCTTGAAAAATGTCAAACAATGGACAAGTATGACTATACCAGAATTGCTGATGGCTGCCGTTGATAGACTCATAGATGGCTGCCGTTGATTCAATATGGCTTCTACATTCGGACCCACTACGATTACAAAATTCAAGAGATAGATAGATAGATAGATAGATAGATAGATAACGATATTAGCTCTCGATAAAATAATTTAATCGGTTCAGAACTGTGGAGAGTATGGAATCAATCTGTAAAGAGTTATTATTACTGCTGATAATGCAAAACTCTCCTAGAGATTAAGTTCTCTGAGTGGCTGGTGTGTTTATGAAAAAATAAATACGCAAAAATTCTCCTTCCTCTCTGCTGCCCGTCGATGACCTAGGGGTTAGTATCTCCGACTGATACCAAATCGGTTAGGTTTCATTTCCTGTCTGAAGCGATTGGATGTCTAATCACGCCGATGAGCTGTGATACGGCGAAACAGCCAATCTGTAGATGATGACCATATATATATATATATATATATATATATATATATATAGAGAGAGAGAGAGAGAGAGAGAGAGAGGAGAGAGAAATCCGTAAGTGGAAAGTAATCCAAATGGTTCTTTTTAATATTTAAAATATTAAAAAGATATATCTATAGAGTACTCAATGTATAGAATACTGAGCAATATGATATACATCAAGAAAAAGCTTAGCACATCTCGAAAATACGATTATTAACCATGAATTCTTTCGACATGTATGGCTTATCACAAGGAAAATATAAATAGTTTCGATTAATAGAATTCTTTAAATTTAAATTATTTTGTAAATTTAAACCATATATTTTTTCGGTCTGATTAGACTTACTTAATCATGATTTATAACCGTATTTTCAAGATTTGCTAAGCTTTTCCTTTATATATATATTAGAATCCCCGACTGACCCCAATTCAGTCGGGTTTCGATCCTAGCTAGAGGCAACCGGATGTCTAGCCACACTGATGAGCTGTGAAACAGCGAAACAGTCTGTCTGTGGATGACGTTATATTGGCTCCTGAAATTAAAATTAATTCCAGTTGAGCTCTCTTGTGAGTAGGTATGGGTTTGTAAACAGTGACTATTATAGCTAATATAGCGAGACTCTTCGCATAGCGAATTGAGTCACTGTCGGTCACTGGGCGTGTTTCTAAAAATAAATACGCTAAAAATCCACCTACACCCGACAGTGGTAGAATCCCCGACTGACACCAATTCAGTCGGGTTTCGATCCTAGCTAGAGGATGTCTAGCCACACTTATGAGCTGTGAAATGACGTTATATATATATATATATATATATATATATATATATATATATATATATATATATATATATATATGGATGACGTTATATATATATATATATATATATATATATATATATATATATATGTATGTATATATATATATATATATATATATATATATATATGTGTGTGTGTGTGTGTGTGTGTGTGTGTTTGGGATTACGTATGAAACGAAATCATATGCAAACATAAGACTAAGCACTCTCCAACCGATTGTAATTCATGAAACTAAAGATATAATAGACAAAGCATTAGATTACAATAACAAAGGGAGATAATCAAAGACAACGGTAAATCACTCGAAAAAGAGAAATGTGGACATGGAAACTAAGTAGGGCAAAATTTTAAACGTAAATTTAAACAAACGATTCAACTAAAGAATCCCTGAAAAATAAAGGAAGACAATCAAGTTAAGACTGTATGGCGCGGTCAAAATTGAACAGAACTTGAAACGTGCTTGAACCTCAGATTATATCAATAAATGCCTAATGTTTGCATTAAACTGTAGATTCGAAGTTACCATGTTTAGTGAAACATTGATTATTGCAAAACACTTACTTCTTTTCTAGCTTATATCCACAGTTCTTCTGAAAAAGTTAAAATTCATTACATTTAACGGAACAGAAAAAAAAAGGATGCAAGGTGTGTAACGTGATCTCAGCAACGAAGTTAAGACTATGTTTCAAATTTACTCTGACCCGTGAAAATTTACAACCATCAAACACCAATACATTCCCACTAGTGTAAAAGTAATTACCTGGGTATGGCCTCCTTTTATGATATTTATTTTACTTGCATTTTACGAAGTTTTATTGGAATATTCGCCTGCTGTTTTTGTAGCTGCATCCTTAGCAGAAACATCAAGATCATCGTCGCATCTATGCATGTAATATTTTTTTCAGAGAATGCTCACAATTCGTGAGAAAACCTTTGAGGTTATGGATATTTTGTTTCATGTCGCTTTATGGCAATTCCTTTCCTTTAATGTGTTCCCATTATATATATATATATATATATATATATATATGATTACGTATTCAGCTTTTATTGATTTATTGAACATATATATATATATATATATATATATACATATATATGCATACATATATATATATATATATATATATATATATATATATATATATATATATATATATATATCTGTATAAATTTCATAGAATGGAAATACAAATTTACCTCATTCGAATAGCTATTGCAACCAATGTCCATGTTGCTATTGTCTAGTGAGAAGTGTAAAGGAATAAAACAGTAATAGATAGTTTATATATAGCAAATATAAATTAAAGTTACTTTAAAATTTACGATTATCTTTGGAAAATATTAAGAAAATATATCTAAAACGATAAAATATAAAATTAAAACTATATAATAAAATTATAATAAATAAAATAATAAAAATATATAAAAATAATAATTAAACAAACCAAATAAATAATTTATTAAAAGAGTAATAAAAACAAAAATAAATAATAAATAATAATAATAATAATAATAATAATAATAATAATAATAATAAAAGCAAGATAATAAAACATAATAAAAGTAATGAAGGTAAAAAAATAATAATGATAATTAAAAATAATTATGAATATAAAAAATAATGATAATAAAATTTATGAAGATAAAATAACATAAGGAAAAATAGGAGAAAAAGTTTTTAACATATAAAATTTAAAGAAAACTAAATTACCGACTGAAAAATCAGATAGTAGAAGTCTTTCAGATAGGATTGAAATGGTGTAGAATAACGATAGATGTGTTAGATAATAAAAGATTAATCAAGATCAATAATATTTAGATCAGTTTAGGCCTACACCTGTGATGACTTTTCGAAACTAACTCGTTCCTTTGGTTTAGTAATATACTTTGATTATCGAATTTTATTATTCTAATCTTCTCTTCTAAACATAGGTTACATCTACCCTTACGAGTGTGAGCAACACCTATAATTTTTCGGTCAACCTAAGGGTTCAGATATTTGTCCCTCAATTCACGTTTTTTTTTTTTTGGAAAGAGCAGTTTTGTATTTTAATTTTGGGTTGGAAAAAGAGTGACGATGTGTCTAGAGTGCTTGTTTCCATTCCCCTGTGGAAATTCCAATGAAAATATTGTCATTTAACTTATTTTCTTTAGGGTAAATAGTTGCTTAGTAAATAACATTCGAAGTTCTGTATTTTTCATCGACTGGGCAATTTTCTACGATTACAGAGGAGATCCTGGCCAGATTTATTTTGAGTCCCATAGAATTTACTTAGATTGTAGTTATTATGGGAGTCGATAATTTTGTTTATTTTATTATATTTTTCTACATTTTATTATATTTTTTAATTTTTAATTTTAGATTTCTACATGCATTTTCTTAATATTTAAAAAAAATCTTAATTTTTAAATATTTTTAAGTTATTTTTTCTTTCTATAACCTATCTACTTATGGTTATTATTATTATTATTATTATTATATTTTTTGCTAGCATAGTTTGAAGCTTTTTTTTTTTTAAAAAAAGAAAATATATTTTTTTGTTCTTTGGTTTTTAACTAATATTTACTATTTTGTATTTATATTTTTTAAATTGTTTGAACTCGTGCCTAATTTTGCGATTTATTTTCAACCTGACTTGGGATGCTAATATTTATAAAATATAGGTCAAGAATATAATAACTGTTTCTATTTAAGTAAGATATTTCCACCTACGCCTCATATTATATAAATTAGTTGTATCTACGTATATATGTTCACAAGTATGCATAAAATGTCTCTATAATGTGTATATGCATGCATGTAATTGGTATATAATCGAAGTGAATCCTATATATTTATGCATTACCTACTAATCTTTCTTCGGTAAAAATTTGATTGCTAATCATGCATTACTTTTTAAGTAATACACATATTTATGACTTTGTTGTTTCCGTCCCTTATATCATGGCCGCTACTGTATGTGTGTGTGTGTCTGTGTGTGTTATTACTAAAACGTTATGTTTAATGGATATCTGTATTTGAGTAAATGTTCCGTTTATTTATTAAACAGTATATTTATTAATTTTCGTCTGCCGGCCTAAAAATTGGAGAATTCTCATAAATGAAAAATATACATACTCAGACAAGGATCGAATCTCCGTCGCCTTTTGCATGATAGACTGTCATTAAATCCGACTCAGTCGTAGTGTGCATCGCTGACCAAGCAAAGTCGAATAGTTTCAGACTCTCGAATCATGCATATCTACTCAGTTGCGTATCTATTCGACGTTGCTTAGAACTTTGGTTAATTTAAGTATCTGGGGAATTCGCAGATGTATGTGTTGAGTCTGCATGGCCAAACTGGTTCTGATATCTGCTCTGTCAGATTTAAAATGAGTTGATCTTGGCTAGCGTGTAGGATAACACATCAGTCATTGCCTGACTTACGTGTGCAGAAATAGTCTTTAAACCACTATTTTCAGTCATGCGCAGTTGTTATTTGAAATAACCATTCACCCTCTCTCGAAGGCACAAAAAACTCTACAAACAGTTATAATCGTAGAAAGGAAGCATGCACGCGTCTGAGTACATTGCATCACACCCTTCTTGCGGTGTGAGTTACTTTCTAATTGTGAGCTTTTATGAATATATCTAAATTACGAAATTTCTGTAGACTCACGTCATTTATTCTGCGTATAGTCAAAGCTATATATAAACACATTAAAACACGTCTAACAATAAACAACTTATTATACATGGTTGATCGGAAATTATCTAAGAAGACTGAAAATAAATTTGATAGGCTATTGAATATCAAGTACTGTGCACTCCATATGCAGTGCATGGGATACAGCCTCAGCTGGATGTAAAGGAAACAGACTCAACACAGCCTCGGCACAACGTATGGAACACAAACTCAATACAGTAGAGGGAAAAGAGCTTCAATACTCTCTATAGGACACTGCCTGAACATGGTGTATGGGATACAACCTTCACACACTGTATGGAACTCAGACACAATACAGTGTAGGATAAACAGCCTTACTACTCAATATTGGACACTGCTTTAACACGGTTTATGGGACAGAATCATAACATTGTATGCACAGACTTAATACAGTGTATGGAAAACAGCTTCAATATTATCTATATGACACTCCCTCAACGGTGTATGGGACACGACCTCTACGCACTCTATGGGACACGACCTCTACGCACTCTATGGGACACAACCTTAACACTGCATGGAACACAGACTCCTTACGGTGTAGGGAAAACAGCTTCATTGTATAGGGCATACCCTTAACAGCGTATGAGACACAGACTCAATACGCTGTATGGAAAAAAAGCCTCCACGGCGTACGGTACACAGCCTTAACAGGCTGCGTGGGAGACAACCTCAACAGGCTGTATTGAGCACGGCCTCACACGCTGTATTGGACACAGTCTTAATATGCTGCATGAGACACAGCTTCAACACTATAGTGAAGACGTTTAGAATGGAGTCTGGTGTGGGATTTTTGTCCTGAAAAGGAAAGTATATTCTCAGACAATGTTTAGATATCCACGATATGGTTGAGAAGTTAAACGAAATGAATGCAGATAATGGCTACAACTATTAAGACATTCTTGGATTATATGGTATTAAGTTCACCGTAATGATGGAAGTGATCAGATCAGAACATATACAGCAAATAAAGAACATATTAAAATGCTACCTAAACAGCAAGAATGGTATAATTGTAAGAAATACGGAATGCTGTCTGTTATAAATGGTAACGATGAAATCATTGAATGAACTAAATAGGAACTGCAGAAATAAAGGGATTGTTTGTGAGTTTGGTACCATATTAATTGAGAGATTAAGCAGTTGGCCGGTTAATACAGGCTCGGAATTAGCGACAATAGGGCTAGATTTAACAGAGCAGTAAAAAAATAAGACCTAGACGAGATAACCCTTGTCATTTACAATAGAACAATCTACTCCCATAGACGAAATAAAGGAGTCAGTTCGATATTATTTTTGGCAGTTACTCGGATCATCAGACACCTGAAAAAGGCCAGAGGATACAACGGCCGAAATATCCCGATAATTTTTTAAAAAAGATAAGTAGTGTGTAAATAATGATAGCACCTAATCCAAGACAGAGGTTATATGGATTTGTTTTTCTCTCTCTCCCTCTCTCTCTCTCTCTCTCTCTATATATATATATATATATATATATATATATATATATATATATATGTAATGAAAAACAAACCACTTTAATGTACCATTACGATAATTTATTTCACCTAAATCCTTTTTTAAGGATTCAGGATCATCAGGTAAATCTTCCAACAACGAATTATATATATATATATATATATATATATATATATATATATATATATATATATGTTTTACTGCATAATATATATATATATATATATATATATATATATATATATATATATATATATATATATATATATATATAAAGCTAATTTGGTGTCAGTCAGAGATTCTACCACTGAGCTATTAGTGTTACACAGCTAAATCTAACGTATTGTTTTTTATGAGTGTAAATAAATGCCAAAGTGTTTTACTGCAGAATATATATATATTGTATATATAAAACACTTTGGCATTTATTTACACTCATAAAAAACAATACGTTAGATTTAGCTGTGTAACACTAATAGCTCAGTGGTAGAATCTCTGACTGACACCAAATTAGTTGGGTTTCGATCCTGGCTTGAGGCATTCGGGTAACTAGTCACACTGAGGAGTTGTGATACACTGAAACAGTACTGTCTGCGAATGACACACACACACACACACATATATATAAAAGATAATCTGAAAAGAGAACTTACAATAATGGTAAGTGCATAATAAAGAATTATGAAAAAGTCGACTGCTGATACCTCGTGAAAAGTGGACGCACAGTTCCGTCTACGAAACTCTGGAGTCGGTATGCTGAAGGTAACATCAATCAGGTAAGTGATAAAAATTTACTTATATATGTGTGTGTTTTTGTGTGCTAAGAGGATACAGAGAGAAGTTGTTGGTAAGTATTCGTTAGTGTGTATACAAATAACTCTTTATTCATTTTTGGGGTTTTCATATGTATATATATTTTTCTTTTATTTTAACTACGTAAAGAGTTTAGTGTAGTTAATTTTGGATCTCAAGGAGAAATCTTTTCTCTGTTTATTTTTCTTCTTTGACATTCTCTTTCTAGACTCGGAGGCAACAGACGTTCCTTCCGTTCGGTCTTTTTTTATTCAGTTCTTTATATATATATATATCGAAGAAGTTTGTAATTAGAATCTCCAATATCCGTACAAGAGTTTTTTTTTTGTTTTTGTTTTTTTTTGCTTACATCGTACACCATTCATCTTTTTTTTTTTTTCTTCTGTTCTTCTTTGTTTTTAACAAACTTCATATTAAGACACGTTCTTTTTATTTTTCTCCTTCCGATTTATATGCCCCAGACTATTTTCTGGTATTTTTTTTTATTTTCTTTCTCCTTATTTTTAATAAGTTTTCTATTCGGTTTTCATTCCATACAGAACGACAAAATCTTTGGATGTTTTTGCTAGCAACCAACTTTTGTGACAGAAAATAAATCCTTCTTTCTTTTATTTTATGAAGAAAACATTAAGACTTTTTGGTTTTGCTTTTTATTATCCCCGTCAAAAAATCCTGCTTTAGAACTCACTTGCCACTTTTTTAGTGTCTCTGTATGGAAGTTAGTTTCAACTTTCTAAGGTAGAATAAAACTTTCTTTCTTTTTTCAACCATTTTTTTTCAAATCCCCACTGAATAAGCACTCAAGCAAATATTACCCTTCACGTTGTTACGAACGTTTTAAACTAAAGTGGAGGCTATTGGCAAAGTAATTTCGTTCTACTAGAAACGAAATCCAAGGTAAATATATTTAAATATTATTTATTAAATATGGCATCAACTTCATTTTCTACTCCTTCAGCCTAACGCAAAGAAAATTTTCGTTCCGTATCTCTGAGAAGGGATCTGAAAATCGGTTCTAAATTTTGTGTCACCCTTTCACTTCAAGCAAGGCGATAATGTGAATAAGACGTAAGGGAATTACTGGATAAAAATGAAATTGAGAAAACCTTCGTGAGACAAAAGGACAATAAAAGAAAAAAACAGGTCTCGGAAAGACAGAAGGTGGTGATTGATATTACATTTGAATTTTTGTAGATTTAGGTAGCAGTGACGCAAGACGCCGGAAGATAGTTCCACAGGGAAGAAGTGCGGTAAAAGTAACTGTTAGAATAGGACATACAGCTGCATCTAACTTGTTCAGTAAAGAGGTGAGACCTAGTTGCCATTCTTTCCAGTCAGATATGTGGCATGCGTGATACGCGTTTAGACGATCATGTATCTTTCGATACATTTTTCAAAAATACTGGTTTACATATATATATATATATATATATATATATATATATATATATATATATATATTCTTAAATGAAATGACTGCACACTCCAAAAGTTTGTAGTATCCGTTTTCAATAACACATTTCAGAAAAAAAACATATTTCGATTCGCATTATATTTTTCGTCTCGGATGCTACCTGAACTTTACCAAAAACAAAAAAATTTCGATGCCTGAAGATGACTGAATGTACAGTTGAAAGTACTTGAGTAATAAAGAAATACATTATACTTCTTATGTATATATATGTGTATATATATATATATATATATATATATATATATATATATATATATATATATATATATATATATGTGTGTGTGTGTGTGTGTGTATGTGTCTATATATATATATATATATATATATATATATATATATATATATATGTACATATACATATGTATATATGCATATGTATATATATATGTATATGTATATATATATGTGTATATATGTATATATATGCATATGTATATATATGTATATATATATTTACTTATATATATATATATATATATATATATATATATATATATATATATAATCGTAAATTCCTGTTGAAAATTTGAACACACGTTTTACAATAGAAATTTCTCCTTTACATTAGAGAGTTCACCACTTGCTTTAATACCAAAGTAAACGAAATTAGTTTGATTTTGTGGGATATCGTCTTTTTACTGGAGTGGCTGGTCAAAGCAATGATGTGCAGAACCGTGCTGTGCAGGATGTTTAGAGTTGACGCGTACCTACCGAAAAGTTTGAGAAAGAAAACTTGCAAACTAGCTACGTCTAAGTCAGAATAAATGACTCTCTTTCCAGTTGGAGAAGTCTGTTAGTAACTTGGCAAGCAGTTATATTGATCAAAGTACTTAACGTCTTCACCCCGGGGGTGGGGGGTAGATTATACTGACGAAAACCTCGAACTAAATGAGTATACATACAGTGTAGAATGTTTGCTGAAAGATTCATATACAAACACTGCCGGAGTTTATATATGGATTTATGTATAAGAATGTGACTAGGTTCTGACATTAAATAACACAAAGGCTCTTGCGATATCATAAAATCAATCATCTCAATCAGAGACTATTCCGATTTATCTAAATATTTCATTCCAAGCAAGGCAACAAAGCCACTAAGGCATCGTAAAAAATATATATATAATTCAGGGGCAAGAACATTAAAATTACAGAAATTGAAAAGACAGTAGATAATGATTGTCACGGCATTTAAATTTTTTTAAATCAAATTTGACTGGAAAAAAAGAGACTTGAACAAAGTTTCACGGGCAACATTTGTGAGAAGTGTAAGTTATTATAAAACAATGATAACTGCTCAGCATTCTGATAGCATCAGTTCTTTTCATAGGTAATATACTTAAAAAATAATTATTGATTTCTTTGTTTAAATGCAAACTTCTTAAAATAAGATCTTACACATTAACAAACAATAAGAATCAAAAGAAAATATTATGATAAACCTACAATCTACGTAACTGAATTTTCGATATTTAAATGAAATTTTAAAAATGTAAAAGCATTTTGAAAGATTTCATATTAGCTTTAATTGAAAGCTAAATAATTACATTTACTATTTTCAGTAAGTAAAATATTCTAGTGTTTTTCAAATAGAAATTACATAGATCGGAATCTCAACCTTTTGGTCAATTTCGGAAAATCTTCTTACAAGCAACCATTTACTTATTTTCTAAGAAATTTCTAAACAAAACAAAATTATCAGTTTTAAAAATCTTCCAAAAATAAAATATATATTTGCGACACGTTATTTGAGTAAAATTAGTAAATTTATTAAGTTTGTAGCCATTTTTATTATTATGTTATGCTGTTTTTCAGCGAGCAAGTGGAGGTACCTACTATAATCAAATTGTTCGTCCTTTAAATGTATTTATACGCTCTTGTCTGATGCTCATTGCTGAAGAAAGATATATCCGTATTTTAACACTCCTGTTTGGCAGCTTCTCAACGTTAATTTGAAAATTCACTTCCAATTAGTTACGCACTGGATAAGAACCAATATCCATTCCGACATCTTTCCTTCTTTTCTCAGACCTGGGAACCCGTTGTTACAAACCAATCTTCATGGCGTAGAACCATCCAAGGGTGGGACCGAGACTATCGAGTCCATCTTTCAACATGAAGAGGATCTGCGACGTGCTGTCAGAACGCCCCGTTTCGCCCAGGCTCATCCACCAATAACACTCCTCTGTCACTCCTGCTCTCGACTCTTCAGGAGTAGGCTAGAATCTCAGATGCTTCTCCTTCGCCTCCACCCCAGGATAGAAAGGAAATAATCAGAGGAAATGGCGATCTTGATGTTCGGATCCAAGCGGGTGCCGACGAACGACGACTTCAATGAAATATCTGGGAGATCATGGCTCTCTATAAATTCCCATCCTTTGCAGTTCTTAGTAATCTTTGGCTTTTCGCCATAACTCCAAACCCCTGCAATTCTATCCATTTACATAAGCTTTTTACGTCAGTTAATCCACTTGTCGCTCCGTTTTGTAAATGACCTCTATGTGTCAAATTCTGTTAGCCCGCTTTCCTCATTTTGTGTCCAAGAAATCTTAACTGTCTCGTTTTGATTCTAAGTATATCTTTTTTTTATGTGCTGTGTACTGTCAGGACGTAGGCGATCATGGGTCTACACTTCCCCCATCCCTTGTATCTCTCAATAAGTTTCGTCCATCTCCCGCCTCACCCAGACCACGTTTTCTCATCGACTTGCTTAAACCCGCCTGGTATGTCATGTGTTGCTTTTTCTTGTCTCTCTTTCCTTCTATTCGACCTGTAAATATCAGATTCTCCAGGCCTTTCTTTCTCATTAAGTGCCCAAGAAACTTCAGCTGCCTCTTCCTGATGTCAAATATAAGCCTTTTCCTTGTTTGCCTCCTCTCCAAGACCTCATCGTTGCTCACACGCTCAGTGCAGGATATCTTCAGCATCATTCTGTAGAAATTTATCTCCGTCGCCTCGAGTTTTTTTATTCATCTTTGAAGAGACCGTTTAACATTCGCTACCGTAAAGAGGACAGATGTCACGTAAAAGTTCAGTACTCATTTCTTTGCTACCAAAGAAATTCTCCTGCTTCGCAATAATCTGCCCAGGTTTTGAAACGCGGCCTTGGCTACCCCAATACGTCTACGAATCTCACTGTCGCAATTACCGTCCTCTGTCAAAACACTTCCCAGATATTTAAACTTCTGTAGCTGCTTGATTTTGGTGTCCCCCGACGTTCAGATCGCATTTCGGGATCAACATTGTACTGATAAGTATGTATTCTGTCTTCTTTAGTTTATGCTAAGTCCCTTCTTTTCGCTCGCCTTCGCTAACTTCTGAAGCAGATTTTGTAATTTCTTTTCCGTGTCTGCTATAAGTACTCTGTCATTAAGCATATTGATGTTCTTTTTGTCTCAATTTTACTCGTTATTCACAAGTTGGGTCAACAGTATTCTCTGGATCATTCTGTAGAAGCACATTTCTGTAGACTCAAATCTGTTTGTCATTGAGATTTTCCAGCATTCACTATCATATAAGAGAAAAGATATTACATAACAGTTTAACAATCTTTTCTTTCTTTCAAATAAAATTGCCTTGTTTCTGAATACGTTGCTTAGTTTTTCGAAGGCAACCTTCATTATTCCAATGCGCCTACGGAACTCACTGCCACACACCATTCGCTAAATATCCTGCTTATAAACACACGTTGGTTGTTCTCGCACTATTGGCGGAAGTAATATCTAATTAAGAAAAAAAATACAAGACTATATCGCTTTCTTTTGGAAAATAACCTTTGAATGGTTAGGAATCAAAATCGGCATCATTGTCTAGTGCCCCATAGTAATTCGTGATTGATCACATCTCTAAGTTCGCTGAAAATGCACCCCCCGAGACCACGATTTCAATTCGCCCACGCTGCATCGCTCTTGAAATACAGTCAAGATTGGACAATTTACCACATCTCCGTAGGCAACGTTGAAGAGCGCCACTCAAATGTTTAAATCAGTGTTCATTCTCTATACACAGAATTCTACCCAAATCAGTCTTAATCACAGCTCTTTATTCAACCGAAGAGTAGTTTGTTTTTACACTAGGAAACTTTGACGTCTGTGTGATTGCAGTAAAACTAGCTTATGGCAGTCTCAATGAGATAGGACTGGAAACTCTCATTATGATTTCTTGCGATGGCTTCTGACGATTACCTTTCTGAAGATTTGGATAAATTAAGAGTCTGATATATTGAAGTAGTTCTTGACCTATTGGACCTCAAAATTGGGAAACAGAGAACAATTCTCTATATAGAACACATGGGATAATTATTTTTCAGGTGATTATTAATATAAGTAGATATCATCATGTTAAACTAGTCACAATTAAACAAAAACAGAAATTTTAATATCTGGATAGGAGAGAAAATTTAATATAAAATGATGCATTCCAAAAATGCGAAAAAGGAGGTAAATTTCGTTACAAACAAAAGAAAGATGGCTGAATGGCTATGCAATATCGATCCTCCTATAAAACTCTGAATGCTGGACCATCTCTTCAATGATGAAGAGAAGGCTTGAGACAACAAAAATGGTGTTCTAGAGAAGATTGCTGTGAATAACATAATTGGACACGCAAGCAAAGTAGAATTCTTAAAGATTAAAAAGGGCAGTTATAAATTCTTGGATAAATAAAGAGGAAGGAGGTTTTCGAAAATTTGACACTCACAAGTAATACTACAGGCAAACTGAAAACGGGAAATAAGTTGATAAATAACACTCGTGTTTACAGAATGGAGGCCATAACTTTGAGAAGGAAGGATGGTAAAAAAAAAAAAGGCAAACATGATGGGATGTATAAACGATCCAATAATTTGAATTTGAAAACTTTTTACAGGATGATTATTGATCTCGATAGCTTCTTAGCTGTTTTGTGAAAGATTCTGTCCGCCTTTACATACGTCAAATTATAGTGATCTTGCAAGCGTAGCTTAGATGTGGCACCCAGTAAGGATCGAACTCAGTACCCAGTTGTAAATGTTCTAGGAAGACAAACTTGCTAACCATTACAGGGCCTCGGGGTGCCCATACGTCAAACTATTTACGTTTACGTGTATCATTAGATGCTATTATATATATATATATATATATATATATATATATATATATATATATATATATATATATATACAGACAGAGAGAGAGGGTCTTAAGATATGCTATATAATTGGGATGAAGGGCTCAATATCAGAGATAGAGCGCCTGTAAATATAAAAGTGAACATAGAAGTCAAGACTTAAAGGAGACAGTCTGATTCATGCTAGACGCAATCATCAGGCCACCTCACTTTATACATATATATACATATATATATATATATATATATATATATATCACTTTACATAGTGGATATGAATAGGCGATCCGTTTATTTATTAAATAGTATATTTATTTTCACATATCGTGTTCAATAGTCAATAAATCTTATTAATGAAAAATGTATAGCCTTCAGCATCAGGGCAGAGTGAAGTCAATTTCAAGCAAAATTTCTACCGATATAGAATCTGTTGGATTAATAAAAATCCTTTCTAATATATATATATATATATATATATATATCGTGCGATGGATAAATTGTGGTCTAAATTAAACAAAAATGAAAATAACAATTGCATCTCATTTCAACAGATATAATTACCAAAATATCTTGAAATGCTAAAGACTAAATTTACTCAATAAAATTACCATTGCTTTAAACCACGGCTTCGAGAATATTTTCTGGTCTCCTGGTTTAAGTTGATGAATGCAGCCATAATCCTTGACTTCAGTTCATCGTTGGTGTTACAATGAGGTTTTTGGTCTCTGGACTTAGATGCCTAGATGTAAAGAGTGATAGATGGCAGAAATTATCTGACAGTCATGACTGCGTTATTATGCTTGAGAGGCATGGTGGCGAATCCTATTGCCAGACATAGAGTCTTCCAACAGCCACTCCCTTGATCCAGGGCACAACTACCACCTCAAGGGACTTGATATAGGCGTCTGTGTTGATTCTGAAGCACTGTGGGAAGATGAATGAGGGACGGTACCATCACTAATGTTCACTTCAAATACCTTCGTAATAAATATTGGAACTCATCCAACTCTTTCCGAATCTTCCGTACAGTCCTCAGACTGACACGATAAAATGTTCGTATATGGATTTCCAGCCCGAATATCAAGCAACAGAGCAAAACGTTTTTTGTTTCTTTTTATATATATATATATATATATATATATATATATATATATATATATATATATATATATATATATATGCGTTTATGTAATGGCTATGACGCGCGATGAACGAGAACGGACTCCACAGAGCCCTCAACGAACAAGTGTCTTTTCCCCTAACAGTAGCCCAGTGTTATCCGCGTGAATGTTAATTGTCATTCATGGTACACACAGACGCACACATACACACACACACACACACACACATATATATATATATATATATATATATATATATATATATATATATATAAATACGTATATATATATATACATACGTATATATATAAATATATATATATATATATATATATATATATATATATATATATGCGTATATATATATATATATATGCGTATATATATATATATATATATATATATATATATATCCTGATGTGTAGGACGCAGGTTGGATTCCTGTCGGAGGACACATATTTGCTATGGAATTTCTCGGACATTCAGACCGGTAAATATTGTTAATACCGTTTATTATTAACAGAGCATCTACTTAAATATTTGTATCTATAACGATAACGTATAAACAATAAATATGTTAAAATAATTTTCGGACTGAGTCCATTTTATTTTAGATATGTATACTAATATATATATATATATATATATATATATATATATATATATATATATATAGTAATGCTTTCTCCTTGTGCATGCCATTAGTCCCACTAAAATCACAAGGGGGTTCTGACAATAAAAAATAAATAAGAAAGATATTAGAGAGCAGAGAGGACAGTGAAAGTACCTGGATGTATGAAAACTATGATTGATGTTGCGCCTAAATAACTGGAGATCGTATGACACAGTGAAGCGAGAAACTGGGAGATAGTTCCACAGTTGAGAAGTGCGAAAAAAGAAACTATTCGAATAAAACTTACATTTACGTCTGGCTATGTCAACAATAAAAAGTTGATACCTACTTACAAGTTTAGTACTACGCTTCAATTTACGGTGGTCGAGGTACCAAGTACTAAATCCCGTCAGAACAATATTATTTTTCTACATATATTATAAATAAAAAAGAAAAGGAAAACTTTTCTTTACCAACTCGTTTCCCTGCCCTTATAAACATTTTCAATGTAAATGTGATTTTATTTTGTAACTTGTATTTATAGACAGAAGTAAGTTTTCAAATCTAATTTTGTGTATATATAAAAGTTACAAAATAAAATCTTAATAGAATTGATCAGGGAACGACACGCGTTGGTAAAGAGTAGTTGGTTTTTCTTTTGTCTGATAATATATATTGTCTTTACAAATAAACAGCACTCTCACCTGGGCTCTTATTGATTGTTCTCACTCTTTGCCAACCAATTTATTAAATAGCATTTAGGGCATCAACACAGAAGGGAAATAAGACAAATTTCATGTCCGGTTGCCAAATGAGGTGAATTGTAACTTTAAATTTCTTTAAAGTTCTACATCAATCGTCAATTAAAAACTAACAATCCTAATCGATATTGGCTCTCTGGCTTGCTATGTGTTCGTGTCCATTAGTCTTTACTGCACGAACCAAGTAGCTAAAATATATATCGTTCTGAAACTGCGGATTATATATTGAGCATACTGTAGGCAAGTTTTCGATAAAGCATGAACTGTTGGAAATGCTAGGTAATCTTGATTTATTTTAGAATGTTATTAAAATTATCTTGAACCCTGGAAGAATGCCACCTGCATGAAATCTAATTCCGTAAATACACCAAAATAAAAAAATAAAAATGGCGTAACACAATTCAGGCTTTACAGTGAGTGAATTAAATGTACAACTGGAATTCATTATTAGAGTCAAACAAGTTAAACAAGATTAAATATACAGGTAACACTGAACTGATAGCATTCATAGAAAGGCAACTCCTGCAAACAGTAGTAAATGCAAGCGAGAATAGAGGAGTAAAGAGCCATTGTAAGACGACATAAAATATAGTTGTTGCCAAAGAAGAACCGGCTAACACGAAAATTAGAAATTGCGGATACCAAGCAAGTACAATAGTTTAAATATCAAGGAAGTTTTTTTTTTTTTTTTAACATAGTTCGGAAAATGTGACACTGAAATCCGAAGATGTATTAGAATACCGAAAAGATGCCTTGCAAAAGCTAAGCAAAGTATCAAGAGACAGGAACATTTCGTTAGAGGCGAAAAAAGCGTCCTGAACTGGTATGTAATATTAGTTCTCGTATACAGCAGTGAACGTTGGACAATCTGATCACAGATGAACAAAACATTTGAAACAACAGAAATGTGATTCTACATAAGGATGCTGGGAACACCATAGGCTGAACGTCGAATTTTTAGAGAAATCTGACACAAAAGCACACTTATACTTTGCGTAAGACAAAGACGGTTGACATTTCTAGTGCGTATAATGAAAAAAGAGGGCTTAGAATACTTAACACACACAGGTACGTGGAATAGAGTAAACAGCGCATAAATTACATAACGATCTTGCGTGAATGATTGGCAGAAGAGGAATTAAACGAGACAGAAAAAAGGTTTACTACGAGGTAGAAAGGACAAGTAATACTAGAGAGACATGATCGCTACGCTTTGAAGAGAGATGACACAACGAAGAAGAATATTGCAGGCAAGGTCAACATGTTGCCAGAATGGACATTGCCCACAAATTCACCAAGTGGTGAACCAAAAATCCACCGACATCTAAGGCGTCTACTTAAGGAGATAGTAGTATATATGATATAGGTAATTTATTTTTTAAAAGTAACAGTCTGCTATTGGGCATTGAAATTGTTACGCTATATTGGTCACCGCTAGTGTATAGATTTGATGGGGTTATTTCGATTAGTGACGACAAATTTATATATATATACATATTAATTTGTTTTTCCGAAATGTTATTTTAGATGGATACTCATATTCCACTAAATGTTGTGTTTATTTGTGTCTATGAATATCCATCTAAAATAACGTTGAAGCAAAACAAATTAAAATATGTCGGATTTAATCTATTTCATAATATATATGTATATATATATATATATATATATATATATATATATGTGTGTGTGTGTGTGTGTGCGTGCGTGTGTGTGCGCGTGTGCGTGTGTATATATATATATATATATATATATATATGTATATATATATATATATATATATATATATATATATATATATATATATATGTGTGTGTGTGGGGGGGTGCTGTACACAAGCTTCCTATGCCACCATAATAAAATAATGCGTCTAGTCTGTTCGGTTCTAAAAAAATTAGTATCTGAAACCTCATACTTTGAAGGACGGCGAGAGAATACACACTCACTCTCTCTTTATATATATTCATGCATATATATATATATATATATATATATATATATATATATATATATTCATGCACGTTTCATTAAATAATATAGACAAGTGTTGTCTATTTTATGTAAAAAATCTTTTCGTAACCTCTGATATCAGACGTTACGAAAGAAAATTTACGTAAAAGAAGTAGACAACACTTTTCTATATTATTTAATGAAACGTCCATGAATGAATAGATTCTGCCTAAATACACACACACACAAACATATATATATATATATATATATATATATATATATATATATATATATATATATATATAAAGAGAGAAAGAGATTTGTCAAAAATTTATCAAAAATCATTTACTGTATTGGACTTACTATTACTATCTTACGTGTCATGATATCAAAGTACAATATAAAACATCTTTCTACCAACAATTGCGTTTAAGGTGTTGTTCTGCAGAAATATATCTGCAATGTTCATAGTGTCTATTTTATTATTTCTGCATGTTTTATGTTGGCGAAACTTCTAACTGACGAAGTTCGAATTTGTATACTATGCAATGTGAAATATACCTCACAGAGGTAAGTTAAATTATGGTGTTTCCATGGGATCACTCCTAACCACTGAATGGAAAAGAAGTTTACCTCACATCCGCAGTCGTGGGGATTTATAATAAACTCGGTTATATAAACAACCGCCGCAAAATGGATTTCAACAGTCTCTCAGAGATTTCAAGAGGACAATATATATAATGTCGGAGTTCTGTTGAGTGCGCTCGAACTAGCCGCTTCTTATACTGGTCCAGAGTCATTGATAACGTCAGGAGTTAATTTATCATGATGTTAAAGATGAAAGTTTCAAGTCAAATATTATTCATTCGTCAGCACGTGTTATCATTTTAATAGGCTAATTCATCTCTATCTGTAAAAGGCAGGATGTGTGTGTGTGTGTGTGTGTGTGTGTGTGTGTGTGTGTGTGTGTGTGTGTGTAAAGAATGCACGGCCGCAATTTTCGACGGATTTGCACCAAAATTTACATGCACACCCTCCAAATTAGGTGGAAGGCCAAGACCGATTTAACATTTGCCAACTCCCATCAATAGTGGAAATAATCGATTTTTTCATGCTTCTATGGCAGTTTTCATGTAGTTTGCGTTCATTTTGTACACTGCCAGCGTGAGAGCCAACAGCTGACCGACACGAATGTTAACTAGCATGCTAGCATGCAAAAACAATCGATAGTTGTATTCGTCACAAGTGGGAAAAATTTAAATCTGCATGGCACTTTACTCCAATTGGCTCATTCACTTGCTTAAACTCAACATTGATCCTGATTCTGCAGAACTGGGTTGTGTGTGAAAAAGTATTTGTTGTTAACATTCTTTTTTCATTCGGTTTTTCCAGTTACGTGTCCTTTTTTAAAGCTGATCTTTTTGTGTTCATTTTGTTTAGTTCTTTTTTCGTAACGGATTTAATGTTTAGTATAGAGCTTAGAAAAAATTCTCAGTGTGAGATAAGCAGTTTTCATGTAGTTGGTGGCCATTTTGTACTGGCCAGAGTGAGAGCCTATATCTTGGTTGCCACGAATAGACAGGAAGATTCTATTGGCGAGCGTGAGAGCCAACAGCTGACTGACATGAATGTTAACTAGCATGCAAAAAAATCGATAGCTGCATTCTTCACAAGTAGGAAAAATTTAAATCTGCATGGCACTTTACTCCAATTGGCTCAGTCGCTTGCTTAAATTCAACGTTGATTCTGATTCCGCGGAACTGGGTTGGTCGTGAAAAAGTATTTGTTGCTAACATTCTTTTTTCATTCGTTTTTTCCAGTTACGAGTCCTTTTTTAAAGCTGACTATTTTGTGTTCATTTTGTTTAGTTCTTTTTTCGTAACTTATTTAATATTTAGTATAGAGCTTAGAAAAAATTTGCAGTGTGAGATAGGCAAGAAATAAGGCATGTAGCAACATCAGCACGGCAAAGGGCACTTCTTTAAAGGCAAGGAAGGGCAAAAATGTTTTAAGTCAAGTGATAGCGATTGCTGTATGAGTCGTACTATTTTTTAATCAAGCCCGGGCAACGCCGGGCCATGCTGCTAGTTAAACAATAATGGGAAGTCGTCTGAGGTTCTGTCCGTTGTATTATTTCGCTTAAAAGTTCACTAGATTAAGCAGAAAATTATAAGGGGAAAAGACACGTTGCACCAAAATTATATTATGCCGCGTGGCTTTCTCTACAATATAGATTCAAGCTTCTTCATTTGAAGTTTAATAGATTAAAAGAAAGAATAATTTATATATCAGCAAAAGGGAGTTCTTTTATTTAGCGAAGATACGAACGTATCTAAAAGTTGTTTGGCAGATGGTTGTATTGAATAAACGCATTGCATTATAAAGGGAGGATTAAATTTATTCTATAAAGACGAACTTGGTCAGTACCTATAGGGGTGAGCGTTTTGGAATACGAGGTTCTGTAATGTTGGATGTGCGGGTGGTGTAATGGATACTGACACGGAATTTTTAATCGGAGAGCCAAGTTCCAATTCCCGTCTATGAGTTAATCAGTAAGATTTTTATCACTAAACAATTATTAGTTTAAAAAGTAAATTGGCCAATCTAAAAATATTGGGTTTAAATAACCTCCAAAATATAGAGAAGGCATAGAAAAAAATCGTTTTTTCGGAAACGTTGAAATTTACAAACTATTAATTTCTAATTACACACTGTTTGGAGGTTCTTTTTTGAGCCTTTACCAGTTTTAATTTTCTACAAATTCTAATACAGGGTAGGGTAGCGGCCATATCAGGTTGAAACACCGGTTCTCCTATGATCACCGAAGTTAAGAAACGTCGAGCCTGGTCAGTACCTAGATGGTGTATCGCTTAGGAATTCATAGAGCTGTAAGCTTGGATATGGGGGTTGTGTAATGGATAGCAGAGTTCAAATTCTAGTCAGGTTCGATATATACAATTACGCACAAATTCCCTTGGGAAAGGTATGAATCCACATCGTCTCCCCAGCTATGGGTTAATTAGTAGAACATGTATCAGTAAAAATGATTCCCGTCTCCAAAAAATATAATATAAAAATATACTATGCTGTAAATAATCTGAAAAAAAGATTGGCAAACCGTAAAAAACAAACAACTCAGTTCAATAGAGAGGGCATACTCCAGGTAATTATAAGCTTCTCTCTCAAGTATTTTGTAAGACGTTTATTTATCATCTCTCATTTGCTTCTCTATCCTTGGGCAGCGACACTCAAAGGCCCTCTTTTACATCCACCAACAAAGACATTCGCAGAAAGCTCGATAAATAGCCTTTTGCCAGGTAGATAACTGGATCCATACGTCTATCGATAAATCCTGGATAGAGATATGAAACATTCATCAATTTCGTGGGTAGCGATCCAAACATAGACTGATATCAAACTACCCATCTGTCAATGGATAAATATAAAGAAAGGGACATCAACCATTAGTCTGTCAACATGCTATTTTTATTTCGAAGAACAGGTTCTAATAATGAATGGGGTTTCAGAATAAATGACACGTGAATAATACCCATTAAAAATGACGCTATTGTTTCTATATGGATGAACACTTTTGTAAAAGATTCGCTATGTTTTATATGCAATTTTCAGTGCATAATATCTAAATTACAAGATAAAAGGAGACAGGGTTTGTTAAAGACAATGAAGAGGATTTTTTTTAATCATTTAACTCCAAGGAAGGCGGTAATGCCACTAGTACGGAGGGTGTTAGAGAGAGTAAAAATGAGAGAAAAGACTCAGTATAGGAAGACGAAGGAAAAGAAGAACAGCATTCAAAAACATAGAAGATAGAGGTTTAAATTTTTGAATATCGTATTTATAAGGGAAACAAGCAAACGGAACGGAGATCCACATTGCAAAATAATTTGATGTTTAAAACAAAGATTCTATTGTTCACGAGATTATGGATTTATTTATGGACCTTGTTGTCTATCTCCCTGTTGCACACCATATCTCATATATATATATATATATATATATATATATATATATATAGTATGTTGGTGCAAAAATAATGTCGTTTTCTCACATGTGAGAAAACGACATTATTTTGCACCAATCTTATATATATATATATATATATATATATATATATATATATATATATATATATATATACATATCATTAACTTTACTAATGTACTTTTTATATGAATGGTCACTTGTGATATATATATATATATATATATATATATATATATATATGTGTGTGTGTGTGTGTGTGTATGTGTGTATTTATATATATATATATATATGTGTGTGTGTGTGTGTGTGTGTGTACAGAGAGAAGAAAATGAGAGAGGGAGGGAGAAAGATAAACGATTACTCTGGGATTCCAATCGAAATACCTGGGGATTGTCAAATCTTGTCATGTGACGATCGACACAGCGTGAAAATGACACTAGCAATTTGTATCGTACTCTCTGAGTAGTGTTTGGTGGTTGTTAAAGTTACAGCTCTGTCATAGTTTAATCTCTATAGACAATGAAGACGTTAGATTTTTGTTTAGGTAGGTGTCTGAGTTTTTTTTTCTCTTTTTTATCATGTTTTATTTCTTTCTTGCATTTTCTTTTTCTTTTGTCTTTCTATGTTTTTTTCTTCCTTTGGCAGGTTTTATTGTTGGCAGGGTTGGTGCTTTACCGATGGCTTATTTCATTTTTGTTATAGATGATGATGAGGGCCACACCTGTCGCTTTCGACGTATGATGATTCAGCAGCTTATTTTGTAGAAACAAACAAGCAAATTTGTTAAGCATCTTACTTCAACCGACCGCTTTTCGGATAAACGATATGACTTGATCGAAAGCCGATGTGTTTACGGTTATTACAGAATGTTAGCTTTATATAATAATAAAAACGTCGAAGCTCGGTCTATGGGCCTAGATATTTCACAGGTTTTCGGCATGCATTGGCCACATGTTCAAGGGCTTCTCTCTCTCTCTCTCTCTCTCTCTCTCTCTCTCTCTCTCTCTCTCTCTCTCTCTCTCTCTCTCTCTCTTGACGAATATTTGACCTTATCCAATCGTTTAAAAACGTCGAAGCTCGGTCTATGGGCCTAGATATTTCACAGGTTTTCGACATGCTTTGGCCACATGTTCAAGGGCTTCTCTCTCTCTCTCGCTCTGGACGAATATTTGACCTTATCCAATCGTTTAAAAACGTCGAAGCTCAGTCTATGGGCCTAGATATTTCACAGTTTTTCGACATGCTTTGGCCACATGTTCAAGGGCTTTTCTCTCTCTCTCTCTCTGGACGAATATTTGACCTTATCCAATCGTTTCTAACATGTTCTGTTGAATGGATACGGTTCTAGTCCACTTAATATTAATTCTGGTGTCTTCCATCCTCTATCCACGGACCTACGCTGTTTTTTATCCACGCCCATCTCGATGTCATAGGCTCCCAATTATGTATCTTTTGCAGATGACACAACTATTTACTCCTGAAGATCCGACAATGTAAAACTGGCAAATGCTCTGAAAAGAACCTCATAACAGTGTGTAATTAGGAATTAATGGTTTGTAAATTTTGTTTCTGAAACAAAACTGCTATCATTTAATCACCACAGAGAAACCTTTCCCCCTCTCATCAGGTGATCATGACCATTCGTCTTCTTGGGCTCACGTTTTCCAGAGATATGAAGTGGTGTGATTATATTAATCAATATCTATGTGTTCTGCTAAAGTAAATTGGTTGACTGTGTTGCGCCAGACAATTTTACGCACCAGAATCAATCTTGCACATTTATAAATCTACCATTCGCCCGTGCATTGAATACTGCTGCCATATCATGTTTGGTGCCCCTACTACTTATCTCGAGATTCTTGAAAAAATTCAGAGAAGGGTCTGCAATATAATTGACCCTGACATGGCATCACGACTTCAGGTCCTTCGTCACCGTCCTGATGTACCTTCCTTCTGTCTTTTCTACAAATATTTTTTATGATAATTGCTCTGCTGAACTCTCGACTACATGTAATGATTTTATATGATTGTAAATGTGCAACTTGATTGACAAATAGGTTTCACCGTTTTGCTAAATGCAATTGTCATTTCTATTTCTCATATTTTCTTTTCTCGCAGATCTCACATGTGGAAATCACTTCCGGTTTAGGTTGCGTCCCTGTCACCTAAATGCTTCTGATATTTAAATCTAATGCCTATCGTCTATCTGCCTGAATGCTGTTCGTTTATGATCTGGTCATCTGACAATATGTATACATTTTAATCCCAAGTGTGTGAATATTGTCAGCTGACCGGATGAGAGATAAGCGTCTATTCTAATGTAATTTCAGTGAAGAAATAAATTGAATAACATGTGTATTTATTCTTTTTTCCTCAGCAATTTAATAACTTTAAACTTAATAGTGATTAAATTTGGATTTTAAAATTGGTAATTTTTACTTTTTAATTTTAATATCAAATTTTATCATATAATTTAATAATTATTGGTTAGAATAAATTATTTTTTAATATTACCCCTATTTTAAAGATCTGTATAGCTATTACAAAATGAATTCCTTATCAAGCTTTTTGAATTTTCCTATACTTGTATTTTGATTGGTCATTCTAGGTTTTGTAACAATGTTTTCCTCTTGCGAAGGATCGTTAATTAATTTGAAACTTTTAAAACCATTTATTTTACATTTAACATCATCACTTGATAAGACACCAGAGGTGTTGAAACAAAATGGCTATTTTTGTAGTGATTTTATAACATATTTATCTTATAATTTTTTAAATAAATAATTATATCTGCTCTACTCTGTATTGAGCACTCTTTTAAGAATAGTAATTGTTGGTTATTGGAATTCATTCCGTATACACCAATTATGTATTAGGGTATATATATATGTATATATATATATATATATATATATATATATATATATATATATATATGTGTGTGTGTGGGTGTGTGTGTGTGTGTGTGTATATATATATATATACAGAGAGAGAGAGACAAGAGAGAGGGTAGTGATGTTTTGCAGATAGCGTAAAACTTCTACATGAAAACCTAGAATCGTTGATTTGAACTGAAATTCCTTCCAAATATTGTGTGTGCACTTCTTCCAAATAGACTTGGGAAAGCATTAATCCGTTTTGTTTTTTTTTTCTTAAACTAGGAATGGCGACTTAAAAATAATAGTAGACGGAGCTCGAAAATAAATATTATAATCTTTGCATGCATTCTTACACAATTAACCAAATTATTTTCTAATATAAAAGCCTGAAAATGCTACTTCCGTTATTGTCAATTGATAAAATGGAGGAATTATAGAATATATAATAGAGGCTGAACATGTTTTTAGAAAAGAAACTTTAAATTCTATCCCATAACTGTATAGTGAAGCTACACTTAAGCTGGATCTTGTGTCAGAACCAACCAGAATATATATATATATATATATATATATATATATATATATATATATATATATATATATATATATATATATATATATATATGGTTAGATAGATAGATAGATAGATAGATAGAGAGAGAGAGAGAGAGAGAGAGAGAGGGAGATAATTTAATAAGCTGTAGAGGGAAAGAAAAGTACGGAAAAAGAAGAAAGAAATAATCTTCAAACACAGCTCTTCAAACTTTAAATAAATTTTATTATTGAGTATTTTTCTTTAAAGTTGAAAGGAACAAATTACCAAAATCCTCGCGAAAAAAAAAAACTCCCATAAAAACGTTTGTTTATTTACAACACAACTGAAATAACTGCGTAAGTATGAAAGTGTCTATTTAATGAGAGAGTCGAATATTTACGTTGTTTTATGAAGTTATGTAAATTTCAAGCATTCTACATTCCAACAGTCAGTAAACGAGCGATGTGGTATAAACTGTTTATACCACATCTCTCGTTTACTGACAAAAATAGTAGTAGTGTTTATGATAAACACTACTATTTTTATTGACATAACTCCGTTCGTATGTTTTATGTGGTGCTTACTTCAATTTAAGATCTCGAGGCAATTGCACGAAGTTACTTGAAAAATATGTAAAAGGACGAGTAATTAATTATACTAATATTGAGAGTAGCTATTTATTCAACCCTCCACGAGGTCAGGTTGTGACACAACGTCGGTTTAATGTGGGGACCACGAGTGCGTTCACCCGAGCTAGGAACAAAATTCCCCAAGCCCCAGCAAACGGCGGTTGCGCTGGCTTCGGTGCGAGAACCGATTCCTCCATCTGGTGCAATGGGAGGGCGCGGCCTCGAGCAACTAATATTGAATGTAATTAGTTGTGCGCAACCACAACGAACTCTGGTTAAAGGTTTACGGAAAAATGAAAAACAAGCATTGTGTATTTACACGACGAATATTTCTAGAAAATTCATTGCCCCAGGGAAGCTAAAAATTAAATTTATTTAACTCAGAAGTTTATTGGCTGCTAAATATTTTTCCTAATTTTTAAATATCAATTTATAGAGAAGGGTAACTATTGTTGATAATTTTCTATAGTGATCTCTCAAGTTTCGTAGCAGACAACAAGCATAGCTGTCTTATATTTCAAAGACTCAAGCGTGTTTTATATAACGTCGCTGATTAATAAATGCAAACGTAGGAATTCAAAGCTGGACCATAATTTTTGCAAAGAAATGAGTTATTTTTAGTCATATTACTTAAATCTATTGAATATTTGTACAATTTTTAACTGGCTCCAACAAAGCTATTAAACTTTAATTACAAATGGCAACACCATGAATGTTCTCAAGTAATGCTGAAAGGTTGTTCGCGCAGTGAGACTCTTTATTACCGCTCAGTTTCATTACCGATCTCAAGTATTACTCATATATACGGTCAACCGTTACATATACTGGATGTATTATTGGTACCTTTTACCACTGTAAACGGTACCTGGCAGCTCATGCAATGCACTATGTTTACAAAAGATCAGATCTGACCAGAAACGAACTATTGTTGCCATACCTTGAAAACCGTGTATGTTGGCTTACAAGTGATTAATTTCTTTCAACTCAGCCTTAACACAGTCGAAACGTAACGATTCTCTCCCTACTCTACCGTTATTTCCACGGCAAATATTCAGACAAACAACATTCCTTAGTCACATCAGTTCAGACATTTACAACGGGGATACAGCATACAAATGTACAATTTTATTATCCTAATTCCTCTCATCACAGGTTTTCTTATTGAGAACGGCGACTTTGGGGGATAAATTTTCGAAAGTTGTTTCCTTTGATACCGCAAAGTTAACCGGTTTAAGTTTTGTTTAAACCGTTATCTAAATAGCGTTTACTTTCTCCATACAACAAACTTATTCAGTAGCTCTCTACATCAAGTGTCTCTTGGACTTTCTATTTGTTGAAGATTTCGTAATATATATATATATATATGTATATATATATATATATATATATAGATAGATAGATAGATAGATATTCTTGTCTAATTGAATAAATTACAGACATTATGATCTTAAGAAAAGATCGAAAGTACTTAGGAAATGAAAATAAAAGAAATTTAAACAGCCATGGCATATTTCTCTCATCTTTTAACATCAATACATGGAAGGATATCCGTGAATATGAACTTAGGATATTATTAAAAATTAGCAGACATAATGTCCGTAATTTATTCAGTCAGACATGACTAAAAGACACACACACACACACACACAAAACAAATATATATATATCTATATATCTATCTATATATATATATATATATATATATATAGTTGGATTGATGTGAGTTTGTGACCCTGGGTTTCACGCTTTTGCCATCATCAGACAAACTGATTAATTTTTTTAGAATTTGGGTTCATGTAGATTGCGTGTATTGGTGTTATTATGGGAGTGGGAGGGAATCGTCGTCGTGATGTCATCGTGCTAACGCAAACATAGATGCACATCCGTACACCAGATGAGGTACGCAGACACACATACACACTTGCTCGTCCGTCGGGGCTCATACATATATATACAATCCAACCAAATATGTTAACTCTATCTCTGATATTGAGCGCTTTCTAATAAGTACCGCGCATATAATATATAAATAATATATATATATATATATATATATATATATATATATATATATATATATACACTTTTCATATATATATATATATATATATATATATATATATATATATATATAACAAGCTTAGTAAACTCATTAACAATACCAAATGGTCTAATAACAAACTTATTCAAATTACAAATATCAATTACACAATTAGAAGCCCTCAATTTGCGCCAGAAACTTGACACTGGAATAGCAAAATATAACACCACAGATTACATAATTAAAAATTGCCATCACAATGACTCCGATTTTACTAAAGACTGAATCAAGGCCTCGTCACAACTACATATAAAAAAAAAACGAACGATACCACATTTCTTCGCAGATACCTAAAAGCCTGAAACATTTAACTAACAACCAAAACATCCATATATCTACTTCTGATAAGGCCGGAAAAATTGTAATCATGGATAAATATCTTTACCAACAGAAAATGAAAGAACTCATTAACAATGATAACATCGATGAAAAAGTAAATGAAAAGAAAGCTGTAAAAGAAACAGAAAAATGTACAAGCGACATCAAAAGGTAACTAAAAATGAATACTTCTCTTGCATTAAACCAAGCACACACACACACACACACACACACATATATATATATATATATATATATATATGGTATGCCCGCCCCCTTAAAAAGTGAAGTGGTAGTATGACAGTAGTGCCAATCTCCTCCCTTCCAACTCTCTAGTTGCAGTCGCATATGTTGATCGAAGTTTTAAACTCATGGATCGCCATTCGTGGTATTCGTAAAAAAATCTGCGGTGTGGAATCGTTCATCTTAAAAAAAATGTCTCCGGCCAACCTAGTTCTCTGAAAAACTAACTATAACTTGTCATTCCCCCTCCTCTAATTTTTCGACGGCTACCTACATTTCCCTCCTTAGAAAGGACTGTAAAGTCCACATGCACGTTCGTGAATATCTCCCGCTGGTTAGGGAACACCCTCTTGACTCTCCAGACTATTCGTACATGTGTCTCCCTCTCTCTCTTCTTAACTCAGGTATCTTTTCTTTCTCTACCGTTTTGCTTCTTCTCATTATTGTTGCGTGCTAGATTATATTTCCGATCATATACACAAGGCCATCTCTTTACACCCGTTCGCAAACATATACGTGTTTAGTGATTTAACACCATAACAGACGACACACTGTCACTGATCTCGCTGAGATCCAAACCCTTAACTTCTCAATCTCTCTCCCAAGTACTTGACTTTCTTATACGTTTCTCCAGTAACCCCCAATGGAAAAGCTTCTCTTCCCGATCTTGTGTTTACCTATATCCCTGACTCTTGACGTACTACTCAACTCTGCCCTCTTGGCAGCTCTGATTATACGGTAGTGTCTGTAAACATGTCCTTCCGCTCCTCCACCAGCCAAGACTCTCCTACCAACAGAATATCCTTATGTTATCGACGACCAGATTGAGATTCCTTCCGTGCTTTACTTCGTGACATCCCATGGAAAGAAGTTTTTAATCATCCCGTTGAAAAATGCGCATTTTGATGTCTCCTCCTGGGAGAAAACCGGCATCGATGGTTTCATTCCAGCAAAGAAAATACCAAGTAAAACCGCGTCCATCTTTAGCTTCTCACCTCTACGCTCGGCTGCTATTGCCCACAAGAATTACTTCTTCCATCTCTACTAAAGCGACGCGTTTGATTCCAACAGACATCTCCTTTCTTCTGCTTGTAACGAGTGCAAGCTTGTCCTCAAAGAAGCAAAGTCACTGTTTTCTGATAGAATGAAACAACGTATAGCATCTCGCAAGTTTGGTTCTATAGGTTATTGACGGCTCGAGAAGAAATGTGCAGAAAAAGTGTAAATCCTCAATCCCTCCCCTGTTCAATCAATTCGAAATACTGACGTTACAGCAGATAAGGTGGAATGCTTTGCTTTGAATTTCTCTTCCAACTCATCTGGAGAACCCACATTCGATTCCCCACACATCTTTAACTGAGGCTCTACTGAGTGATATGCGCATAAACCCGTCACTGGTCTCGGATATCATTTCTAAATTAAACTCCAATAAGACAAGTTGACTGGATACCAGGCGTCGTCCTAAAGAAAGGTTCTTCCGAACTAGCCTCAGTTCTCCACAAACTCTACAACTATTGCCTCGTTTGTTCCTATTCCCAGCTTGTTGGAAGTTCTCCTCTGTAGTCACTGTTTTTAAGAATTCTGTATAACCTTCTGACCCAACTATCGCCTATAAGTCACTTACCGTTGTTCGGAAAATTATTCTAGGCTTTAAATAATGCTGAAGTGGTTAAGCGTCTTAGTTTTTATGATCTACTTCGTCACAAACAATATGAATTCCGTTTGGTTAGGTCTACTGCTGATATGCCATCACTTAATATGAATCTCAACGTTGATATAACGTTTAACGTGTGTGGTAGTGAGTTGATTCGTAAATGTTCCGTTTATCAATGGCAGGATATTAACATCGTGAGCCGGCAAATTTTTACATACGGTCACGCATATGGTAATAAACATGATACTGCACGGCTGTATCAGATTGCGTTCCCAGCCCGAAAGTAGCCGCGTCACCCAACCTTATCTGCTGTTTAAATTCAGGTTACTTAGATAGGATCAGTAACACCACAAACTATGGATCAAGAAAGACAGATCCGCTCGTACACCTGACAACGAAGAACACATTCTACATACTGCCGGAGAGGATCTTGGAATCAGAAACCATCAATTGTCCCTAGCATGTCGTACATCTTATAGTACCAAATGGAGGGTACGTTAAGAGCAGCTCCAGTGTCTATTATCATTTGAAATGTGTGTAAGGTCTTACGCCTTCTAATCACTGACCAGTGGAGAAAATTTGCCGGTGGTTTATTGCACAAACTGCTGATGTGTTGTTTCTCTCTTTTGTCTTGTTTTCGTGGCAACATTTGGAAGATACAGAATAATAAATTTACACAACCAATATTTGCGGAAGGTTCGCTATCCCCATGGTACAATACAGGCTTGACAGCAGTATCAATTTATGATTAATGTGGTCTGGAATTGTAGGTGACTATCTGGTAGGTCCATATGTTCTTCCAGCATGTTTTACAGGAGCTATCTACAGGGACATTATTTCGAACATACTTGCAGATCTGCTAGAGTATATACGCTGCTAATACAAAGAGGCATGTAGTTTATGCTTGATATGGATCAATTCCATTTCAGTTACATTATTCGCGATGCGCTGGCTGACATTAACATAAAATAATTGTTTTATGCAGACTTCAGCAGCGTGTCATGTGGGCCTGCGAAATTATTCGACACCGTATGGGACTATTTGAAAGGGTCCGCCAGTCAATGATCCGACGGGTGCATGCGTATGTAGAAGCATACTGAGGACATTTTGAATATTTGTTATGAATTAGCGTGTTGGGGTACAATGATAGCCTTTTGGACATATGTTTATATGAACATTTTACCCCCTTGTTTGATGTCAAGAACCAGTCCCCAAAGTTTATATATATATATATATATATATATATATATATATATATTGTGTGTATTTAGGCAGCATCTTTCATTCAGTGTTGTCTATTTATTTTATGTAATTTTTTTTCGTAACATCTGATAAGTTTAATATCATTATCGTTGATCGAAGAAAGAAATTCACAATAGTGATCCATATTTTTTTAATACAATCTAAGCTTTCGGCTTACTTCAGCCATTATCAAAGATGTCAATTACAACATAAATGTCCTGTTTGGTGCTGTTAAGGTTGTTCAGTTTTTCTTTTGCTATTTCAATTTGCCTTTTCACAAGGCTACATTTGTAATTCCAAGTATTGATAGTATTGTGGGATGCTGGATCATGCAATTTAAATTGTGTGTATTTAGGCAGCATCCTTTCATTCATACACGTTTCATTAAATAATATAGACAAGTGTTGTCTATTTATTTTATGTAAATTTTTTTCGTAACATCTGATAAGTCTAATAACATTAAACACTTTTACAATATATTGGATATTCGTATGTGAGTAGACGCTCCATTTGTTTAATAAACAGTATATTTATTTATTTTATCCGCAGGCTTGAATGTCTGCGAAATTTTATTTGGGAAAAAGACTTGATTAAATATGTCAGAGAAGGATTGATTTACTTTTATTTTTCCGTTAATTATTCTCGTTTCGACATCAAGGGAATTATGGCTGTATCCATTGAATGTAAATATTGTCAAAATTAATTTCAATCTTAACATGTTTAAGGTTGCCCTTTGTTCATATTTTTACCGTTCATAAATTATCTCCGCAAAATCTACTATTAATTTGTTTTTTGTTTGATTCAGGTTAATATTGTTCAGATTGTGTATACATTTCATTAAAATACGATATAGAATGTGACATATATTTAGTATACACATATGATATATCGTAGATATATGCTTGTATACATAAAAAGCATACATGTATATATTAAATATATTATCTTCTTTTATGTGCCGCGTCACTTCAGGATCATGGCTCTCCACATCTTCCTGTCTCTTAATAAATTTTGTATTTTTGTTATTTCTCCCAAACCCTGTTCTTTAATCAATTTGCTCAAATTTATCAAGTATGTTACCCGCTGCTTTCTTCTGTCTCTTCCCCTCAATCTGTCACGTGAGGATCAGATTTTCCAAGACCACTTTCCGCATTGCATACTCCAGAAATTTCAACTACCTCTTCCTGATGTTAAGTGTAAGTTTCCTTTTTGTTTGCATTTTCTTCAAAACCTCGTCTTTGTTCACCTGTTTGGTCCATGGTATGTTCAGCATCTTTTTGTAGAAACACATTTCTGTTGATTCAAGTCTCTTTTTAATATACCAGTATATTGTCCAACTTTCCATGCCATATATGAAGACAGATATTACGTAACAGTTCAGTAATCCTTCCTTTCTTTCTCTCTCTTAATACTCTTATTAGCTTTTGCAATACATTTTAGGCCATCACAACACGTCTTCGGATCTCAGTGTCGCACTTTCCGTCCCCTGTTAGAACACTTACTAAATATTTAAATTTCTGCACTTTAATCTCCCCGACTTGCAATTGGCATTTAGGGCTCGTCTTTTTGCATATAACCACGCATTCTCTCTCCTTGTAATCTATACTTAGTCTTTTCTTCTCGCTTTCCTTCGCTATCTTCTGTAGGAGCTTTTGTAGTTCCCTTTCAGTGTCTGCTATCAACACTGTGCATCTGCATATCTTATGTTGTTAAGAATGTGGCCGCTAATATTATACACAATTAAAAATATATATCTATATGATTGTTACTCTTTCATCAACAGACTTCATTAAAGACATTTTGTATGAAGCAAAATGTTATTTAGAAAGTGCACATTACGGACAAAGATTTAAACATCAAGGGAACTGTTTGATCTGGGAACGGAAAACGGGGTATTAAATATGAAGCCACTTTGGGATAGTGAAATATGCCTTCCGGAAGCCAAGCAAAGTATTAAGAAGCAGGAATATTTTGTTAGATATATGATAGTGAATGCTGAAGAGTCTCTTAACCTAAATGTGGCTCTACAGAAAGATGGTAGGGTTATCACGAAGCGAAGATGCGAGCAATGTCAAAGCTTTCAGGAAAATTAAAACAAAAGGTGCGCATACAATTACAGTCAGAAAGAGACAGTTGAAAGTTCAACGTAACATAACGAGGAAAGGGGGTTTGGAAAATTAGACGCTCGCAAGATATATTGAAGGCAAAAGGATGATAGGAAAGCAGATAACAACCAACCTAACGGATTTGAACAAACGTTTGGTAGAACAGGGTTTTGGAGAGGCAGACAATAGATAATATATAAGACAGGAAATTATGAAGAGACGTGATCGCCCATATCCTGACGCGATCCGGCCCATAGAAGAAAAGAAATATTGACTGTTATCCATCACTAGGTGGTGGTGAACACGATCCATGTTGTCATCGGTTGTATCAGTTGCAAGACGTCCTTGGATCAACTTCAAAACTCCTCTTCCACTCCTAAATTCAGCTACCATCTTTTGCACTGTTTTTTTTTTGGGGGGGGGGGTTCAAAAAATATGTCAGTATGAATGTCTTTCGGTCTAAAGCATTTTTGCAGGTATCTGATTACACCACAATGTCAAAGTTTGTCAATTTTCAGAAGTCGTTACCAGTTACATTTGAAGTTCTTTGTAACAGTCAGGTTTCGGTTTAGCTGAAAATAAACAATGCAGTTATTAATAACAAAGTTGAAATTAATGATTTAATTGAATTAAAGATTTCACGGCTCTAGCATCAATCCTTAGTAGTCAGCCCATGAACTGTTCAGCGCACTCTCGCACATATGCCGTCTTTTATGAACAGTTAGATGTCATTAAAAAGAACTATTGAAATTAATGCATGGAAAGTTTCACAGCTCTAGCCTCACCCCTTCATATTCAGCTTATGAACTTTTCTGCCCACCCTCATACTTTTGAAGTCTTCTTTTAATAGTCAAATATCAGTTGACCTGGAGAGAAACCATGCAGTTATTAATAAGAAGTTGAAATGAATGCTTCCAAGATTTCACAAAGTCAGCTGATAAACTTTTCAGCATACACTTATACATTATTTGTGTATGATTTTTGCTTATTATTCTATATTTACCGGGTTTTTATCTAAAATTTTTATATAAATTATCCAATGTAAGATTTTATTCAACTTTTACATGTTAATCTCTATCTATAAAAGGCAGGATGTGCGCGCTCGCTCTCGCGCGTGGGTGTGTGTGTGTGTGTATGTGTGTGTGTGTGTGTGTGTGTGTAACGAAGGCACGGCCGCAATTTTCGACGGATTTGCACCAAGATTTACATGCACATGCTCCAAGTTAGCGGTAAGGCCAAGACCGACATTGCATTTCCCAACTCCCATCAATAGTGGAAATAATCGATTTTTTTCATGCTTCTACGGCAGTTTTCATGTAGTTTGCGGCCATTTTCTACTGGCCAGAGTGAGAGCCTATAGCTGGCTGCCATGAATAGGGAGGAAGATTCTATTGGCCAGCGTGAGAGCCAACAGCTGACTGACACGAATGTTAACTAGCATGCTAGCATGCAAAAAAAAATCGATAGCTGCATTCGTCACAAGTGGGAAAAATTTAAATCTGCATGGCAAATTACTCCAATTGGCACATTCGCTTGCTTAAACTCAACGTTGATTCTGATTACGCAGAACTGGTTTTGGGTGTGAAAAAGTTTTTGTTGTTAACATTCTTTTTTCATTCGGTTTTTCCAGTTACGAGTCTTTTTTTAAAGCTGATCGTTTTGTGTTCATTTTGTTTAATTCTTTTTTCATAACAGATTTAATGTTTAGTATAGAGCTTAGAAAAAATTCACAGTGTGAGATAGGAAAGAAGTAAGGCATGTAGCAACATCAGCACGGCAAAGGGCCCAAGGAAGGGTAAAAATATTTTAAGTCAAATGATAGCGATTGCTGTATAAGTCGTACGACTTTTGAATCAAGCGCGGGAAACGCCGGACCATGCTGTTTAATCTATAGGTGGCAGGAACTGTGGTTCAAAGAGTCTGAATAAAAGCTGAACTTGAATTAGCGAAATATGCATTCCATAAGATAAACAAAGTACCAAGATTCAGAAATCTTTGTTAGAAACAAATAATAAAATCTGCTGGATTGCTCTGTGGCATCTGTGGTTTTAGAAAGTAGCAAACGCTGGACAATCTTCCTACAGATGAAACGACAACTTGAGGCAACGGAAATGTGTTTCTACAGAAAGATACTGAGAATTCTAAGAAAATGGCATTAAAAAGGAAAATAATAGTCAGAAAGAGACAGCTCTCAATTTATTGAAATAAGGAGGAAGGTGGGCTTGGAAAAATTAACCCTCGCGGGGCGTAATGATAGAAGAAGGCAGCATTCCGCCTACATGATGAGCTTGTATGTACAGGCAGCGGAACGGTTGGCGGTAGGTTTTTCAAAGGGATAAACACTGTCATAGTTCACAAATAATAGGTAGTTATGGAGAAGAATGATCGTCCAGACAATGAAGGGGTGTGGTACAGACAAGAGGAAGAAGAAGTAGAAGAAGAAGAATCCAGAGTCCATAGAAGTTGACAATGCGTCATTAAATAACATCTAAGACTAGATAACATAGGGTTGACAGATAAATTCGTTCTTTTTTTTTATCTCCACCCCATTTATTTCAAACCTATTATTCTTCAACAGTTTTACCACATCGAGTGAATCTGACGGGCGAATGTATCAGAAGAGCGTTCGATCTGCTGGATCTACTTCCTAGTAGATTGCCATTCGATCCTCGAGGATGTGCTCCATCAATCTGCCCTCAGTGAACTGAACAGGCCGGCTGGAACGCGTTGAGCCTGCGATGTCGTAGAACACCTACCCGAAGCGTGAAAACCATTTCGGCGCAGTTCTTTGTTCATTGGCGTCTTCACCATACACGGACCAAATGTTTCAGGCAGTTTTGGTAGCTTCGAAACCTTAATTGCAAGCGAAAGAAGCAGCTGTTAAAAACGCTCATTATTGTTTAATTAGC
>OZ010581.1:67841255-67873755 GCA_963932145.1 Acanthosepion lycidas
ATTTTTCCCCGAGCGTACGCACTCGGAATGCCCCACGTAAAAAACCGGTCTTGTGCTGCATCCCGACTTGTAGGGAGGCTTCGGGTAAATCTGGAACTGAGCAGAACTGAGCGGGTAGTTCGGGCCTGGGTCTTGTCGAATTCTCCACCTTTGGACAGGGAGGAACTCAAACGAGGCTATGCCGATAGACAGTCTCGTTTGGGGTGGTAGACAAAGACGACCCCATGTTTACAGCATCTACGGCATATTTTTGCTTGAGATTATGGTCTCGGAGTGCACCACATTAAATAAAAGTCTTGTGCCACATCCAGCCTTGTTAGGAGACTTCGGGTAAGGAACTAAAAGATAGAGGATCTATCGGTAAAACGGGCAGGCTGGTAGTTGTGATACGATGTGCAGTTAATAAGAGAGCAGATTTCAGCTACATACATAGTAAATGAGCTGAGCAGACACGTCTCGTCTCAAGGTCTGGCATATTAACGACATGGCGCATGAATATGTCCCATGAACTGACGTTATTCACCGGTCAACATGTGACCCACGCGGTTTTGTCTCAACCAAATAATCCTTGGTCGCATACAATGTCAACCAGTTCAGCATTTAAGGAAAAACTCTACCTTGGGAACAATCTGCTCTTTTTGGGTTTCAAGAAGATAGAAGATCGCGATTGACGTTGCATTAAAGTTGTTTTTTTTTAAGATCGTAGTTTAAGGAAGGAAGAAATAGTAAGTGAGTGCTAGCTGTGAGAAGTCCGAGAAAAAAATCGTTAGAATAGAAGTTGCGGTTGCCTATAGCTAGTTCAACAGTAAAACGTTGGGACCTAGTTGCCTTTCTAGTAGCACGCTTAAACTGATATAGTCGAAGCACCAAGGAATAAAAGCATATGAAAATATAGAAAACACAGAGGGAAGCCATGTCACGTCAGCGGCAAGGAAATGATTGAATTCGAGATGCGCTGTCAGGATCTATTTCATTGCAGATCCTTCTTTGAATTCTGTTAGAATATCGAGTAGCGCAACAGGAAAAGCAGAGCAGATATGCCAAAAGCGTTCAATGCACGGACAAATGGTAGATTTGTAAATATACAAGATGGATTCTTCAGAGAAAAACAACTTTCCTGCCCGACACAGTGAACTAACTTCCTTCTAGCAGTAGACCTAGCAATTGATTCGATATAGTCCCTTCAATTCATGCCAGTGGAAAAGTATTGTTCACCTAGAGGTTAGCATCAGCCATGCTGATCGCAGGCAGAAACGGTTCTCTGTGTTGATTAAAAGTAAAGTAAGGTAAAGAGAACCGTTATCGCATATCACTTGAAGGGATATATCA
This sequence comes from Acanthosepion lycidas, assembly GCA_963932145.1. Lineage (NCBI taxonomy): Eukaryota > Metazoa > Mollusca > Cephalopoda > Sepiida > Sepiidae > Acanthosepion > Acanthosepion lycidas. The sequence continues at coordinate 67,842,585 of OZ010581.1, forward strand.
TTCTTTTAATTTAAATGCGATCTCAAAGACTTTATAACGGCAGTGAATGTTAAAATTTAATTCAAATATCACAAAACAGGAGAGAAAAAATTAACGAATGAAAGCAGATAGCAACACAATTGACTGAGAAAATAATAGTAAACTTTTTGGTGTAAATCTGATATGATTCATTTATTTTTATTTTTTTTTTGAGTGAAGTGAATTTTGAAATGCTTATAGTGTCGTTATTATTGCCGATACGTTTTTTTTTGTTTTGTTTTGTTTTTTTTATTAAGGAAAATGTCAACCTTCAATACATTAATCATGAAAGGGCAACACATTCCAAAGGCAATTTCTGTTTACGAGAGAAAAATAGGTTCCGCTATAAAATTTCCGCAACGCCAAAGTGAAGACAAGCAAACGCATAGAAAGATATATTAATATTACTATAAGCACAAATGGTAAAATCAACTCATTTGCGGATAGAGACATGAGCGTAGATTTCTTTCCAAATATCTGATGTATTTTATTACCATTTTCACGACTTGTTTATTTTTTTTTACCTTTTCTTTAGTTTTTGCTATCACGATTCCATAAGGAAATAACTTTTTTTTTCGCCAAAAGTCTTCCTCAAAATAAGCCATTTTTATTTTTAATATTGATCTGATAAATGAATGATTTTAAAATGTTACCTTTCTTTTGACTCTTGCAAAGTAACAGTCAAAATCTGAGGAATTTGAAGAGATTTATCAAACTATCAACATATCTCGCCAGATATTTTAGGCATCTTTCAAAATAATTTAAAAAAAGGAGTAAGTACATTTTTATAACACATTATTCTTGATGAATTTAGGTTACTTGCATATTTTGTTCTTTTTATTTCATACCAAAACAAGGTAATACACCTCCAAGACGAATTGTGTTAATTTTTATGGAAGAAGAGGGTAAAAGTTAAAACCATTAATAAAGAAAGAGAATAAAAAAAAAAAACAACGACGTAAGAATTCTGAAGATAATGACATTTCAATTAAATTGAAGAGGATCAAAAATTAACGGGAAAACAATAAACCAGAAGAGACATCGACAAGCGAGAATTGCAAGAGAAGAAACTGTTAGTATAGAATTTACGGTTACATCGAACGGTTTCACATGATATATATATATATATATATATATATATATATATATATATATATATATATATATATATATATATTTCGTCTCGCATTATTTCCTACTCATCCAAACGTTAGTTTTTATATCTGTATATATATATGTATGTATTAAAAAGATTCGCAAGACTGCATTTTATTTCGAGAAAGAAATTCAAATTTAATTGTGATTATGTAGATGGAATATATATATATATATATATATATATATATATATATATATATATATATATATATATATATTCGTCTCGCATTATTTCCTACTCATCCAAACGTTAGTTTTTATATCTGTATATATATATGTATGTATTAAAAAGATTCGCAAGACTGCATTTTATTTCGAGAAAGAAATTCAAATTTAATTGTGATTATGTAGATGGAATATATATATATATATATATATATATATATATATATATATATATATATATATATATATATATATATATTTCGTCTCGCATTATTTCCTACTCATCCAAACGTTAGTTTTTATATCTGTATATATATATGTATGTATTAAAAAGATTCGCAAGACTGCATTTTATTTCGAGAAAGAAATTCAAATTTAATTGTGATTATGTAGATGGAATATATATATATATATATATATATATATATATATATATATATATATATATATATATATATATATTGTTTTCTCTTCTGGACATAAAGTATATAAAAATGTCCAAATGTTCTGAATTTCTGTGCGCTTTCAGCAAGACGTTTTGCCATTATCAGGGATGATTTAATTTTTACTTTTTAACTGGATGTTTGGGCTGTGTCTATGTATCTAGAGTTACAGGGTTTGTTTTTTTCGAAACACGGCCAGCATATTGTGGCCGTAATCGTAATTAATGATGATGACTGTTAGCTTTTTTTCTTTTCTTATTATTAGGGCTTTCATTAATTTTAATCTTTTTTTTTACAAGTGGATGAGGTTATTTTGCTTGTATTCTCTACTAAAATGTTTTAGATGGAGTTTGTTCGTTCTGTGAGCGTGTTTAAATAATTTCCAGTGGAGCTTTGGTCGGATAGATGAAACTTAAATCGTCTACATTGTCATGTAATAGTGTGACCGATGTAATTATTTATGAGTGTGGTTTAATTGTTCATTAAGCGGCATTTGAACTTGTAAATAATGTTAATTTTCTGTAGCTTTGATTTTGCACGTGTGTTGCTATTTTTCAGGATAAGGTTTGCTGTCTTAAATGTTTCGTAATAAATAATTTATTTTTTCTTCGAATTAAATGAGGTAGTGTATTTCTTTATGATATTTCTAAGTGAAGATTCATTTTGTTTATAGATGACATGCATCTGGCTTTTGTAAAAATACTTATACTATTGTTTTTGCCTGTGTTCGTTATTTAAAAAAAAAGAGTTGATGAGGTGGTCCATGAGGTAGTTAGGAAAACCACTGTTAACTAGTATCTGTTTTGCATTGTTCTTTAAGAGAAAGTAGACGAGAGGTTGAACTTTGATTTCGCAATTAATTGCAATTATTCTAAAACTGATTTCCAAGTTATAAAAATTGTTATTGTCGCAAAAATCACGTAAAAAACACCGAAATCAATCGCAGTAATGAAAAGTTGGGAATCAAAATATGTGTAATATGAGTTATTGAAAGGTAGAGAGTTGTGTCTCTTTCAATGAAAAAGTGTGGCATACTAAAAGACTGACACTGTCATTTATTATATAGAAGAATGAGATAAAAGGATGAGAGTTGTGTTCCTTTCACTGAAAAGGCGTGACAAACTGACATTGCCATTTATTATATAGAAGAAGGAGATTAAATGATGAGAGTTGTGTTCCTTTCACTGAAAAGGCGTGAAAAACTGACATTGTCATTTATTATATAGAAGAAGGAGATAAAAGGATGAGAGTTGTGTTCCTTTCACTGAAAAGGCGTGACAAACTGACATTGTCATTTATTATATAGAAGAAGGAGATTAAATGATGAGAGTTGTGTTCCTTTCACTGAAAAGGCGTGAAAAACTGACATTTTCATTTATTATATAGAAGAAGGAGATAAAAGGATGAGAGTTGTGTTCCTTTCACTGAAAAGGCGTGACAAACTGACATTGCCATTTATTATATAGAAGAAGGAGATTAAATGATGAGAGTTGTGTTCCTTTCACTGAAGAGGCGTGACAAACTGACATTGTCTTTTATTATATAGACTGGAGGCAAAGTCTAATAAGCCGGTCGTATATTAATCATAACAGATTCGTCGACCATAGAATTTTTAATACATCTATTTAAATTACATCAATTGTAAATTTATTAAAACGGCATGTTTCAGATCAAAATTGTGCGCGGGGACGTTCCGGTAGAATACAAGATTATTATCGGCCAAATATCACGAAATTTGGTGAAAGGAATATACGAAAATGAAATGAATTAAAATTTAATATATGCTGATGGAACATGCTGGGAAAATGTTGTTTGGGATGCGCTTGCATGTACTGAATGCACTCAAACGAAGTTGCACTGACAATGCCACAATCTAAGAATCAACGTATTCTAACATACAACTGTGAACTTCAGTATATATCTTCTCTTCTCATTAAATTACGAGAGAAACAATGTCGGACAAAGAAATCTTAAAATTAATTAATATCAAATGAATAAACAAAAGAACGAGTTCATATTACATAAAATGAAATGTTTATTAGGTTGGTGCAAAAAATAATGACGTAATAATATCGTTTTTTGACGTTAAAAAATACGTCAAAAAACGTCATTATTACTTCATTATTTTTGCGCCAGCCTAATAACATGATAATGTTAAAGTAAATAACGATGATAATGTTTTGTCTTCAAAGGATCATTTTGGTGAAATAAATTTTTTTTCAGAGGATCTTGACAAAATAAAAACAGTACAGATTGTCTTTAATATTTCTAAAAAAGGGAACAATTCAGTCAAAAACATTTGCTTAACATAGTAACAACACGAAGTCCTTGACAATGACTATGAGAATCGAAATAAATAAATATGTCAGAAGAAATATGAACTTTGCACAATCTATTCATAACTTGAATCCCGATGTACAACAACATTCGACATTTGGAAAGATGTATTATAAAGATGAATAAACAGTCTTTGACAGTGTAATTTAATCAAATTTCGTTGGATATATATATATATATATATATATATATATATATATATATATATATATAATTATTACGACATATATATATATATATGTAATTATATATATATGTATATATATACATATATATATATATATAATTATCTATATATCCGTATATATATGTATATATATATGTAATTATATATATATACATATATATTATATGTAATTACATACATATATATATATATATATATATATATATGTATATATATATATATATATATATAATTACAGATATATATATATATATATATATATATATATATATATATATATATATATATATATAAAGAATGTTAAACATAAAAATGTCTTAAAATAATTGTCGGACTTTGTCCATTTCATAATGTGTGACGTCATTTGTTTACATTTGATACGCTATGAGCAGATATGAATGTACGTGAGAGATTCATGGATGATTGAAGTTTAAATACAGTAAATTCGACCTTGCTAATAGATCGATCCTCTGTGGTGAAATCGGTAAAAACACGTCAGATGAAAATTTCTCGGACATTCAGGCCAGTAAATGTTATTTAATATTGTTTATTATAAACGGAGCATTTACTTAAATATGTGTATCTATAAAAAGAATGTTAAACATAAAAATGTCTTAAATGTCTTGACCTGGAAAAACGAAAATCCTATTGCTTGTCTGAGAAAAGTCTCTGCGATGAGAGATGATGAACCATTTAATCATTGATTAGGGCCTCTAGGAGTTTCTCAGAAAGAGGTAGAATGCTAACAGACCGATAGTTAGATGGGTCGGACGGTTCACCAGACTTCTTAAAACTGATACCGAATACGATAATTCCTAGCGGGCAGTAAAGCAGGGGGCAGCGGGGCATACAGTTTAGAGAGAACAGGAGCCAGTTCGGGAGCACACTGTGGCACCATTTAACGAGGCAGAAAGGGAAAAGAAAGAAAAGAGGAAAAGAACAGGCATTTGATAAGCAAGAACACACACACGGCTAAGAGACAATGGATAAAAGGATATTTTGATAAGTAACAAATGGCGAAGGAGTGTCATTACAATGACAGGGAAATTCTGAGTAAAAAGAAAGGGAAAGAAGGAAAGAATCAGATATGTTTTGGCATCGGCTGTGTTATCTAAGGATATGAAAATAAACTATTTGTACGGGAAGACATCTTATTATCAACTACAGACCGGCTGGCCAAAGAAAAAAAAATTCAAATGAAAATGTTATTTCGATAAGTGACGAAAAACAGGCAACTAAAGGGACTTTGGACAGATATGAAAAATTAAGGACCACCTACTTGTGTCCGTTGACCGATTTTCCTCCGACGGAACATCCTTGGCCTGCGCTAATAAAATTATGTTATCAGAAATATGTACCGAAGAAAAATGAATGGGAGCCTAGAAGTGTTTTTTTTTTCTTTCTTCGAGGCGACAGACTGACTGGAACTTTGGAGATGTTTCTTTTTTAGACCGTGTTAGGAAGACCACACATTCTGATAATTAGCGATAAAATACCTGACGTAAACCACGTGTAGAACAAGAGTTATGACCGCCATTGTCATATTGTCCCGTTCGCGGCCAGAGAAATGATAACACCATTAAGAGGAAGAAAAGGGAAAGAGAAGAGATAATTTTTTTTTAGTTCAGCAAGATATTTTTTTCTTCCTGAAACAAAGCCGCGGATTCGTCCACGCCCGACTGAGACATCCTTGGTCGAGTGGTGATCACGTGACGCACGAGAGAGGCTGTTGCAGCCCATCTGGAGGATGAGTAAGAGAGATTGCTACGAAGATGTGGGGAGGGCAGTTCACGCCCCTCTGAAGTATGATGAGAAGATGCGAGTGAGGAAAGGTTCCCAAAAATGGAAAAAGGTGGAAGTTCCTAACCAGAGAGGTGGATATGTATTTAGAATTATCGAGGAACCCCCCGGCGCCGACAAACACACCTCGGTTTTGGTCGGCGCCCATATAAACGAAGCCACAACGAGCAGAGTGGAGTTGAGTTCCAGCAGTTCCCAGAGTCAGTCTTCAGTTGAAGCAAGCCTTGCAGATAGCTGACCAAGATTCACGCACATTCCGGACCCCTCTTCAAACCAAGAACAATTATATTGAAGAGCGACTTCGATCCAGATCACCGAAATAAGTTTTTTTTTTTTTTGACTTTCGTCCAAAGACCCACCGAAACACCAATTTCTTAGAGAGCAGACAACTTGAAGTGTTAAAACTTGCCTAGCGGAAAACGACGTGTCACAATCCATAGAACGGGTCGGGAGATAGATGCAGTCCTATGTATCGAACAACTAGACATAAAGTTTGTTACCTTTTTCTTTAAATACTTTGAACTTTTGAGTTTTCATTTTATTGTCTTTTATGCATATTTGTGTGGTATCACCCCCGTTGAACTCGGTTTGCAGTACGGCCCCAACCACTGTTTGATCTCGTCTGCCTAAGATCAATTCACAACGTGGGTAGGCGGACTGGGGGATCAGTGCAGTTACCTTGGTAACCAGCCGTTGGAAGCGAGTTGGGAACGACGAGGCTGATATCAAATCTAACCAGATTCCCACCCGAATCACCAAAAGGTTAGAACGTCACATTTGAAGCAGTGACACCCGAACGGAGCAGCGAGGAGCGAACGGCTGGCGCCGTGGCGAGGACGTCACAATTGGTGCTGTTTAGGGACGTCACAGTTGGTGCCGTTGTAGACTAAGATAGAACGTCACGGTTGGCGCTGCGACCAGGGGACGACGTCACACACTCTTTAATGACTATTACAGTGATATCATCGGTTCCAGATGCTTTGTATGGATGAAGGTTAGATTTGAGAGCAGAGACTATGGAAAGGGTTGTAGACATATCTCTCTGCAGGGAATCCGTTCTAAATAGTAAGTTAGGCAAAGATAGTCTAGATGAGTCAAGATTAGATTTTGAGGAGAAATTATGGGCAAAGCATTCAGCTTTACAGCAGAGAATGATAACACCTCAAATCGATTGAAGAAGGGGAAATAGAGACCTTTTTAATTATTTAGTACTCTATTACAGATACGTCAGTAATGAAGAAAGCCAAAGTTTTAAAGGCTATGTGGTGCTTCATTCTCTCAGCAAACAAGGACTTAGCTCCTTCGCGGAATCGCTTACATTTTTTACGAGCAGTAGCAAATATGCGCCTGAGGAGTGCTATCACGCTGGTGATAGTGGAAATAGTGTCCACTCTGAGTTATGACGGCCGAGCCTGCTGGAGTGAACGATAAAGGGGATTTCGGTTTCAACTGGTATTTCCGAAAATGGATGTAAGCTTCCATGTCGGCTTTGACCCAGAAAGAAAACCTTTAACTCGGGAAGTTGACAGTCCAAAGCTCGTCTCGAAGAAAATTCCAGAATGAGTTCAAATCATTAACGGTCTTAGGGATAAGGGGTTCCTGTTTAACGGATATCTGGAAGGAAATATCAATAACTACCACAGTGGTCGACAGCAACGACGAGAGGAGGTTAGAAATATATCCAGTAGAGAAGGTTGTTACTCGGTTTGGCTATGGAAAAACTAGGGAAGTACATGATTTGAGTTGGGCAATGGAAAAATTTAATTTCTATATACTGATAAATTTTCCAGGTAAGTTATATTAGGTTGGTGCAAAAATAATGACGTAATAATGTCGTCTTTTGACGTTAAAAAATACGTCAAAAAACAACATTATTACGTCATTATATTTGCACCAACCTAATAACAGAACGGACACTGATAACTTATATTTGTAGTCGATCTGCGGCCAACAGAACTTATTAGACCATCCTATGTTTAACTGATATATATATATATATATATATATATATATATATATATATATATAAAATTTCATTCACTTTAATAAGTATATATATATATATATATATATATATATATATATATATATATATATATATATATATATATATATATATATATATATATATATATATATATATATATATATATATATATATGTGTGTGTGTGTGAACGCGCGGGCGAGTAGTTAGAACATTCGTTTCTTTCATGAGACACGGGTTCGAATTGTCAGGAAGGTGGCCTTGATGCTGATGAACTTTGGAATGTTTCAGCCACGTGTTGTGGTAACCATTAATAACAACGAAGACAAAAATGTTGGCATATGGATTGAGAGAAAGCGCCTTTTCAATAGCGTCAGCTTATTGTATCTAATATACTGAAGACTTAGGAAGATGCTGAGCGATAGAGAAAAATAGATAGTTTAGTAGCTAAAAATGGAAGCATGTTAAAAAGTATTTGGCGGCCTTTAGATGATGAGGGTAGGTGTTTTTTTGTTTGTTTTTTGTTAGTAGGCTTTAGTTTGACTTCTTTTTGTTGTGATTGCCATGAGATATGTTCTGAGGAGAGAGGAAAATAACCACCATACTTCTCACTATTTGCCGTCAATAACAATACGGACCAGCAACTGTGTGGCTCAGAGCAGCGCATAATGTTGCCCCAGTGTTGCCCACCAGAAATACATGCATGGAAAAATACCCATGTGCGACATGGCCCTACAGATACCACGATATTATGCGACTGTTCTTCGAAGCAACCTCTCTAAGTGCTACCAATGAGTTTGGACTACTAACGACCAATTGAAAGCAGCAGGCAGCAAACTACCAAACCTGTACGCACGCAAAGGATTGTCACGGCCAATGTGTAATCCGATCAACAAATAAAGTGACCAGTTCCAACAATAATTAATAACGGCAGACATATATATATATGTGTATATATATATGAAAGAACATTACAAGACAAATTCTTCTGTTTAGATTTCTAGGTAAGTTATAACAGAAAGGACACTGATAACTTATATTTGTAGTCGGTCTGTGTCTTATTAGAGCATGCTATGTTTAACTGATATATATATATATATATATATATATATATATATATATATATATATATATATGGGTGAGTGGGCGATTGGTTAGAGCGTTCGTTTCATTCATGAGACCATGATGTTATCGGAATGCAGCACGTTTGGAAAGTGCTTGAAAACCATACACAAGCTTTGTAAGTGAAATGGATAGACGGAACTTTTGAGGGACCTCGATAGCTGTAATGTCACAATGCCACAAGTCACCGTGGTCGATTCCTTGAACGTGCTGGTCTTGTTCAAATGGTTTATCACGCTTGTGGGCTCTGTGGGTGTTGAGAAAACACAAATGATTGGCTAGTCGACCTAGTAGACGGGTATCCTCGAATACGAGTGTCCATCTATTATATATATATATATATATATATATATATATATATATTCCATCTTTAAAATCACAATTTATCAGAAGTTCTTTTTTCGAAATGAAAGGCAACGATATGAAGTGATTCATATATATATATATATATATATATATAGTATTTCTGCTTGGCAGAGAATAATAGAACTGATATCTTAAGAGGAAACAGTGGTAAATTACTTTTCTTTTCGTCTTGATTAACCCTCAGCCACCGCATTCAAGCACTTTTAAAATAATGAAAGATGACATCTTAGAACGTCATGTGCTTATTTTGCCTGCCATTGTCTGGCATATTTATATAAGTGTTAAGTCTTGACCACAACTGTTTAATCAGATCGGGCGTCTTCAGCATAAATAAGGACCAAAGTGGAATGGTGACTGTTACATGACCAATTATACACCAGAGTCATGGATTGCTGGACAAGTTTTCCGACCCCAGGAATTACCAATCGCCACTCACGTCAAAAAGCTGAACTGTGGGAACGGCTTACACAAACTGTCTGTGTCCTAACAAATACGTAACAATAAAAGACTTTTAAGTTCAAAACAAATCTATGCATCCATCATCCTCCCTCACTTTGTATTAGGTTGGTGCAAAAATAATGTCGTTTTCTCGCATATGTTACTCTGTGAGAAAACAATTCTCTCCATATGTGCAGTCAAAAATACACACAGAAACATACGCACACACAGACACAAACACAAACACACACACATATATATATTAGCTGAATTCAATAAAACAAATTTTATTAAAGAATTCAATAAACAAGTTTTATTAAATTCTACTGACAACTTCTGTCCGTTTAATGTTTTATTATATTATTTCAATTTACTCTAAATTTAAAATCTATAATAAAAAAAGAATTAAACAAACTTTGTCGGTTGAATTTAATAAAATATGCCTGGTATATATATATATATATATATATATATATATATATATATATATATATATATATATATATATATATATATATATACATATATATTTATTGACTTCTTAAATATATACATATATATATATATATATATATATTAAAGAAATTAATAAAATAATAAAATATGTCTGAAGTATATATATATATATATATATATATATATATATATATATATATATATATATATATATATATACATATATATATATATATATATATATATACATATATATATATATGCATATATGCAATCTCTATTTGTGCGATATTATAGGTTGGGTTCATTAAATGTCAAAAATTCATTAACTTTAATACGTACTTATTCTGACAATCAATTTAAAAAAAAACACAGAGGATTGGTTCAATTCTTTTTATTAGTGACAACCAAATATAACGTTACACCATCATTCTTTCCAATGACCATAGTCATTTTCCTTCACAAACTTAACATATTTTAAGACATGGGCCATAAACACCATGAACGGCAGACCGCCTAACCAATTACCTCCAGCTCTCTGGGCTAAAAACCGGACAAGTTTTCATTTATGTGCACCTCGCCTTGCGCAAGTAGAACAGTCACAACCCATCTCGTTCCGGGCCATAACAACGCCCGGTGTTGATACTATTAAGTAAATCACTCGACTTTGGCTTTAGTCAAGGAAGGCTACCTACCGCATATTGATGACTTTTCATCACCACATTGGCTTGCATACATAGCTGTAGTGCCTAAACTAGACATTGTGCTACTGTTCGTCGATGCTACATGTTTGCTCCGCCTTTTCATAGGGATTATTTTTCATCCAGCTCGGTGCCTAGCTAACTTCCTCACCACAATGGAGTGGTGGGGGAACCGGTTTAGTCGTGGATGACCCGTTCACGTGGCATGTAGTAATGGGTTATATGGTATCAGTATCAATTTTAGACTGACCTGATATATATATATATATATATATATATATATGAAGAAAAATATACGGAAAAAACAAACAAAAATCCTTATATGCAATTATGCTGTTTTAATGTTAATATAATGTCAACGTCGGACGTTTCGGTCTAATAAACCATCTTCAGGACATATTCATAAAATATAATTAACATTATCAATTCAACATGACAAAGACATTATATTAACATTAAAACAGCATAATTGCATATAAGGATTTTTGTTTGTTCTTTCCGTATATTTTTCTTCATACTGTCGGATATATATCCATATATTTGCTTACATATATATATATATATATATATATATATATATATATTTGCTTACATATATATATATATATATATATATATATATATATATATATATATATATATCCGAAAATAGAGTTGCTGTTAAAACACCAAATGTTAAAATTTTGATGGATTTATATTTTGTCGGGGTCTTACTTTGTAGTACCTCTCTCACACACACGCACAAACACACACACATATATATCGCATAGATTGTTAGTGTTAATAGCACATTGCTCGATGTAATATAACAAAGCTATTAAGTATCAATATACATATCATCCCTTATCAGTAGCACGACTCGGAGTTTCATGCACACGCCAATATTCAGGTGCTGAGTAGAAGCTGACAGTTACATAATTTAAATTTTAATAAAATATCTGGTTAGCGCATTGCTGGCACTGTCTATATATTATAAGGGTATTACAGTTTTAAAGTATATGTTGCATTTAAAATAGACGGGATTTGTAATTCATATCTATATAAAATAAACAGGGCTTAACATTAAAATATTTATTTTTAAATAAACAGGGATTAATGGCATTACAAATATATTAAAATAGACGGCCCTAAATCTCTATGAAACAAAGATTATTTTTTTTATTTAAAGTAGGGAACATTATTTTATATGAAATAAAAAGGTAGTTTACTAGGTTTTTAAAAATTATATATATATATTTAATATATGTATGTATGTATGTATGTATGTATGTATGTATGTATGTATATACGTGTGTGTGTGTATGTATATATATATATATATATATATATATATATATATATATATATATATATATATATATATATTAGGTTGTCCCAAAAGTTCGTAAACACTTGCGAAAAAATTGAATTTTTATGCAACACAATCCAGCACAATCGAGACAAGCGATGGGTTCAGAAAGGGCAAGAGATACCGTCGGTTCCAAAACAAGATCGATTCAGCAAGAAAGTCATGTTGTGCGTTTGGTGGAACTTTGAAGGAATCGTGCATTTTGAGTTGGTTCCGAATGGTCGTGTCATCAGTGCCGAACTTTACTGTCAGCAACTGGAGCGGGTCTATGAAAAGTTGAAGCAAATGTACCCGGTTCTGGTAAACTGAAAGCGCGCTTTGATGCAGCAGGCAATGCCAAGCCAAACACCGCCAGGAGGACCAAAGACAAGTTTGAAGAGCTGGACGGCGTTGAGGTTCTGCCACATCCAGCCTACAGTGCTCCATCAGATTACGGCCTTTTCCGCTCAATGCAACACTTTCTGAAGGGCCGCCGATTCGACTCGTTTGATGAAGACGAGGAAGCGTGTCTAGAATTCTTTGATTCGAAGCCGACTGAATGATACTTTCAGCAGTTCCGAAAGCTTGCAGATCGATGGCAGAAAGCCTTGGAAAATGATGGTATTTATTTTGAGGAATAATTTTTGTTGTTTTTGTTATTACTTGGCGAGTAAAATTTCAATTTTTTACAAGTGTTTACGAACTTTTGGGACAACCTAATATATATAATATTTTAAAACCTAGTAATCTACCTTTGTTTCATATAAAATGAAATGATCATCTGTATGAGGTAATTCGTTTGGATCTCATTAACTATAATTCATATATATATATATATATATATATTTATGTGTATCTGTGTGTGTGAGTATGTTTGTGTGTGTGATTTCTGAATGTGTATATGCTGTAATGATAGGCGGCGCGAAAAGGGAAATTCTAGTCGATTTCTTTGCATTCAATTCCGTGCAAATACTCTTGTGAAAAATATATAAATTTATCTCTTCTCCCCCAGCTATGGGTTACATAGTAGGACAGACAAGCGTGTGCAGTAATCTTGTTATTCATTTCTTGGGGCGGTACTGTTGGATTCTCTTACATCGAAGACGACGATAGAGTGCCCATTATGTATAAATTCTATTGACACTTTGCTAAAATTAATCTCTGATATATATATATATACATATATATATATATGTGTGTGTGTGTGTGTGTGTGTGTGTTTAGGTTGCGTTAATGAGTCTGATGTGAAAACAGCTGAATCTTCGTAAATATCAAAGTCTAAAATTTTGTAGACAGTTCATGTGTTGATATATTGTTTTGTTTTTGATATGTCCCGGAAAGGGATATATTTGGACGAAGTAGGTTAGTGGTTTTGGCTACTATAACCAAGTAGAATACGGTAGCAGTAATCGACTGGTACGCGTCGTAGCCGCAGGTAAGAAGTGTAGATCAATGGCGTAGACCAATGGGCGTCGTTATAAACTTAGCTCTCAGACTAAGGCTCTTTTGTCTCCCCTACACGTCCATCAATATTTATGACGGACATCAGCCAATCATATTCCAGTCAGGTATACGCACATTCCATTATATCAGTCTTATAATTTCATGCCAAATAAGAACATTAATCTCTATCTAAAAAAGGCAAGTGTGTGTATGTGTGTAACGAATGCACGGTCGCAATTTTCGACGGATTTGCATCAAAATTTACATGCACATGCTCCAAGTTAGTGGAAAGTCCAAGACCGACTTTGCATTTCCCAATTCCCATCGATAGTGGAAATAATCGATTTTTTCATGCTTCTACGGCAGTTTTCATGTAATTTGCGGCCATTTTCTACTGGTCAGAGTGAGAGCCTATAGCTGGCTGCCACGAATAGGCAGAAAGATTCTATTGGCCAGCGTCAGAGCCAACACCTGACTGGCATGAATGTTAACTAGCATGCTAGCATGCAAAAAAATATCGATAGCTGCATTCGTCACAAGTGGGAAAAATTTAAATCTGCATGGAACTTTACTCCAATTGGCACATTCGCTTGCTTAAACTCAACGTTGATTCTGATTCCGCACAACTGCGATGGGTGTGAAAAAGTATTCGTTGTTAACATTCTTTTTTCATTCGGTTTTTCCAGTTACGAGTCTTTTTTTAAAGCTGATCGTTTTGTCTTCATTTTGTTTAGTTCTTTTTTCGTTTAGTATAGAGCTTAGAAAAAATTCGCAGTGTCAGATAAGCAAGAAGTAAGGCATGTAGCAACATCAGTACGGCAAAGGGCACTCATTTAAAGGCAAGGAAGAGCAAAAATATTTTAAGTCAAGTGATAGCTATCGCTGTATGAGTCGTACGATTTTTGAATCAAGCACGGGCAACGCCGGGCCATGCTGATAGTAATCATTAAAACGCAAGGGATACTGACTATGAAATAATATGAGAAAAACAAAAAAATCATTATTAAGCAGACAGGAGATAACGATTAAGTGCATGCACAGAAAAAATTTGTCTTAAATTCGTCTCTACTTGTAGCCTGAGAACAGTTATAATATGATGAAGTTCCTAATGTTTTAGATCTATCATTAGCAAAGATATTTGATATTAGTTTATTTAAAATAAGTATTCTCTTGCTCTGGATACGACCAATATGGCTAAAGATTTTTACCGTTTTATTTTTTAATTATTCAGTAGAAAATGGTTTTATTTAAAAAAAAAAAAAATACAAACGGGAAAATTTTGCTCAGATGTAATCTAATTCTTATATTTAAACATAAAATAAGTCACTTGCCAAATTGTTTTAGCGATGTTTAGTAATAATTGATTGATTTGTATGTTTAACGGTACATCAATTCCTTGTGGGTCATTTAATGTCGAAATTTAATCCTTGGATGAGCGTGGAATTAATAAAAAATATCATATAAAGCTTGTCTATAATGTCTCCTCACAATTTAAAAAAACATATCTCTATCCTGGACTTCTTTAAATGTTAAAGATGTATCGAATCTTGTATCGAATAAAGATACAGGGTATCACTGATTTAAAGCAAAAGATAACTGATACCTTGCTACCGTCGATGAAGTTATGCTACAGCGAACATGGCAAGAAATCGAAAACGGTCTTCATGCGGTCGTGCTACTAATGGCGCCCATATAGAAGTGTATTATATCAGTTTAAAAAAAAACTTCAATATCTACTCCTGGTTTTGTAACAATTTCCACATATTTGTATGTTCTTTGCTTCTGTAATACTTTAAAAAAAATTATAAACAGACTTTATGGACACCCTGAATGTTATTCTCCTTTCACAACTGAATACATGGTAGATGATACGCAGCTTTTGTGCATATAAATCTTTGTGTGAACATAATTACTAGTAGCGATGCTATGTGTGTTTTATGTTGTAATTTTGTTGAAATATTTTGGAATACAGTTTGATTTCATAAATTGTCGGATATTATATGGACTAATGTTCTGATAGAGTTCATTTTGGTTTATTGGTAGTATTTTAAACGGATTTGACTGAAGTCGCTACAATTTGTTAGCGTGTGTGTATTGTTGGTCATTTTACTATACATATGTATTGTTGGTAAAATTCTCTTTTCAACCAACGTACCATACGAAACAATATGTTCAGATAGATTTAGGCAGGTTCTACCACTAGAAAGTGAATTATTTCATTGATGTTGTTTTAAAACCGGTGTCTATTAAACTTATTAATCACTTTATGAATGCAAGCACAGTCGTAAGTTCTATTCTAATAGTTTCTTCACTCGTACTTTTCGCCTGTGAAACTCTCTTCAGATTTCTTGCTTCCCTGCCACCTAAGATCTTCAAAGATTTAAATGCAACGTCAATCGCGCTATCTTCTATCTTCCTAAAACTTGTTCTTTTATTTTCCTTTCTCCTCGCTAACGTTTTATTCTCTTTCACTTTCAATAACCCCTCGAGCCTTAGTGGCATTATCTCTTTATTTGGGATGAAATGAATAAACAAATATTTATAAATTGCAAAACAAATGATCAGATCTCGTTGTAAAATGCAAGCACGAAAATAAATTCCTACTATGCTACCTACAACCATATGACGATCGCAAAGATTAATCATTAGTGACACATTATTGGTTCCATTTTTGTTACGAATGACTGCAAAAAACATCTCCCTACCCAAATTTATAGAGAAAGTATACAGATGCATGCCGGGACCTCTTCCTAGCCAGTAAGATAGACCACATCTCAGTTTCATCTGATGTAGTTCTGTTCTTGTCTTGAAGTTAGAACTCCATGATTTTTTACTATAAACATGCATTTTTATAATTTCATAGTGTTTTGTTTCGGGATTTATTTTTGTCTTATAGCTGAGAATTTAACAGGAGAAACCATCCCGAGTCAGGTTAGAAATTAAGATGTAGTTCGACGCTCTTCAAAATCTCCAAACCCCCATTCTTACTCCCGGATATAGTCTATCGTCATACCCAGAACACTATAGTAATTATAAACGTCAATTTCTCGACAATTACATTTTTAAAAATGAACAGAAACTTCTTCACATCATAGTTTCTATCTCTGAGAAATCTATGCTGTGCATCCTTGTAGTAATATTTAGTCTACATTTTCGATGATAATCCATTTTTATGTATGTGCGGGTGGTGTAATTTGTAGCTGATCGAAATGAGAAATCGGAGTTACGAGTACTAATTTCCAATTTAGTTTGTTACATCCACTTACGTGCGAATACAATTACAGAATTCATGAATGTATCTCTAGTCTCCACTAATTTGGGATTAAAAAACAGGAGTTGTATCTGGAAAAAAAATCATTGTTATCTTCCAAAAAAATCGTTATTCTCAAAAAACTGTGAATGCAATATTCGCTCGCAAACACACAAAAAAGTGTTCCTACAATCTAAAATATATTTCGACTGTAAATAACCCACAAAGATTTGATAAGCTGTAAAAATCAAATCAATCTCATATTTTGTTTTTATGTTGGCATTGTATGTGTAGAGACATAGACCAGATATGAGAAACTGCTTGGAAATTTCCAAAGAAAAAAGAATGCATTTGTTCTCATTAAAGTTCCCTTAGACATTCTATCTAAAGAAACTTGTTTACTGATCGATTCTTAATAATGATTAATGACAGTCTAGCCAAATCAATATGAATTGTAGAGTATTGGTTTCTGGAACGCTGATTATTTATAAGTTTCATGTGTGGCTCTCGATAACAGTGTTAGCTGCATTGACTTCTTCCCAAAGCTGTTGCCCCCTGTAGTTATTGTTCCTTCTTTCGCTGATTTGTTCAGGATTAGCACTTCACTCGCATCCCCTCCTTTTATTTCTTATTTTCTGTCGTCTTCATCTTCTTTGTAACTTCTTTCTCATTTGGTGTGTTTTCTTGCTACATCTGTCTGTAATTTCTTCTCTCTCTCTCTCTCTCTCTCTCTCTCTCTCTCTCTTCTCCAGCTTTCTTTTAACTATTAATTTTAGTAATTTCACCTTTCTTCTTTTTCTGTATCATTATCATTATCATCTGCTGCTTCTTCTACATCGTCATCATCATCATCATCTACTATAGCTACGCAATCTATCACATTCATTTCTTCTTCTTCTTCTTCTTCTTCTTCTTCTTCTTCTCTTGAATACTTTCGCCTTTCTTCTTCTTCCTCTTCTATAATTCTTACCCTTTCTTCTTCTTCTTCTCAAGTTGTTTTCCATTTCTTCTTCTTCTTCTTCTTCTTCTTCTTCTTCTTCTTCTTCTTCTTCTTTTTCTTCTTCAATTCTTTTCCCTTTCTTCTTCTTCTAGAATTCTTTTCCCTTTCTTCTTCTTCTTCTTCTTCTTCTTCTTTTTCTTCTCCAGTTGTTTTCCATTTCTTCTTCTTCTTCTTCTTCTTCTTCTTCGTCGTCGTCGTCGTCTTCTTTTTCTGCTTTTTCTTTTCCATTTTCTTTGATTCCTTATTCCTTCTCTCACACTTTATACTTTTCTCTTGTTTTTCTTTTGTTGTCTATCGTGATCTTACCTTTTTTTTCCGCGTTTTGTTCACCTTAATTGTATTAATACTATTTTCCTTCAGCATCATTTTCTTCTTCTTCTCCTTTGCTCATTATCTGCTTGTTCAACATCTTGTATTCGCTAATTTGTTGTTCCTCATCTTATTAAAACTATTAATGCACTCGTTAAGGTTTTGCACTTGTCATACCTGGTGGCACTCGCTGGAGATCAAATTACAGACAGTCTCCACAGTATTTCAGCGGGCGGCTCATTATTCTTGCTGATTTTAATCATAATGTCATCGAGATGGCTTCGATTCTTTCTCGAGCTCTCTATTCTTCAAATCTTTTTACGAGTTTCGCTGAAACTTTTCCAATTCCTTCATATTCTACATCACCACACGCATTATTATATCCTTAGTCTAAACGCGTCAGCGAAAAAAAATGTGACGTGGCGGTTAAGTTTTTAAAAAGAAATCCAGAACATATATAATATGCTAATAGCCTACTGTATATATTGTGGATAGAACATATACAGTAGGCTATTAGAAAATAGAATTCAATAAATACACAAAAATAGAAAAGAGCGTAAGACAAGGAAATGTTTTCACCTCAGACTTATTTATCGTTTACCGTGAGGCAATCTTGAAGTTCTACCAAAATTAATTTTTGGCGGCCACAATGTTAACAATATTGTATATACAGATGGGACAGAAATTAAACTACAAGAACTCCTACAGAATTAAGTAAAATAGGGCGATAAGAACGAAATGAGCGTTAATTGTAAACGAACAGAATTTATTGCTGTCTTCAAAAGGAATATCCAAGATGCGAACTACAAATTGGAGAAAGCAAAATCAAGCAAGTAAAAATAATTACATATTTAGGAAATTTTTGTAACAGGGGAAGGAAAATTAGTCACCGAAATTCGTATTGGGACAGTGCAAGAGGACTTCTATAAGCTAAGCAAAATGTTAAGAAACAGGAAACTTGTTAAGAACAAAGAAAAAAACACTAAACTCTTCTTAAAATATCTGTCCTCCTATCGCTACGAAACGCTTTGATGGTGAATTTGGTTTAATATAAACCAAAATCAGTTTTCTTCAAAAATCTTTCATTTTTGTACCAACAGAATTTTAGTAAAAAATAGTATCGAAAAACTGCTTGATAAATGGTAACCAAAATGACGGACATATAGCGATTTACTAAGAGTGGCTTAGATGTGAAACAAAGCCAGATGAATGGAGCACCAAGTGAGGATTGAACACGCATACTCAGTTGTAATACATCTGGCGAGACACCACGCCAAAATGTACCTCATCAAATTAAAAAAATGGCGAATATATCAAATTGAATAAAATAAAGGATTGAAGAGGATAGAAATGGAAATAATTTTATAACACAATCTAATATTATATTAATTTTAATAAAGGTCGTTTTCGAAAAACCTTCTTCTTTTCTTTTTATTCTTCTACTCTTTCTTCTTCTTCCCTTCTTATTTTCTTCTTATTCTCCCACTCTTTCTTCTTCTCCCCTTCTTATTTTCTTCTTATTCTCCTACTCTTTCTTCTTTACCCTTCTTATTTACTTCTTATTCTCCTACTCTTTCTTCTTCTTCCCTTCTTATTTTCTTCTTATTCTCCCACTCTTTCTTCTTCTCCCCTTCTTATTTTCTTCTTATTCTCCTACTCTTTCTTCTTCTCCACTTCTTATTTTCTTCTTATTCTCCCACTCTTTCTTCTTCTCCCCTTCTTATTTTCTTCTTATTCTCCTACTCTTTCTTCTTCTTCCCTTCTTATTTTCTTCTTATTCTCCCACTCTTTCTTCTTCTCCCCTTCTTATTTTCTTCTTATTCTCCTACTCTTTCTTCTTCTTCCCTTCTTATTTTCTTCTTATTCTCCTACTCTTTCTTCTTCTCCACTTCTTATTTTCTTCTTATTCTCCCACTCTTTCTTCTTCTTCCCTTCTTATTTTCTTCTTATTCTCCTACTCTTTCTTCTTCTTCCCTTCTTATTTTCTTCTTATTCTCCCACTCTTTCTTCTTCTCCCCTTCTTATTTTCTTCTTATTCTCCTACTCTTTCTTCTTCTCCCCTTCTTATTTTCTTCTTATTCTCCTACTCTTTCTTCTTCTCCACTTCTTATTTTCTTCTTATTCTCCCACTCTTTCTTCTTCTCCCCTTCTTATTTTCTTCTTATTCTCCTACTCTTTCTTCTTCTTCCCTTCTTATTTTCTTCTTATTCTCCCACTCTTTCTTCTTCTCCCCTTCTTATTTTCTTCTTATTCTCCTACTCTTTCTTCTTCTCCACTTCTTATTTTCTTCTTATTCTCCCACTCTTTCTTCTTCTCCACTTCTTATTTTCTTTTTATTCTCCTACCCTTTCTTCTTCTTCCCTTCTTATTTTCTTCTTATTCTCCTACTCTTTCTTCTTCTTCCCTTCTTATTTTCTTCTTATTCTCCCACTCTTTCTTCTTCTCCCCTTCTTATTTTCTTCTTATTCTCCTACTCTTTCTTCTTCTTCCCTTCTTATTTTCTTCTTATTCTCCTACTCTTTCTTCTTCTCCACTTCTTATTTTCTTCTTATTCTCCCACTCTTTCTTCTTCTTCCCTTCTTATTTTCTTCTTATTCTCCTACTCTTTCTTCTTCTTCCCTTCTTATTTTCTTCTTATTCTCCCACTCTTTCTTCTTCTCCCCTTCTTATTTTCTTCTTATTCTCCTACTCTTTCTTCTTCTCCCCTTCTTATTTTCTTCTTATTCTCCTACTCTTTCTTCTTCTCCACTTCTTATTTTCTTCTTATTCTCCCACTCTTTCTTCTTCTCCCCTTCTTATTTTCTTCTTATTCTCCTACTCTTTCTTCTTCTTCCCTTCTTATTTTCTTCTTATTCTCCCACTCTTTCTTCTTCTCCCCTTCTTATTTTCTTCTTATTCTCCTACTCTTTCTTCTTCTCCACTTCTTATTTTCTTCTTATTCTCCCACTCTTTCTTCTTCTCCACTTCTTATTTTCTTTTTATTCTCCTACCCTTTCTTCTTCTTCCCTTCTTATTTTCTTCTTATTCTCCTACTCTTTCTTCTTCTTCCCTTCTTATTTTCTTCTTATTCTCCCACTCTTTCTTCTTCTCCCCTTCTTATTTTCTTCTTATTCTCCTACTCTTTCTTCTTCTCCACTTCTTATTTTCTTCTTATTCTCCCACTCTTTCTTCTTCTCCACTTCTTATTTTCTTTTTATTCTCCTACCCTTTCTTCTTCTTCCCTTCTTATTTTCTTCTTATTCTCCTACTCTTTCTTCTTCCTCTCCTTCTTTTCCTTCTTGTCTTTTCTCCTTCTCCTTATTTTTCTTCTTTTACTCCTACTTTTCCTTCTTTTCTTCTTCTTCTATTGTTTCTTCTTCTTTTTCTCCTTTTCTTCCCCTTCTTCTTCTTCTTCTTCTTCGCCTTTTTCTTCACCTCCTTCTTTTCTTCTTATTCCTTCTTGTTTTCCAACTCCTCCATCTTTTCTTCTTCTATTCTCAAATTTTTCTCATTTATCATCATTTTCTCCCGTTTATTCTTCTTTTCATTCTCTTCCTTTTTTTCATTCTCTTCCTTCTTTTCTTCTCCTTCTCGTCTTCCTCATTTTTATTTTTCTTTGCCCCTTTCTCCTCTATGAGTCGTGCCCCTTAAGAATACAGGTGATCATGCCTATCCACAATAGTAAACTTTTAATCTTGTTCTATAAGTACTAAATTCCAAATCATTTTTATATAATTCTGCATATGGTAATATTGCCATTTTCTTCAAATAGTCATAAACTGTAACTAAAATTATAATGAAAATACCTGTAGTATTAAGAAAAGGAATTAGTAATGAGAAATCAATGCAACATGTACTGGAAGATTGGTTTTAATACTTGTTTAACTCACTGATTTTACCACAGAAATATTTTACAAGTAGAAATGCATCGTAAAGAATTTACTCTAAAGTAGCCTTTAAAATAAAGTCATGAGTATTTCAATGATCCGGATTTAAAGTAAGCATTACTAACTGAATAAAGTTATTATTTAAATAGAATTTACCTTTTATTTACGTGCAGTAAGACAAGACTATCTCGTTGGTATAAACATCTATCTATCCCAACCTATTGAACAAAGATTACCAGAAGCAAGAGATTGGGTAAACCACTCAACGATTTAAATAGGTTTGTCTGCCGGACAATGATGCATCGGAAAATGAGTGGAACCACGTGACGATAATTGGATTTTTAAGCTAGGAGACGAGATAATTAGTAGATGTTTGGGTATTTATCCATTGGTCTGGATCTTGGAGTAATCCTGTAACAAGAAACGACTTTAGAGAATGAAAAAGACAAAATCAATTATTGACAGAGTTGAATTCTCGTGCCATTTAAGCGTTTTACAAAGTATCAAATACTTATAAACATACACTGTAAAATTACACATGTCTGGCTCTCACGCAATCTCCCGCTTTTTCTCTCTCAATATACTGGTTGGTGCAAAAATAATGTCGTTTTCTCACATATATTACTATGTGAGAAAACGATATTATTTTTGCACCGACCTAATGTAAATATATATATATATATATATATATATATATATATATATATATATATATATATATATATATATATACATTAGGTTGGTGCAAAAATAATGTCGTTTTCTCACATATATTACTATGTGAGAAAACGATATTATTTTTGCACCAACCTAATGTATATATATATATATATATACATTAGGTTGGTGCAAAAATAATGTCGTTTTTTCACATATATTACTATGTGAGAAAACGATATTATTTTTGCACCAACCTAATGTATATATATATATATATATATATATATATATATATATATATATAGGGAGAGAGAGATTGAGAGAGATAAAGAAAGGGATAGTTATAAACAGAAATAGATATAAACAAAGATAGATAGATAGATAGATTTTTTTTTTTGCGGCATTTCCGTTAAACCCACTTTAAACTGACCTTGTGTCACATTCGTTAGCGACGTGGACTCGCTGAAAATTAAGCTCTCGATCTGTTAGCTATACGACTACCGCTGAACAGATAAAATATGAAATCATACTTCATAACACTTATTGTTATATGTTTATAGTGATAAACATGTTTAATTTAAAATAATGACGATTCAACTGAACATATAACGCCAACATATAACGCCAACATAAAATCGCCTAAATTCTTGGTCTCATGTCCAAAAGACTATGTTCAGTTCTACCATTTTGCTAGAAAATCAGCATTACCAAATACTTGTATTTTAACTGGATTGGTTAGAAGAATGTCAGAAGATTGCGGTCTAAGGGGATCAAAGTTTTGTCTTCTCCGGGAGTGGGTTTATTTTGTTTGCAGCTCTCATTTATTATATGTAGCTATTACATTAAGCAAATTTCTTCACTCCTGGATTATATAAATTCCCAAGCAGTAAGTGTAGACCAGCTATTGGCATGTAAGTATTGTGTGCTGGCCGGCAAATGGGTTCGATCTTGTGCCAATAATATTCACACAAGCCCCAATGGACCATCACCACTAGAGAGTACCTCTCATTCGGCAGGGAGATGGGTTTGTTGCCCGGCGATTGAGGCGTCGTTAAAATAAGGAGCGCGCTTGAGAATATTTTTTTTTTTGCAGCATTTCCGTTAAACCCACTTTAAACTGATCTTGTGTCACATTCGTTAGCGACGTGGACTCACTGAAAAATTAAGCAATCGATATGTTAGGTAAACGACTACCGCTGAACAGATAATATATGAAATCATACTTCATAACACAAATATTATATGTTTATAGTGATTAACATTTTTAATTCAAAATAATGACTTGATAGATAGATAGATAGATAGATAGAAACACACAGAGATAGATGAGAAATAAACTGCTATAGATAGATAGATATATTATTATGCTTCTGTCGCAAAATGAACATCATCTATTTGTTGGTGTGTGCGTAAATATATATATATATATATATATATATATATATATATATATATATATATATATATATATATATACGATGAAACATTCAACGATATAGTTCGTTCCCGAAAGTTTATGACTGAACCTAATGCATATCCCTGTGTTATGATGCTAAATTTGACTTACTTCGTTTTTAACTAAATTTAAAATGATTTGATCGTTAACCAATAGAGATTGCACGCGTAATTGCCGTTATCATTGACGAAGAAAGGAATTTAAAAAGATGTCTTTCACGTCGAAATTAGCATTGTGTTGCAAGCATGGTTTTAATTAACGTTGTTTATTTTGGCTCTTAACCAGATCTAACTCGATGCCTGTTGAGCTGTGGTCTGGAGACAATATGAAACACGCTTCAGGCACCGGCTATTGATGCCCACCTTCAAAAGGAATGAAACGATTGATGGTCCAAGGAATCCACGGCACACGACCTCAATAGGCAACACATGACATGCTAATCTCTTTTCAATATAACACTAGTCTTCACAAACGTTTGTGTAATGGAATCATTTTTGAATCATTTTAGGATGCTGAATCCATTAATCAAATTCTACTGGTTACCTTCACATTTTACAAAAGCAAAGTATTTTTAAATTATTATTTATTGTTATGTTTCCCATAATGTTCGAATTAATTCTTCATTACCAAGACAAAACAAGCATAAATTATTAAATTCCTGATTGCTCAGACAAATTGTTTTTATATTATGTTAATGTGTGATGATAATGGTAGTCTGGCATGAAATAGAAAGATTACATTGAATAAAATGCCACGTTTGATGCTAGCTGACTTGCTGGACATTTTTTCGCTCCAGATGCTAAGATACATAATTCTACCATTCGCCCATGTTTGAAAAATTGCTGCTAGAAATGGCCTGCTGCTCATGCGATATATTTAGAAACTCTAGATAAAATCTAAGAAGAATCTGCAATGTTATTGGTCCTGTCCTGACATCCCAGCTGCATTCATCTGCCCATAGCCGTAATGTAGCTTTTCTTCTGATTTCCCCATAATTATTTTCATTGTTCCGATGAACTTTCCTCTTTGATACCTAGATTTTATGAATTTAAGTGCAGTACGAAACAAGGTCTCGTCAATTTTCAGTTGAAATGGGGACACGTAACCGTAAGTTCAATGCTAATAATGTCTTTTCTAGCATTTCTCGCAAGTGGAAATCTAAATGCAGTGTTAATCTTAATTCCTCTTGTATTATTGTTTTCGCTCCTGAATGTTATCGTATTATTTTTCTCATATCCTTTCACACTCAGTAACCCCATTGTTTCTCAGCGGCTTTATTGCTTGGCTGGCGGTGGGGGAGATTAAAAGAAGTGGCACTGTTATGAATCGAAACAGAACAGTGTCCGTAGATATAATCGTTTCACACAGTCTGTATCAAATATCTGTGATATAAAATTAAGCCAGTTAATAACATTAGTTAATTTGAATAAGAAAGGTCGAAGATTTCACCAAGACATTAAAGTTATGGAAGAACAGTATCAAGGAAATGGGACAACAGAACTACTAGAACTTCGGTTCAGATCGACTAACCATTCACGAAAATCAAATGAGTAATTATTGCCATAACTACAAATTTCTTTTAACATTCGGTTATTTATTTATTGGGATATATTTCTTTCGTATATCAAAAGATATGTTTTATTTGCTACTAAGATAATGTTTTAGCTTCAAATTGTTAAATATAATGTAGTTGAAATAAAATTCATAAATGAAATTTTTGAAGATTAGGTAAGGCATTGTTATATAAGAATAAAGTATCGCTGCCAACACTTGAGTTTGAACATAGATTGCCAGTGAGCAAACACAGGTGATCCCATTATTGAATTAAGTAGACAAGGTGACCATAGAGAAAAACGCATCTATGTAGGAAGTAACTGACGAATAATGATCGTTATTTCTATTCTATCCTCTATTACTATTTGGATCACCATGTCTACTCTATCCTCTATTACTATATGGACCGCTATTCTCTACTCTATTCACTATACTATTTCTCTATTCAGTTCACTATACGGATTACTATTGGAGCGAGTATTATCGAGGAAGTACTATTTGTGCGAGTGTTATTCGAAAGGCTCATATAGTTGAATCTGCAATTAAAAAATCTCTACTACAACGAACATTACGAAAGTGACAAATATTATTCGTTTACAGCACAAAAGTGTCAACAATTGTTCGTTGACATCACAAAAGGAATGTTAAATAATAGTTTCTTTCTATATTTCTGAGATGAGGTATTATGCACACTATTTTCATTATTCCGACTATTGTTTTCAACCATGTCGCCATGTTTATCCCAACGTTTCGGCCGTTGTACGCCCCGGGATTCTTCAGGTGGTTGGAATGTCGAACTAAACCCTTTATTTCGCTCACTGGGGTATACTGTTCCAGTTCAACCTGCTATGTCTCATGAATGTCAGATGTGGATGGAGAGGGGAATTAAAAGGGAGATAACTGACATCCATTAGACGTGGCACGTGGAACTAGAACAGTCTACCCCAGTGAGCGAAATAGAGGGTTCAGTTAGACATTCCAACCATCTGAAGAAGGCCGGAGCGTACAACGGCTGAAACATTGTGATAAACATGGCGACAAAGATGAGAACAATAGTCCGAATAATGTAAATAATGTAAGATTATCGAAGTTAAGTAGCGTCGAGCCTGGTCAGTACCTGGATGATGTTGGGAATACCAGATGTTGTAAACTTGGACGTGTGGGTGGTGTAAAGTTTAATGGTTCGTAATTTGTTAATCGGAGAGCCGAGTTCCAATTTCAATTCTGTTCATTAAATTCACTTTCGGGTAATTATCCTTTAGAAATGTATATAACCACCTCTCATACCTCCAGCTATGGGTTAATTAGTGTAACTTGTATTGCTAAGCCATTATTATATTTAGAAACTATTAGGTTGGTGCAAAAATAATGACGTAATAATGTCGTTTTTTGACGTTAAAAATACGTCAAAAAACGACATTATTACGTCATTATTTTTGCACCAACCTAATATAAATATATTCTGGCATTAAATAAACTGGAAAGCTTTGATAAGCCGTAGAAAAGAGTTTATAATGAGTTAGCTTTTGAAGAAGTATTTATTCTCGCAAGTACATTTCCCCCATTATGAGCATTATTACATCCTTGATATAATAACACCGATATTTCACGAGCGGAATGGAAAAAGGACGCAAAACTATATATACATATTTACACGTGTTCCACTCAGAGAAAAATATAACATATCTACACGGCAAGACGAGTGAAAGAAAACCGAAAACAGGGTGTCTCCTGCCTACACAAAGTCGGTCGATGAAGATTGATATAAACAGTTTCTAAAAAAATGTAAATGTTTAGCTGACCGAGTTTGTGCAGTACTCTAAACGCTCCGTCTGAATATTTGAAAGCGATCACCAAATGTAGTACAATCGCTGACTCACAAACCGACTTCGTCAAGTGAATACTGTCGCTAACTCAATACTGTCTTATATAAGTAGGAAAGTTCTGTCTAATCCGGGTCTCCAACCGCAAGTTCGTTCAATTCACATAGCCCCACATTGACATTTAAAGTGATAAATAACAGAACTGGTTTGCAGCTAGGGAAAGATGCGCAAAAGATTCGAATAAAGGGATACAATTAAAGTCAACACGCAACTTGACAGTAGAAAAGCTAGAAATCACACACGCCGACATTCTATTCTTAAGGGTCTGACTACTACTCCCAAACATGATTTTTTTTTTTCAAATAAACTTTTCTGAAGAAGTGTGGAACGGAAAATATTCCTTTAAAAGAAAAAAAAAATACTCTCCGTCATTTTTAAAACAATATATATCTATTTTTGTGATAAATAAGACAATGTGTAAAACTGTTTTATTTGACAACGCGTTTTACCTTCTCTAGATAGGTGTCTTCCGCTAGAATGAAATTAATGTGTGTGTGTCTTTCATTCTTAGCCTAATAAAATATTTTTATCCTAATAAAACACACACACACACACATACATTTATTTTTATTTGTATTTTATATTCAAATTAGAAAGAACTCATCAATATTCAATTCTTATCTCGGTGTGTGTGTAAAAAATAGGAGAACTTTTCTTTACCAACGAGTTTCTTCCTGTGATCGGCCTTATCAAGGCAAATGTAAGGATTTTTATTTTGATTATTTATAAACAAAGGTAATTTAAAAAAAGAAATATTAGGTTGGTGTAAAAATAATGACGTAATAGTGTCGTTTTTTGACGTTAAAAACACGTCAAAAAACGACACTATTACGTCATTATTTTTGCACCAACCTAATATATTATAGAACATTTCATCAGAGGACGAAACACGTTGGTAAAGAACTGTTTTCCTTTTTTCTATGTTCATATTGTCTTTTCACACGTATATTTTATTCATAGCTGAATTTTTACCTATCTCCCCAATAAAAAAAGTTTTTTATGCTATGCTATATTTATAAGTAAAAACGCTCAGAGATAGACTGTACTTAAATATAAAACTTTACACTGAGGTCAACACCAAGAGGCGACAGTCTGTTTCCTACTTGAATGTTTCTTTCAGGCTATCCCTAAAGATTGCGTCTATGCATGAAAAAGACTGTCACCGCTGGTGCTGACCTCACTGTACAATTTTATATTTATATACATTAACTTCAAAATTACAAATGGACAACGCCTAAGAAGTTACAGGGAATGGAGAATGAAAGCGTTTGCTAACAGAACCGTAATTAATTTACGTTGACATCGTTGCTGATTAAAGTATAGCACAAGGTAAATAATAAATATACCTTTAGGAACGGCATTGACGTGTATTAGACGTTCGATACGTTTCTCAGACATCTACATCAAAAAGCAGGAACTAATTAGGAAACTATCCGACGGAAGTAAATTTCATAATGGTATATCAGATAAAACCGACGATAATAACACTGATAGAGGCTGTATACGATATCGTATTGCACGAATCAAGCGTAAACTGATCAAGTAAATAACATATGACTGGTGTTAGGAATTTAATATCATTCACCTTTATCTCTTCACGCCATTCTTTTTTTTTCTATGTGCCGTGTCTTTTCAGGACGTACGTGATCATGACTCTCCACATCCCTTTATCCTTTGCAGCTCTCAACAGCTCCTTCCCTTAGCCACCTCCCCCAGACCACGTTGTATCATCCACTTGTTTAAATCCGCTAGGCCGCATGTCTTCTATTGTCTCTCGTTCCCTCTATTCGACCCGTGAATATGAAATTCTCCATCCCCACTCTTCATCGTTGCTCACAAGCTCTGTCGACGATATCCTTAATATCTTTCTGTAGAACCACGTCTCCGTCGCCTCGAGTTTCTTCTTCATCTGTGAGGAAATTGTCCAACATTCGCTGCCGTAAAGAAGGAGAGTTATCAAGTAACAGCTCAGTATTTTTTTCTTTGTTACCAAAGAAATCCTCCTGTCTTGCAATACTCTGCCCAACTTTTGAAATGTGTCCTTGGCCATCCCAATACGTCTACGGATCTCAGTGTCACATTTACCGTCGATAATAACCCTGATAAAGGCTGTATTCGATATCGTATTGCACGAATCAAACGTAAACTGATCAAGTAAATAATATATGATTGGTGTTAGGAATTTAATATTCACCTTTATTTCTTCGCGCTATTCTTTTCTTTCTATGTGCCGTGTCCTTTCAGGACGTACGTGATCATGACTCTCCAAACCCCTCTCAACAGCTCTTTCCCTTAGCCACCTCCCCCAGACCACGCTATATCATCCACTTGTTTCAAGCCGCTAGGTATGTCCGGTGTTGTCTTTCCTTGTCTCTCTCTCTCTATTTCCCTCTCTTCAACCCGTGAGTATGAGATTTTCCAGGCCCTCCCTCATCATCGTTGCTCACACGCTTGGTTGATGATATCCTTAACATCTTTCTGTAGAACCACATCTCCGTCGCCTCGAGTCTCTTTTTCATCTTTGAGGAAATCGTCCAATATTCGCTGCCGTAAAGAAGGACAGATGTCACGTATTCAGTATTCTTTTCTTTGTTACCAAAGAAATCCTCCTGTCTCGCAGTACTCTACCCAGCTTTTGGAATGCATCCTTGGCCATCCCAATACGTCTACGGATCTCAGTGTCGCACTTACCGTCCTCTGTCAAAACGTTTCCTAGCTATTTAAACTCCCGAGTCTGCTTCATTCTAGTATAGCCGACCTGCAAATCGCATTTCGTGCTCATCCTTTTACTGATGACCATGCATTCTGTTTTCTTGCAGTTTATGCTCAGTCTCTTCTTCACACTCTCCGTCGGTACATTCTCTAGGAGATTTTGTAATTTCTTTTGCGTGTCTGCTATCAGTACTGTGCCATATGCGTATTTTATTTTGTTCAGATTATAGCCGCCAACGGTAATCGGGGTAGGGCTTCCAATTCTCTCAGAATTGCCTCACTGTATAGATTGAACAGATCAGGTGAGAAGACGCATCCTTGCCTTACACCCCTTTCTATTTTTGTATATTCTCTGAACTCGTTCCCTATGCGCATGCATCCTATTTGCTGTCAGTACAGGTTCTTGATTATTCTGATATCTTCCCCGAATATATCAAGGTTACTGAGCAGCTCCAGCAGATTCTTGTCTCGTACAGCACACACCACCTACATACCTATATCAGGCAAATAAAAGACAACGTGAAAAAATTCGGTG
>OZ010581.1:67881255-67886255 GCA_963932145.1 Acanthosepion lycidas
TCATAATTTATTCCATTAGAATCGTAAATACGATCACAGTGTGTATGTCATCACGAAATGTATCTTTAATGTATTAGAAATCCGGCAACATTCATATTTCCCCCTTCCACTCACATCTATAGAAAAACCCTCTCTGTTAAGTTTTAATCTCCCACCTTCTCTCGTATGTTACCCCTCTCTTTAGCTCTAAGATTCGTCCCACACTCTCATACTTACACTCACTCTAAATTCTATTTTTATTTCAGGAGTTGTTTTTTTTTTCTGTTTTCTTTTTGAATTTGTAGGTCTGACGAATTGGATCGTATTTACGATTTCAATGGAATAAATTATGACCATGGAATATTAGTGCTTAAGCCTTTTATATTACATTCTTACTCTGTCCTGGACATTGAGTTCTACCTGGATTCTATGCTCTTGGAATTTTTTATTCAAAAAATATACATGTATGTGTATGCACCTACGTATATATATTTTTATATTTTGCATATGTATGTGTATATTTACCACTAATATTATCTATTTATATATATATATATATATATATATATATATATATATATATATGCAAGTGTTTTTATACAAGGACATTTGTTTTTTTTTGAACTTGTGATATATCTATGTCGTCGTATAAATCATTCCCTGTAAATGAGGTCCATGTTTCATATTCCGCACAACACTGTCAAACCGCACGTATTACATCGGTATTTTCATTCTCCCTGTTGGATCCCTTAAGAAAGATTAAGTGATCCACAATTCCGAATGGGATAAACGTAGGCCTAAACACTAACCAAGTTATTTTTACATTCCCACGCATGTGACAAATATCCCATCAAAGAATTAATCCCCACTTTTACAGTTCTTGTTTTAAAACTGCTCGGTGTCGAGTGAACACGCATGTTGTTGTAGATGTCTCGCAATGGACGAATACATATGCATATATATTGGGTACACGACAACTACACTAACTTACAGTACTCATGTCTGACTATTCGTCCATTGTGACACATCTGCAACAACATACCTGTCCACATTTACAATATAAAAAGTACTGACGGACAACATAACTATCCTATAACAAGAAAATAATAAATTCAAGCTACAGATCTTAGAAGGTATTTATATTAAAAAATTGAAGCCAGCACTGAACAGAATTAACTATGAATACTGTAGTAATGTTCTGAAATGCCTATAAAGGAACATTTTGTCCCGCTTTAATGCGCGCATAACCATGGCATTACAACATAGATGAAAAATTCCATAATGAGTAATTTTTCACTTTCGAATAAACGCTCAGCACATTGTAAAACGTTTGCATTTAAAAGCATAGTGAAGAAATATGGTAATTGATAGCAACGCTCAGTTTTGTATAAATATTTGTACCTCTGAACAACATATAGTTTTGTACTACTTGCACACCTGAAGATGATCTTGGAAGAAGATTGAAAGTACTTAGGAAATGAAAATAAAAGAAATTTAAACAGTTATAGCACATTCTCTCATACTTTAATATCGATACACGGAATGTTATTCGTGAGTATGAACAGATTTTGTTAAAAATAAGCAAACATAATGCCTGTAATATATATATATATACAATCAGACATAGATAGATAGATAAAATTAATGGATTTTGATTTTTAATCCAATATCGTTATTACTTCAAACTTTATAATTGGTGGATACTCAGATTTGAAATAAACTCCCCATTTATTTTAACAGCTTATATTATCTCAATCGATCTTCGCATTCGAAATATATTAATAAAGAATATATGCTTGGCGCCTGAAATTGAACCTGTGTTTCCTTCGTAGAATAAAGTACCGTTTGATCCGGCGTACTTTGCCACTCGGCTACGCAGAATGCCACAGTTTATAAAGGCATTATTTTCTCTTTTACAGATAACAGACTTCTTCATCAAGATATTCTTTTAAATGCCTATATCTGTCCAGCTTCGTATCCAAAATGTAAACAAAGCAATATCTAAAGAATTAATGGATGTTTCATATTTAATTCAAAAATTTTATTACTTCAAACGATATTATAGTGGATATTTGATCTTTAAAATTGGCCGTCTATTATACGCACATCTAGTAATAATAACATTTTAGGCCGACTACATTTGATGAAATATAGTTAGTCTGATGTGATAAATATGCCTATATTCATCGAAATAAATTTAATTCCGAATATGGATTTTAAAGTTTTTTTCACAATTATTATTATAATTTGCTCTGTGTCATATATTGAGCTCTCATATGGACTAAAATCCTCTTTAGAATAATTCCTACCAATTACAATTATATATACATATATATATATATATATATATATATATATATATATATATATATATATATATATATATGTCATATGTTTTGTGATATCTAGAATATTACCGGCTGTATTTTATTTTATTTTGTATATATTTGTAATAACTGTATTTGAATAAAAACATTTTCCAGAAATGGTCAAATATCTTGAATCGAAAGCAAAACATGACGTGTTTTCTTATCAATTTTCTATTCGTTTAGTGTCTTGAGAGCAAACAGCCTCGATTTCGTCTTAACTTGTTCCCATTTTTATTTTTTTGTTTATTTTTCAGAGCTTCAAATTATGTATTTGTAAGCGTAACACACTTTTCTCTATGCAGAAATATGTGTGTAGCTTGTGAATTTATACATCGAAACATTATTATTCTACTGGAAAATTGTTCGATGGCCGTATACTGGAATTGCATGCAAGATTATTTCGTTTTTTTTTGGGTTTTTTTTGTTTTTGTTTTGTTTGTTTTGTTTTCTTTTCTATTTGTTGGCAGTCAGGGAAAAATAATATTGTCATTACCGTATCGATAATAAAACGAAACCGATTTTATATCCGGAAAGAGAAAAAAGCAACGAAGGAAAAAGTGAGGACGAAAGAGGTGAACTCATATAGGAATTATAGTTTATGAAATGAGACAACAGAAAGAAAGAAAGAAAGAAAGAAAGAAAGAAAGAAAGAAAGAAAGAAAGAAAGAAAGAAAGAACAGGGCAGAGCTAGAAAGAAAGAAAGAAAGAAAGAAAGAAAGAAAGAAAGAAAGAAAGAAAGAACAGGGCAGAGCTAGAAAGAAAGAAAGAAAGAAAGAAAGAAAGAACAGGGCAGAGCTTGAAAGAAAGAAAGAAAGAACAGGGCAGAGCTAGAAAGAAAGAAAGAAAGAAAGAAAGAAAGAAAGAAAGAAAGAAAGAAAGAAAGAAAGAAAGACTAAGAAAGAGCTAGAAAGAAAGAAAGAAATATTAGGAAAGAGTTAGGAAGCAAAGAAAGAAAAAAAGAAAGAAAGAATAGGAAAGAGCTAGGAAGCAAAGAAAGAAAGATAGAAACAAACAAACAAACAAACAAACAAACAAAAAAACGAAGAAACAAAGAAAGAACAGGAAAGATCTAGGAAGCAAAGAAAGAAGGAAAGAATGAGAAAGAGCTAGGAGGTAAAGAAAGAAATTAGAGAAATATTCTCGTAAATAATGCAATTGCAGAATTGATGCTGATGTCACTGGTCAATCTTTAAGCTCTTTTAAGAATACAGGCCCTCACAAATGACTTCTTTTTGCAAAGTAGAAAGAAACAAAGAAATAAAAGAAAAGAGACAGAAGGCTAAGAAAGAAAGAGTGAAAGAAAGAAATATAAGCCAAATAAATCGTCTCGTCAATGAGATAAGTGAAGAAAGAAAGAAAGAAAGAAAGGGAATAGATAGGAGTTTAAGAATGAAAGAAAGAAAGAAAGAAAAGAGAAGGAAAGAAAGAAACAGAAGCCAAAGAAACATTCTTGTGAATAAGGTAAGTGCAGAATGGCTGCTGATGTAAGGATACAGGCCCTTAAATATAACTTCCTTTCGCAAAGAAAGCTTTCTCATTTCGAATGTTCTACACTCAGCTACAAAGAACAGAAATATCATTAGGTTGGTGCAAAAAATAATGACGTAATAATGTCGTTTTTTGACGTTAAAAATACGTCAAAAAACGGCATTATTACGTCATTATTTTTGCACCAACCTAATAGTTCGATGTAATCGCTGAAATTATTGTAGCCACTTTCTTTTAAGCAGCAAGAGCATATATAAACAAATAAAAAATTTAAAAAAGCAACTTTACGGATTCTGAATATTATTTATATTATCTTTTCACCCCAGGCAAGGAGATAAACCACTAAAACTCAAGGTATTATTTAGGGTGAAAGAAGTTTAGAAAAAAATTATTATTATGAAAAAAAATCAATAAAACATGTATTTAAGGACACACATGGCGATTGATGTTTCATTTAAATATTCGAAAACCATAGTTGACAGGAAATCAAGGAACCGAAGAAGAGTTCTACAAGCGAAGAGTTGAAGAAAAAACTGTAAAAGAACTTACGTTGAAATATATTAAAATTCAAAGATAAAATGATGAGACTTGGCTGTCAGTCTTGTACTCAACTTAAATTCTTGAACACGAGTTACGAAAGAACACGCAGACCTTATCCCCAAAGAGAAATGCCACATGATCATCTCTCTTACTATGACACACTTTATATGTATTATCTTAGCTTAATTCACGAAATAGATGGGTGACAACTTGGGAATACTATGTGACATAAGGTTGGAGGTGCGGACGGTGTAATGGATAGTGACTCAGAATTGGAAATCGGAGAGACGTTCGAATTCCAAGCGGGTTCGATATATTTATTTACGCGTAAATGACATTGGAAAGAAATATATGAATCTACCTTTTCGCCGCAGGTTTTGCGTTCTCTGTCGTCTCTGGATTCCCACGGTACTATATAAAATGGTATCAACGAAACGGACTATATCTTTTCCTTGTGCGTTTTATTCGGAGAGTATGGTCGCAGTTTGAATTCTAAGAGGCAGTAGGATGACTGACAAAACAGGAACGCATGTCGCACATTGGCTCGGCATCCCACTGCGGTTGGTCTTAGCCGGTCGATAACTTGGGTGTGAGAGATGCATCGACGTATCTAAGCTTCAGAAT
>OZ010581.1:67891255-67953755 GCA_963932145.1 Acanthosepion lycidas
TGTGTGTGCATGTATTTATATGTATCTATGTGTATGGAAAGTGCATTCACTTTTAATTGTGTATGTATGTACATGTGTGTTGGTTTCCCTTCTCCAACTACCCCCATCCCCACCTTTTTTTTCATGACAGACCGTGGAGATGTTCTCTATCTTGTCTCTTTTTGGGTGTGTATATGTCTTGGTGCTTATATATTAGAATCTGACTGCATTTGTTTTACGCGTGAGTTTAGGACCCCATTCACACACCATGAAGATTAAAATGTATACATTGTAAAAAGACCGGATATTAAATATAGCTAAAGTAACTTCAATGAAGAAATAAATTGAATAACATATATATTTCTTCTTTTCTCCTCAGTAATTTTATAGTTGTAAACTTAATAGCGAATAAATTTTAAATTTTGATTTTGTAATTAGCAGTTTTAAATTTTAATATTAAATTTTATCATATAATTTAGTAATTATTCGTTGGAATAAATTATTTTTTAATACTACCAATATTTTAAACATCTGAATAGATATTATAACATGACTTCGTTATCAAGCTTTTTGAATTTTCCTATACTTGTGTTTTGATTGGTCCATCTAGCGTTTGTAACTACGTTTTCCCCTTGCGAAGGATTGTTAATTAATTTGAAACTTTTAAAACCATTTATTTAACATTCAACGTCATCACTTGATAAGACACCGAGGGTGTTGAAACAAAATGGCTATTTTTGTAGTGATTTTATAACATATTTATGCTATAAATTTTTTTGGAATAAATAAATATATATATATATATATATATATATATATATATATATATATATATATATACCGTTTAAATTCATAAATATTTTTTACAGACACACACGTATATATATATATATATATATATATATATATATATATATATATATATATACCGTTTAAATTCATAAATAGTATGGATCTTTAGGAAATTCATGAATAATTATATTGGATATACCACAAGATGTCTACCAGAAAGACGTGCGTTAATTGTCTCAGATAGGTTCCATTTAAATACACACGAAAATCTAACCATATTCAGCCACAGCATACTTATAGAAAATACTAATATAATAGCCTCAACCACATGAAAAAAACACGGCTACAAATCATAGAAGCATTCGTAAGAAAAAGGTAAAACCAACACTCAATAATATCAATTATGAACACTGCCACAACTTGCGGAGCATGCTTGAAAATTAATAAAAAATTCCATCCCTGTAGATAGTCATTTTTTTAAAATGGTACCACCCCATGCAAGACCGTAAAGCCACTAAGAGGTAAGGTGTTACAGGGTGTGGAAGAATTAGGAAGAGAAATATTAATAATGATCGGGAAGAGGAAAGAGTAATCAGGAGGACAGTAGATAGCGATTAACATTACATTTAAATTTTTGTAGATTAAAGTTGGGTAGAAAGCGAGAAGTGCGAGAGAAGGAACTGTTAGCATTGAATTTACGGTTATATCTAGCTAGCTCAACTATAAATTGATAAGATCTTGACGCTAGTTCAATAATGTGCTTAAACTGAAAAAAGTCCAGGCAATATATCAAAGTGCGATATTTATTTGTATAATTTAATACAAAATGGAAAACAAGGCCAAAATGTGAAATAGGAAAAAAGTTTGGTCTCTCATAATTAAACCTAGCTTAGCCACAATCAATGACCCAAACATATCACAATATTCCTTACACCAAAACAACGCATTTTTACAAACCATTCTTACTATATCCACCATAATTTATCAGAATCTCCATGAAAGTCCTAATTAGTCTCTATGTATACAATAGAGAAGAGCTCATCCGAACAATCACTATGAAAGTATTTATACTAAAGGCACAGAGAGGAAACCTTACGGCGGTAGGAAATTGACTGCAGCTGAGCCGCCAGATCAGGACCAATAATATTGATGAGTCTTCTTTGGATTTTATCAAGGAACTCAAGGTAAATAGTAGGGGCATCTGACCATATGTAGCAGCAATAATATAAGCGTGTTATAAAAATGTACAGGTTGAATTAAAATAAAAAATAGATTATTGATAATGGGTAACAGATTAGCCAAAGGCGCTCGTATATATGAGAACATCTGGACAATATTATAGACTTATGTCCGAAAAGAAAATACATGTACGAATGCAAGAAAAACTGAACAAAACGCTTAAGTGCAGTAGCTTGTCAGTCATTTTTATAAAATTTGTAACTCAACTCCTTCTCTATCTATCTATCTATCTATCTATCTATCTGAAACCGGTTCATTCATATCTATGCACGTATTCATTACATAATATTACACACACAGACACACACACATATATATATATATATATATATATATATATATATATATATATATATATATTGTTAAGGGGTTCACCCCTTTTTCATACAAGTGGCTTCGCCCGGTGTGTACTGCTGCCGGTGAATACCCGAGTGATATACAGTGACAGTGACAGTGATACAGTGAGAGAGTGAGAGTGTGAGGTAACCGCTTTGTAGGAGTCACAGTTGCGAGCACGTAGACTCAGAAGGAAGTCATACTTCGATACTGAATTTCCCACACTGTATATATATTATTATTGCTACCACCCGCATTTCTGGATCTACTAACCGTATTACCAATTGTATTATTACGTCAATACATTTATTTGTTATATTTCCTTCCTGCGTTTGTCATTCATTTGAGACCGGATTTCATCCTGGAATCCACATCATATATATATATATATATATATATATATATATATATATATATATACAGAGAGAGACAGAGAGGAATATGCAATGCGATAAGTACTGATCTGGCATCTAGTCTACAGTCGCTTTCTCGTAGACGTGCCATGGCTTACCTCTGTCTCTTCTACAAATTATTTTCACGGCAACTGTTCCGACGGGCTACTTTCGCTGGTTCCCAGACTGCATTAATTTAAGCGAGCTACTAGGCTGGCATCTCGGTCCCACCCTTTCATTGTCGAAACGGTTACATCTAAGTGTCTCTTCTACTCAAACAGCTTCTTCTCTTGCACTTCCTGTCTGTGAAATTCCCTTCGTCTTGTTTTTCTTCCCTGATAACTATAATATTCAAATATTCAAGTGTAATGTCAATCTATATATTGGTTTGTTCATCGACATTACCCTTCGTGTGAAATGAGTCCGATTTTGGATTCGAAGAGACGTCCCCAGACACCGCATGGTAAACCAGAAGGGTTCCAGACGATGTAGAGCTGTGGATTTTCTTTGGCCTCTCTATATGTCAGTTCGACATTACAACCAACTGAAGAAGGCCGGGGCGTACAACGACCGAAACATTGTAATAAATATGGCGACAAAGATGAGGACAATAGTCTGAATAATGTAAATAGCGTACATAATACCTCATCTCGGAAATATATAGACAAAAATTATTGTTTTAAAAATCATTTGAAACAACCTTTAATCTTTAAATCCTGCTGTTTTGTCTGTGTTGATTGATAAGCTGAAATACCAAAGGAGTATCGCCGTAACGAATATGTCGTATTTGTATGATATTCCGCTGTTTCTCATCCTGGCAATTTTTGTTTTTCGTTTCGCCTCATGTTTGGTTCTAATTGGATAATTACAAAGAAATAATTTTATGTCCCGTTACATTTCGCACTCGTCCAGAAAGTGTAAAAATAAATATATTATCTGATGTTTTGATTCTTGAAACGAACGGCTTACCACAGTTTACTGCAAAGCAAATAGATTCCTTCACGCACAAGTAAATTTCCCATTAACTGCGTATGGTGTTCCATTAAAGAAAAGAAAAAAACTATATAAAATCAATATTTACCGAAATGCACAAATAAACCTTGAAAAAAAGACGTGCGTAATACACATACACACAGATATGAATGTATGTGTTTGTGCGTGTGTGTATGAATTACACACACCACTATTCACGGCTCACAAACACACACACACATGCATATATATCTTTGTGACATTGATTCGTTTCTTCGGTTTATCAAAGATTCACAAGTTATTTAAAGGCAGGAAATATTTTTATTTTGTAAGAATTTCTTCATTTTTGTTGGGGAGGGACAAAAATATTTTTTTTCATGAAGAAATTCTTAAAATTTAATCCATATCTGAGGGAGGCATGGTGGAGTGGAGGTGTATTCACACCTTTCCCATGGGCATTTGCACGTAACTGAATGTTATGAATGCATCGTGAATTGGAAAAATCTCTCCAGTTAGCAATTCCATTACACCGCACGCACATCCAAACTTACTGTACATGGTATTCCCAAGAGGTCGACCATCAAGGTACTGAACAGGCAGGACATTGCTTAACTTCGGTGATCGTAACTGGGATTTCAACGTGATGTCACTGTAAAACATGTGTGTGTTTGTCTGTTATTATAAATTATCTAAATTCCAAGTTGCTTAAATTCAAACATCTTTTCCAAATATTATTCCGGAAAGATAGTTGCTGAAATTTAAAAAAATAAATCACAGCTCCGATTTTGGACATTGTGTGTATCCCCAGCAGCCAGTTCGACTGGGTGTAAATTTAATGTCCCTGCACCATCTATACTTTCCAATAAAGAACAATTTTTGCGTAAGGGTAGATATATACATATATATATATATATATATAAGGTGTTTCATTAAGACGGATTATATATAAGCGTGTTTCATTAAGACGGATCAAAGTCAGCATTAAATAAGTCTTATTGGTGAAAATTTACTTATTTATCTGTTGGATCATGTTAGTCAACCCATGGGAATATGTGTGAAAAATAATATTGACCAAATATTCGACAATTCTCTCTCTCTCTCTCTCTCTCTCTCTCTCTCTCTATATATATATATATATATATATATATATATATATATATATATATATATATATATATATATATATATATATTGAGACACGGTGTAGTAATGGATAGAGACTTGGATTGAGGAATCGGAGAGCCGAGTTCGAATTCGTCAAATTCATTACATTCACTTACCCCTTGGCAAAGGTGTGAATCCTTTTCTTCTCCCTCCAGCTATGGGTAAATAGCGAGACAGACTGGGTTTTATAGCCTTGAATGGGAACTGGTCTATGAGAAAGACAATTCTGAAATCAAAACCTGCGAAGTGTCGTTTGGGGACACTGTGCCACAAGTCTCTGTATTCGGCCCTTCAAAAAGTGTGGATGGTTCTATAATCAAATCTCATGTGCTGGCATCTGGCTGCTTGACCCTCATACGCCGAATTCGACTGGAGAGTCGAGTATATATATATATATATATATATATATATATATATATATATATATATACAGGTGTGTTTTGTGTGTATCAAATGTATTTTTACAAACTTTGGACCGGGTTTCTGACCCCAAACCCAAGTAACATATCCATAGAAATATATGTCGAAAAGGTCATCGTTGTTCATCAACACAGCATAACAAATGTCCCCTCGCTTAGCTTCTACATACTCACCGTCAGGTCATTGAAAAGCAGACCCTTTCAAATATTGCACTCATGACACGTTGATAAAGCGTCTCTTCATTATTTATGTCTGCTGCATAAAGCAAATGTTTTAGTGGTTCCACAGATAAAAATCCGAAGGACTGACATTGGGAGAATGTGAAGACCATGGAACCGGTCCTCTACTACATCGATTTTTCATGATAGTTGCCTGCCAGTGCATCACGAACAATGTGACTAAAATGTGCTGGTGCACCATCTTGCATGAACCACACGCGTCTTTCTATTAGCAGCGGTACATGCTCTAACAGGTCTGGAAGTGTGTTCGAATAAATTCCCTGTAGCTAGCTCCTGTAAAACGTGTTGGGAGAACATATGGACCTACCAGAGAGTTACCTCTAATTACAGACAACCCATAGTTATAAACTAATACTGGTGTCCACCTTGTATTGTGCAATGGGATTCCGATCCGCCCACAAATATTTGTTGTGTTATTCCATATTTTCCAAATATTGCCTCTTCTGAAAACAAGACTGAAGAGGCAAACCATGGATCGGCAGTCTGTGCAATAACAATTCGGCAAAGTTTTCCGTTGTTGGTTGATCAGTGGGCGAAAGAATTTGGACAAATTGCAAATTACATGGATACATGTACGACATGCTAAGGGCATTTGACGTGTTCTGATTCTCCGACAGACTGTAGAATGTATTCTTATTGTTTTTGTTTATTTTTTTCAATCACGGGGGGAAGGATGTAAGAATTTAAATGAATATTATCAGTAACTTTGTTCGTGTTGATTAAAACCATGAAACCGGTTCAATATATACGACACGCACACACACATTATATATCTATATCTATCTATCTATATATATATATATATATATATATATATATATATATATATATATATATATATATAAGCCTTTTGTATGGCTCAGAATCCTGGACACTATACAGAAAGCAAATTCATCAATTAGATATTTTTCACAAACGATATTATAGTGGATATTTTATCTTTAAAATTGGGCGTCTATTATACGCACATCTAGTAATAATAACATTTTAGGCCGACTACATTTGATGAATATAGTCAGTCTGATGTGATAAATATGTCTATATTCATCGAAATAAATTTAATTCCGAATATGGATTTTAAAGTTTTTTTCACAATTATTATTATAATTTGCTCTGTGTCATACATTGAGCTCTCATATGGACTAAAATCCTCTTTAGAATAATTCCTACCAATTACAATTATATATATATAATTATATATAACCCTTTTGTATGACTCAGAATCCTGGACACTATACAGAAAGCAAATTCAGCAATTAGATATTTTTGACAAAGGCTGTCTTCGAGAAATCTGTGGGGTAAACCTAAGCGACAGAATGGCAAATGCAGACCTTTTCACCAGGTGTGATATTGATGGTATTAAGTTCTTTCTCATGAAATCACAATTACGCTGGACAGATCATGTGTTACGGATGCAAGACAACAGAATTCCAAAAATGCTCATGTATGGTCAACTTGACAATGGTCATCGA
The DNA here is from genome assembly GCA_963932145.1 of Acanthosepion lycidas. Classification (NCBI taxonomy): domain Eukaryota; kingdom Metazoa; phylum Mollusca; class Cephalopoda; order Sepiida; family Sepiidae; genus Acanthosepion; species Acanthosepion lycidas. Next base: position 67,898,261 of record OZ010581.1, read on the forward strand.
AACGAGGGCCGGCCTTTGCTTAGGTACAGGGACAAGCTGAAAAGTAACCTCTTAGCTGCGAATATAAATCACATTACCTTTGAGAACACCGTAATTGATCGTAATGAATGGAAGACTACATGCTACAATGGCATCAAGAACAAAGCAGCATCAAACATTGTCAAGCTTCGTCAAACTAGGGAAAGGAATAAAATATCTGCTGCTGTTCCAGCCATATACTCCAAGAATCCACACTCTTGCTCAATCTGTGGACTTGTTTGCAAATCACTACCAGGACTAAAATGTCACTTGCGACTCACAAACAAGGTTAAATGAACAAAGTTTTCGGAACCTCATACGTCAAAACCGACGGGAGAGTCCATTATATATATATATATATATATATATATATATATATATATATATATATATATATATATATATATATATATATATATATATATATATATATATATATATATATATATATATATATATATATATATATATATATATATATATATATATATATGCTTTAAAAATCAACACGTTATTTGAATACACTCTCCATGATTTTCCATAAAGCACGTCAGGCTATATGACGTATAGGATAAAGGTTCGATTCCTCTCGGAGGACGCATATTTTTTACGGACATTCAGGCCGGTAAATATTGTTAATACTGTTTATTATAAACAGAGCATTTATTTAAATATTTAAATATTTGTATCTATAAAAAAGAATGTATAAACATAAAAATAGCTTAAAATAATTGTCGGACTTTGTCCTTTATCATAATGTGTGACGTCATTTGTTTACATTTGGATACGCATCGAGGAGATATGAATGTACGAGAGCAAATCATGGAGACTTGTAGTTTAAAAACAGTTAAATCGACCTTGCTAGCCGAAACGTTCCTCTATGGCTAAATCGGTAAAACAGCCAGTCTATATGACGGTTCCATATAGGATACAGGTTCGATTCCTGTCGGTGGACCCATATTTTCTATGAAAATTTCTCGGACATTAAGGCCTTTAAATGTTGTTAGTACTGTTTATTATAAACTGAGAGAGAGAGAGATTTTTCTGAAATTCACTATGCACTTATATTTATGAATAGATATGTTTTAACATAGAATACAGGAGGAGAATATGAACGAAAATGAACGAATATGAACGAAATTGAACGAATATGAACGAAAATTATGAAAAATGTTAAAAGTGACGCCCGAAAGCATCAAAAGAACCTTGGATGCTTCTTATTTTTTTTTCTGAACGCCGCTATCAGTTTTGTATTACAAAAGTTTAAATGTTTGGCTGATGGTCTTATGACCAATTCATAGCCTGACATCTAGCTGCTGCATACTTTCGGATATATCGAACAATTTCTCCTCGGGTAGCTTTGTGTGCAGGTATGTGTGTATGATGGTATGTGTACGTGGTCTGTTCAAAAAGTATTGCGACTGTTGCTATGCTAATGGAACTTAAGTGCCCAGCGTGAACCCCCTTGGAACAGATTGACCTGTCGCGAATCCATACTAAGTTATAACTTTCTCGCTCGCATTCGTTGTCTATTTTGAAAAGAAAGTGCGTAGACGGTGGTCGTCCCAACAAACCACATAGCTTTCTGCAGTTTTTTTGCCTAAGACAACATTCCCCAGCTTTAACAACCATCATATTCCCCAGATCCAGCAACTTGCGAGTTGTTTCTCTTCAAAAATAACCCCCACCCTTGAAAAGAACAGGATTTCAAGATGACGATATCCAGGACAATGCGACGAGTTAGATATCCATAAAAGAGTCTTACATGCTGGTTTCCAACTCTGAAGTCGTAATAGGCTGAAGTTTGTTTGATAGAAAGATAGATAATGATGGGGCTGCGATAGATAGATAGATAGATAGATAGATAGATAGATAGATAGATAGATAGATATTAATAGAATAAGATAGATATGAAAAGAATGAGATAGATAGATAGATAGATAGATAGATAGATAGATAGATAGATAGATAGATAGATAAGGATGGGGCTGTGATAGATCTATCCCAACTGTTACGTTATCATTCACGATCCCTTCATTATCTAAATATCTATATATCTAACTCATTCCCTCCATTACTGACATGGGTCCTTACCTATAACTCCAGAATGAACTCTTCCTTACACTATGTATACTACGCCTATCAAGAGAGAGGGTCGAATCGAGTCGAGCCGATAGTAGTTCACTCCAAACCAGACTGACAGTCATACTAATACCTTCCACATCTTGTATTATTATTTCGTGTAATATACCTTCGTTATTTCTACTCTTGTGTTCGTGTTGTTTTTCCTTGGTCCTAACCTGGACCATAACAATTACCTAACTGAATTCATTCATCAACCAATCTATCAAATCCTTCATTATCTATCACAATTCTTTCATTATTTATCTCCCTCTCTCTAATCCTTCATTATATATATATATATATATATATATATATATATATATATATATATATATATATATATATATGAATTCCTCCGTTATCTCTCTCTCCTTCATATATATATATATATATATATATATATATATATATATATATATATTAGTTTGGTGCAAAAATAATGACGTAATAATGTCGTTTTTGACGTATTTTTAACGTCAAAAAACGACCTTATTACGTCATTATTTTGGCACCAACCTAATATATATGAATAAAAATGACAATAGGAAAACTGGTAATTGCTGACGCGTTTCGTCCAATGTGGACTTTATCAAAGCAAAATACGAACGTCATTTTTTGTCATTTTTATTCATAAATTTTATCTTCTCTACTGGTTAAATCGGAGAAATTTTCAAATATATATATATATATATATATAACTTCTTTTTATTTGACGTGTCCCTTCAGGGAATAGGCGATCATGGCTCTCCATTTCCTCCTGTACCTTGTAGCACTCAACAATAAGCTTTGACTTTTTGTTATTTCTCCCAGACCTTGTTCTGCCATCCACATAGCCCGTTAATTATGATTTTTCCCTGTCACTCTTTCTCCCTATTCGTTCTGTGAGTATCAGATTTTTGAAACATTCATTTCTCATAATGTGATCCTGAAATTTCAACCTCTTCTTCCTGATATTAAGTATGAGTTTCTTTCTTTTTTTTTTTTTTTGCATCCACTCCAAAACCTTTTCGTTGCTCACATGTTCTCCCTCCCCCAGATATGGGTTAAATAGTAGGACTTGTATCACTAATCATTATTATCCCCCCACCCCAAAAGAAAACCTGCTACAATTTAATATGTTCCTGGGTTTAAATAACTTGACAAGGGTTGACAACACGTCAAAAAACAAATCAATCAATCAATCGAAATAACGATTTATGGATCTTTTGGTTTCATATGTCACTACGTTATTTGCTCGTTTGATTGAAAACATATTGTATTTTTCCCCTTTAGTTTGGTTTGTTTTAAATTTGGAGTTTTTATAAAGTTTTAACCCCAAAAGAAATTCACTTCTGGGTTGGATTTCAGAGCTTCATCGGCACGACACGGTTTTGGTCTGAGAGTTTTCCAGCGCTAAATGAAGAAAATAAAATTCCTGTTTATACTTGAAAAGGCATAAGACAGTAGCGTTGAAAAAAACAACGAAATGGAGAAAACGAAGAGAGAACTGAAAGAAACCTTAGTTCTTGAACCAGACATGGTTCAACAACTAATACACTTTTAAACAAACGAGTAGTTCAGTTTTATAGACAAAAACGCAGACAAGTAACAGGAAACTAAAAGATAATAATTTCATTAATTTTCCTTGTGTAAAAAGAAAAGAATTGTCAGTAGGAAATAGGCAGGACTTGTGAACAGACATCTGTTTTTTTTTTTCTGTTTAACTTTTTATCGAAAGTACATTCATCTGTTCGACTAGATTTTTTTTTTGTATTGTTTTCTTTCCTCTGAATCCTGTCGATGTTTGGACAACACAACCTCGCGGAATAACAACTTATATTATTAATAAATATAACAAATAGTAAATAGAGAACTTAACAAAACGTGTCATTTATATAGCGTAACACACGCACATATTATATAGGATCAATATACACACATATTGTTTCCCTCTTTCATCCAATCGAAGAGTGAAGAGCCACTGAAGGTAGAAGATTAACGAATGAGGTTTTTGTATGAACGTAAAAGAATGAGTAAAAAATTGAAGTTTATGTAGATACGTAGGAAATATAACAGTTAAATCTAGACGTCAAGAGGTTAAAATTGTAGTGAGCGGAGAAGCATACACAAAAATATCGGACCTTGACACGAAGATGTTCGAATAGAACTTTCTAAAACTATTGGAATAAAAGGAGAATAAGGATTATTCGTCCGAGTGTATGTGGCATAGCGTGTCCTAGCTGTAAAGGTCTGAAATGATGGAACAGTTCGTCTGAGCATTTGCCATTGAAATGACAATAGAATATTTTGAGGCACTGGACGTTTCCTTTGAGGCAAATTCGTTGTAAATACTTTTATTATTATTATTATTTTTATTTATTTATTTTATATGATTTATATAAATTTCTCGTTGTCTCTTTCTTGCTCTTGCTTCAGTTTACAATTCCGTTTTCTTCAGCTTTAAAAATAGAAAACTTTCTACTCCGTTTCCCAGTGAGGGGAAACAAACTCGTTACTTACCACTTCAAGCCCAGGGCGTCGTCATGTTCCTTACCAGATCTAAACTGTAACAGCGTTTGCTTCCTTTTTTTATATAAATCAGCGTAGACATTTGATGAACCGGAAGCTATCCATGATTAGACTATAAATTGCCAAGAGATTGTGTGTGATTAAAAAATGGGGAAAATTGTAACTGTCGGATCGCACATAAGTCGATACCCGATCAGTATCGGGTGGTCACCGCTGTGAGGGTGTATGCTGTTGAATGACCCGAAAACATTAATGAACCTTGCTCTTACTTCCGTCTACAACTGCGTTTTATTCCGTTTTAAAAATGGAAAATATTCTACTGTTTTGATTTCCACACATAAGTATTTTATATGATCCTCTTTATCATCCATTATGGTAGTAAGTGGGAGACATGGTGGAGTAATGGATAGCTGTTCAGATTGAGGAATCGGAGAGCTGAGTTCGAATTCCAGTCGAATCCATTACATTCACATAAGTGCTGATACCCTTGGGTATGGTATAATTCCTCTTCTCCTCCTCCAGCTATGTGTAAATAGCAGAACAGACCGGTCTACTGCGGGAAAAATCTGCCTCGTCAGTCATGTATTGAAAGATACAGGATTGCCTAAGCGTGCATCACGGATGGCATATAACTGACTAATGTTACGTATTCGTCGTTATTTTGTTTTGGGAACGGACTGATCTTAGTTTAAGCTTTCCAACTTTCTGCCTTTTTGATTGTAAATGTTAACCAATTTTAAATGTTTCTTTTATTTATTTATTCATATGTTTATTTGATGTTCTGGGTTCGAGTTATTTAATTGTATTTGTCCTAAAACATTTAAAAATATATATCTGTCATATTATTTATTTGATTTGATTTGTTTGGGTGTATATTTGAGAGTTTGATAATTTTAACCCAGATTGTGACGCCGTTGTATATTCGTCTTTCTTCTTCATTGTGGTCAACGGAATGAAATTCATTTTAGATTTTCTTCTGTCTGTTTTTTTTGTTTTTTTTTTATTTGTATTTTTTTGTTTTTTTTTTTACATTTTTGACCCCCTAAATAATACCATCATTTTTTAAAAAATATTTATTTACTTATTTATCTATTTATTTATGTTACATTCAGGGTCCCATTTATTTTATTTTATGATCTATTATTCCAGTTGAAACATTTTAAATATATTAGGTTGGTGCAAAAATAATGACGTAATAATGTCGTTTTTTGACGTTACGTCAAAAAACGACATTATTACGTCATTATTTTTGCACCAACCTAATATTTAACTTTCATATTACTTTTTTAGTTTGACTTGATTTAAATTTCGTCTTTGTAACCAGTTTTAATCGCAAGAGAAATTCTTTGTCACGTTTCTTTCCTTTTGGTTTTATACGCCTTTACGTTATTTCTTCGTTTGATCGAAAAATTATTGTTTAACTAAAAAAATGTCATCTCGCAGTTATGTCTCTGTTTTATCAACAAGATAAGTGATTCGGATCGAAACGCGTTGATGATATCATGAAGCTGACTCATTTATTTATTATTTCTGCTTCTCTTTTATAGAAATACTGGATTCAATTCTGAAGTTTTCTGGCAGGACTGATTCGAATGGCGTCCGACTGTCTGCTTTCATTAGCAAGATACAGAATTTGAAATCCTTATTTGGTGCATTCAAAAACAAACAAAAGATGAAAGTTGGCTTGAATCAAATTAACATTATATCTGCATTTATTTGAACCATAATGTAAAGTTAGAAAACTACTTTTCGGCATTAATTAAGTGGCAAAGAAATGGTCCAGAGAGATCCAGTAATTCTCTAGCAATTATCCTTAAACTAGCCAAGATGGAGACAAAAAACTATATATTTTTTTTTCGTTTTCTCACGGGCGCCTAAATGAAAATGATCAAGCTAAATTCAAAGATGTCTGACGGAGAATAAAAGAAAATCCTTTAGAATCCATCGAAACTTCATAGTAATTATACATGCGAAAACTTTAAAGTTTTCTCTTTTATTATCTTTATACATCAATCTTCTTTTTCGAAAATGAATAAACTCTTTTCAAAAGTTCTTTAAACAGTCTTGAAAATCGTTCTTTATAGTACTATCAAATCTATGCATTAATGCTTCTAATGAGATGGAACTATATAAGAATGGCATTTGTGTTTTGTTTTTTTTTAATAGAAAAAGAGAAGCAGGATGTTTTTCTTTTTATTCATGTCTCTCCAAGCAAGACAATAATGCCACTAAGACGCAATGTGGTTACTGGGAGTGAAAAAAAAAGGACAATAAAAGAACAGTTTCCAGGAGACAGAAAATGGTGATTGACATTGCATCTGAATCTTTGAAGAATAATGGTTATTTCAAACGACGAAACACAATAGCCAAGCTAGTAATTAGCTTATATTATTGCTGTCGAGGTATCATGGAGGTGTTCTCATTTGAACACTTGCCATGAAAATATTTAGAGAAAAGTCAGAGGGGAGAAAAGTCACGCAGGTGTGAAAGAGGCTGAAGACGAAATGCCAAACTGACAACTTCAAGAATTAATTTTGTCAAAACATGTAGCGGATCATCAGACCTGATACGTGTGCTGCTGTAGCATATCTACGGACGATAATGGGTATGTCACCATTCACATATATACAGTAGTAAATACTGGATGTTGGTCTGCAGTCGGAGATTCTTTTCCAGCTGTGCTGGTCAAACTCTCTGCCTCCGGGCAGGGAGGATCCCCAGAGGAGTCTATTTAGAAGGGTAGAGTCTCGTCTCGGGAAACAGCTACCCGACCCCGTTTTATACGAGGTCAACGGGGAATTTTTGGCCAAGCGTACGGGCTCGGATAACTAACATTATATTCGACTTTGTGTCAGATCTGACCGCGTGGGGCGGTTGGCAGATATACTAGATTTGAAGATTCGTCTCCAGCTGTGCTGGTCAAACTCTCTGCTTCCGGGCAGAGAGGATCCCCAAACGAGGTCATGTCGAAGGGCAAAATCTTGTCTCAGGAAAGAGCTACCCGGCCCTGTTTTATACGAGGCCAACGGGATTTTTTGGAGGAGCCTACGGGCTCGGGTACCCCACATTAAATTCAGGCTTGCGCCACATCTGATCGCGTGGGGCGGTTGGTAGATATCTTAGAGTTGAAGATTCGTCTCCAGCTGTTCTGGTCAAACATTCTGTCTCCGACGAGGCTATGTCAAAAGGCAGTCTCGTCTCGGGAAACAGCTACCGACCCCGTTTTATACGGGGTCCTCGAGGAATTTTTGGCCGAGCCTACGGGCTGAGATACCCCACATTAAATTTGGCCTTGTGCCACATCTAACCGCGTGGGGCGGTTGGTAAATATCCTAGAGCTGGAGATTTATTGTGGAACTAATTTGACTCACTTTTAGCAGTTGACTACTACTTCTACGCGCCGCTGGCGAATCTTATATGTGTTGTTCTTGTCCTCAGTTATTATCGTTCATTACCAATCTTCGTTTGGTTATTCTATCCAGTAACACTTCCTAAGTTATAAGAATAGCAATATTCAATGCACGGTCGAATGGTAGATTTATAAATGTGAAAGTTGGATTCGAGAATAAACTCTAGTTAACCTTGATATATCTGTTAAGGATATGACAATAATCTATAGCCTATACTGATTGCAAATCGCCAGCATACGGAGAAAAAATGAATTCAGTAAATATACAAAAATAGAAAAGGGTGAAAGGCAAGAATTTCTTGACTTATTCCCTAGACTTATTTATTCTGAGATAATTAGAAATTCTTCCAGGATGCGTTATTGGCGACGACAAAGCTAACAACATGATAGGCAGATGGCTGTCTTGATAACAGACGCAGAAAAGAAACTAAAAGAACTCCTACAGAAGTTAGTAGAAGAAAGCGAGAAGAAAAGATTAAACATCAATTGAAAGAAGACTGGATACACAGTGTTTTGCGAAAGGAACAAACGAACGTTCAAATTAAAAATTGGACATGGCAAAATTAATAATGCAACAGTTTAAATATCTGGGAGAAATTTTAACAGAGGAAGAAAAATGCGACACTGAAATCAGAAAGAACATTGACATAGCGAAAGATGCCTTCCAAAATCTAATAAATGTCTTAAGTAACAGGGAAATTTCGTTAGAAACAATGACAAGAGTACTGAAATGTTACGTCATAGCAGTCCGCCTATATGACGGTAAATGCATGACAATCTCCTCACAGATGAAGAATAGACTTCAAGCAACAGAACTGATTCTACAGAATGATGTTAAAAATAACATGAACTGAGTAAGTGAGTAACGAAGGGGTTTTAGAGAAAACTGAAACAAAGATGGAAACTTATATTCAATATCAGACAGTTGAAACTTCGTTGACGCACATTGTGGATAGAGGGCTTGGAAAACTTGACATTGACAGGGATTATTGAAGGCAACAGGGATAGGGAAAAACAGTACCTAACCGATCTAACGAATTTGTATAAACAGTGTGCAGAAAAGGATCAATTGGAAAACTAAAGTTCATAAAAAGAACCGAAAAAGACATGGGAGAATACAACTCGACCGGCTGATCGGTTGAACTCTCTGCCTTCGAGCAGGGAGGAACCCGAAAGGGGCTACGCCGAAGGGCGGATTCTCTTTCGAGGAGGTAAACCTACCCTGAACCCGTTTATACGGGTTCAAATGGGCATATTTTTGGCCGAGCCGACAGGCTAGGTGATCCCACATTAAACCGGCCTTCTGCCACATGATGCTCTCGTGGTGGAGGTGGACATAATATCGTCAGTCAGTCAGTAGACTGGCTGAGCGGTTGGATTCTCTGCCTTCGGGCGGGGAGGAACCCGAAGGAGGCTAGGCCGAACGGCGGAGTCACTTTCGGGGAGATAAACCAACCCTGAACTCGTTTATACGGGTTCAAATGGGCATATTTTTGGCCGAGCCCACGGGCTCGGAGATTCCACGGGCTCGGAGATCCCACGTTAAACCGGCCTTCTGCCCCATGATGCCCTCGTGGGGTGGTGGGTGACTAAATATCGTCAGTCAGTAAGTGAGTCAGTAGTTCAAGTGAGTCAGTAGTTCAAGTCGAGTCAGAGGCAGTCCGAAACAGTCGCGTTCAGACAATTACTGCAAGACATTGGAATAGTGATACTGGTCGAGATTATATTGTTCTCTCTACTAAATCTGATTGTTCATACTAACACTTTTACTTTTCTGTATATATTCCTGTTTGTAATATATCTGTGTTATTCCATACCTATGTTCGCGTTCTTCTTTATTGGTTCTACCTTGGACTATCACCGTGGTACAAGGAAGTCGGGCCATAACAGATACTCACCAAGCAGTTTGAATACAAGAGGAAATCCCCGCAAAAAGTGCATAGCGAGCTTGAGTAAATAAATGATGGCAGAACAGTATGTAAGGGAGATAACAAAAAGACAAAAATTTATTGCTAGCTAGGATGGACGAGAAATTGTGGAGATCCATGATCGTCAACGTATAAGCAGTATATTATTCCGGCTATGTAAGCAATTTGGATGATTATAATTGAAGTTAATTGTTCTCCATTGATAGACAGCATAAATTACCGGCGGAAAATCACAACGATTACAAAATATTTTCTTCAATCATTTCACCCCAAGCATGGCGATAATGTAACTAAGATGTAAGACATTAGAATTAGTAACCGGAAAACCAATTCTTAACAGGAAACAGTGGATAAGCTTCTACTCCTGTTCCTAAGACGGGGAAGAAATGAACAGAATGATAAACAAACCTATCTATTCTTATTATCTCTATCTATAAAAGGCATGATGTGTGTGTGTAACGGATGCACGGCCGCAATTTTCGAAGGATTTGCACCAAAATTTACATGCACAGGCTCCAAGTTAGCGGGAAGGCCAAGTCCGACTTTGAATTTCCCAACTCCCATCTATAGTGGAAATAATCAATTTTTCATGCTTCTACGGCAGTTTTCATGTAGTTTGCAGCCATTTTCTACTGGCTAGAGTGAGGGCCTATAGCTGCCTGCCACAAATAGGCAGGAAGATTCTATTGGCCAGCGTGAGAGCCAACAGCTGACTGACACAAATGTTAACTAACATGATAGCATGCAAAAAAAATCGATAGCTGCATTCATCACAAGTGGGAAAAATTTAAATCTGCATGGCACTTTACTCCACTTGGCTCATTCGCTTGCTTAAACTCAACGTTGATTCTGATTCCGCAGAACTGGGTTGGGTGTGAAAAAGTATTGTTGCTAACATTCTTTTTTCATTCGGTTTTTCCAGTTACGAGTCCTTTTTTTAAAGCTGATCGTTTTGTGTTCATTTTGTTTAGTTCTTTTTTCGTAACAGATTTAATGTTTAGTATAGAGCTTAGAAAAAATTCGCAGTGTGTGATAGGCAAGAAGTAAGGCATGTAGCAACATCAACACGGCAAAGGGCACTCCTTTAAAGGCAAGGGAGGGCAAAAATATTTTAAGTCAAGTGATAGCGATTGCTATATGAGTCGTACGATTTTTGAATGAAGCACGGGCAACGCCGGGCCATGCTGCTAGTAGTTTGTAAAACATTTCTGTTATTGTAGGCAGTTTTGATAGAGTTTAAATGAAGGAGTTTTACTGTGGAAAGATCTAGTAAATGATTATAAAGACAAACAAAATGTAATTCCCGCTATGTAAGCAATGTGAATAATTATTTAAATTTTTAAAATGCATGAATTCAACAACTGCTTCGGGCGGGATAAAAGTGGAACAACTCAAATAAAAATTCAGTATTCAAGCACGTTATTTCCGAATTTCGAATGCTCACGCCCGAGGCAATATATAATGTCTATCTAGTTTATTCGTTCTGTAAGCTGAGTTTTATATCGGAAAAATGAATTTCAAAACACGGCGAAGAACAATAAACAAGCGCTCTTAAGTATTAGGTTGGTGCAAAAATCATAACGTAATAATGTCGTTTTTTGACGTTAAAAAATACGTCAAAAAACGACATTATTACGTCATTATTTTTGCACCAACCTAATATATATATATATATATATAGTCTGTACACTGAACGCTGATCAAATAAAACCAAACAGCATTGTTCGAAGTGAAGTCTACCCGCTCCTTCCTGATACAATCTTTGTCTGATGTTGCTTGAAACAAACAAAATTTGGTTCTATAGAAAGATACTGAAGATGCCATGGACAGAACATGGTAGTAACAAGAAGATTTTGGAGAAAATGGAAACAAAAAGGAAATTGCTGGGTCCATGACCATGGTTTGTCCTTTTTTAAGAGGTGGTTGAGAAGCCCTCTCAAATTTTGCATGTTCTTATTGAACCCTTGGTAAAAGTTAGCTAGGCCGAGGAAGCTTTGTAACGCTTGAACGTTATCTAGGGCCGGCATGTTTCTGATCGCGTTGGCTCTTTCTGGATCCGGCCGACGACCATCTTTATTTATAATGTGACCAAAGTATTTAATCTCTGGTAAGAACAACTCACACTTTGCCTCCTTAAACTTAAATCGGTATTCTTGTATCTTTTCGAATACGTTTATTATATGGTTCCGGTGCTCTGTCGTAAGTTTACTAGTAACTAGTATATCATCCAAATAGACTGTTGCGGAGTCAAGATCGCCCAGCTGGAAAATTGCAGGTGCAACATTTAATTCAAAAGCCAGTCTGTTGTATTTGTACAACCCTCTATGGGTATTTATGCAGAGCAATTTTGAACTTCCTTCTTCCACTTCTATCTAAAGGTATGCGTCCGAGAGGTCAATTTTAGAAAAAAAAAATTCCACCATTGAGTTTATTGAAAATTTCTTCAGGGCTTGGGAGAGGATAGTGGTGATCTTGCAAGGCATCCTTTAACCCTGTGGAAAAATCTGCGCATACTCGTATTTGATTGGACTTCTTACTTTTTTTTTGCCCACTCGCTGAAATCTGTTTTTGACAGAATACCTACTTGTTCGAGTCTATCTAACTCTTTGTTGATTTGCTCTAGAGCAGCGAAAGCGACATTCCGTTTCTTTTTGAATAACGGTTGCGCACCGTCCTTCACCTTGAGCTTAGTTTTCATTTTAGTACATTTCCTAAGGCCGCCAGAAAAAAAACCTGGGGAAATTGTTGTTTGAGTTCCTTTTTTACATTTACCAAATTGGACGTTGTACTTTGTATCTTTGCGACAAAATGCAATCCCAAAAATTGAATTTTTCTATCCAATCAGCTCCAAATAAGTTATCTGAAGTTTTTAATACGTAGGCTTTGAGTTTTTTGGTAACTCCATTTAGTGTTACTGTAAGTATTACCTCGCCTAAAATGTTAATATTTTCGCCAGTTACGGATTTTGCTGTTTTATCCGTTTTTAATAAGGTCGGCTTGTTTAATTTTCGTCGAGTACGCCAGTTAATGGTTGAAATATCAGAACCAGAGTCAAGCTGGAATTTAATGGACTTATTGAAAATATCTACTGTTACATATTTTCTTAAATTCTTATCAACAATATTGTCAGATTGAGCTTTCCTAATTTTATTTTTGGGTTTTCTCGTTCTGTTCGCGTACCAGCACGAAGTTAAAGTATGCCCACTTTTATTGCAATTTTTTGCCTTATTTTTTGTTCTTAACTAGACAGAATTTCATCCATTGCCATTTACCACAATGGTAACATGGTCCCGGCAGTTTCTTTAACCTATTTGGGTTTTGGTCACCGCGGAATTTAGGACATGAGATTTGCCTTTTGTCTTTTTGAGGGGAATAGGAGATAGACTTACTTCTGATAGTGTTTGAGTCACACTTTACAGATATTACTCTTTGAAAGTCCTCTGCCAGTTTTTGGAGAGTCAATCCTTGTTCGTTCTCAAGCTTGGTCAGTACCCGTCGTCTGACATCGGCGTCTTCTGCTGATACTAGACCTTATGCGAAAATTAAGCACTTAAAATCATCGGCAGTCAGTTCGGCTAGTTTAAAGTCATTACAGAGCTTGTTTACCGATGCTGCAAACGTTAGAACATCTTGCAGGTTGTCTTTGACTGTTTTCAGGCATTTCCAACGTTTGTGGAACAAGGTTGTGTTAGGCCCGAATAGTTCCGAAAGGAGCTTAATCGTCTCTGAAAAATCCAAGTCAGCAGTTTTCTTGGGTAGTATGAAGTTTACGAACCTACTATGTTCTGTAGTTCCCAGTTTTCTCAATAGAAGACGTACCTTTTTTTTTACTGGACCAATGTTCACAATCTACGTTGAAAATATCTTCGTAGCGCCTGTAAAAAGCCTCGAACGTTTTGTCGTTCTCTGATACGTATTCAAAGGTTTCCATTGAATTGTAGATTGTACTCTGGGAGAATATTGTATCTTTTTCAGAGTTTGAGCCTTTTAATGCATTTACGAGTAATTCTTTAAGTTATTTCTGTGGTAGTTCAGCATTTTGAAGCGTAATGTGTTGGAATTCCTTTTGTTGTTTATGTAATTCCAAAAATAGTTGTTGTTGTCTTTCTTCTGATTTTTGTTGCTGATCAAAATTTACTTTTAGTATTTGGGCAATTACTTTTTAAAAATCTTCCATATTTAGACAAACAAAAATGACAGCGATTTTTTGTTGCTTTGAAAACCGTGTACCAAGGGAAGGTACACAAAAAAATCTTGATTTTTTTTCTTTTTCCTTTTACGAAAAAAATATGAACAGACAATTAGTTAAACTAAACTAATTATGTGTTTAGCTTTTTTGCAATTCCGTGGTCCCGTTAATTTTAACGTAATTGTATAAATTTTCACCACAGTTATGTATATATATATATATATATATATATATATATATATATATATTATATATAGAGGTACAAAAAGAAAAAACTCACCTCAGTGAATTTGAGGGGAGAATAATTTTATGCACTAGTTCAACTCAGTTACATAAAACAATTTTCGATAGTTTTTTTCGAAAACATGAGTACAATGGTAGTACTTCTGCTCTTGTGTTGTCAGTTTGTTTTACGAACAAACTGTTTTTTCCGTGGGTGGGTGTGTAAGAAATCGTTCTCGTATTGTTATTTGGACAGACATTAATATTCCGTAGATGTCGAATCGCTAGTTCGTCACTGATATTTGGTATTGGAATATATATATTTTTTTTTATATGTTGACGCTGGGTGTTCCGTTTAAATCGCTAATGTAGTAATACAAGCTTAATTTCTCGTTCAACACTACTGTGGGAACGCGTGGAGTTTCTGTGCATTTTTCGAGTACTCTTTCGCTATTGATATGGTGAGAACGAAATTCTCGAATCTTTCTGTCGCCACTGATGTGGGACTGGCAAAAGTTTCGACGTGAATGCGTTTCTCGAATTCTTCGTCGACACAGATTTGGAACTGGTAAGGTTTTGAGGTTTCGCCGTGAGTGCGTTTCTCGAATCCTCGTCGCCACTGATGTGGGGCCAAAGTTGGGACCACAGAAGGAAAACACGGAACACGGATTAGATGTAAGAACGATATATTAACAACAGGTTACAGAGATAGTGTAAGCGGAGCTTACTATATGTTAGTGTCCAATACTGGTAGTCGTACTCGGCTCTCTTTGACTTTCTGTCTCTCTCTGTAGAGTGTTGTGTCACATACTTAATATAGACATGGAAGAGTCTATTGTGTAGGTAGTTCCGGTCTCACAATACCATGAAAAATGTTGCAGCCTACAACTAGCAAAATGCCGTGAACATGTCAATGATGCGGGCAACAGTCCGAACGATGTAAATAGTCTAAATAGTCACAATACCTCATCTCCGAAATATAAAGAGATATTGAAAATACTTCTGTTTCTTAAACAGTGCTTAGCTTTTGGAAAATATTCATCTTCCGCCATTCAAATGCAGCTTCGAATCTTGGTTTGACATTTTCCGACATCGCTTTTGTAACTAATTGATCTTGACATTTCCAATATATAATTTGTATTTTGGGTTGTTCTTCCTGTTGACAACCAAACATAAGTCTTTTCTTCTGGCTTTCCTTTATTATATTCTTTAGAATTCCTACAGATTTCTTTCGCTGTTATATATATATATATATATATATATATATATATATATAACAGATATATATATATATATATATATATATATATATATATGTATATATATATATATATATATATATATATATATTTAACAGATATATATATATATATATATATATATATATATAACAGATAGCGGAAGTTTTTTTATATACACAAATCCATTTCAGAAAAAATAAAATTAAAAAATAAAAACATCTCCATAGACACGTAAAACAAACTAGACAAAATCATCTTCCGTTTTAAATTTAGACACCCCAACCTTACCCTGACTTGACATCTATGAATGTAACTCTTTACTGATACAAATTATTAACACCCTACACCCCTTTCTATTTAAACAATCGCGCTAGCCGTTACCATGGAAATTTTGATTTCAATAATGAATATGCTATTAAAACACGTAAATTTCAGAAATAAGTTATTCAAAAAAAAGTTCGCTCGAAGATAGAACAGAGCTTACTTTAATTCAATTTAATTCAAATAATTATATTGAAGTTTTCGGCTCTTGTTTTGAAAATGAGAACTCTTATGTAGCGTGTTGGAATCATATTTTTAAATAAATAATTATATATATATATATATATATATATATATATATATATATATATATTTGTGCGTGTGTTTGTGAAATGTGCATGTATATAAATATATATATATATATTATAAATTAACTGATGTAGAATATGGTTTCTTCGCTACATAGTTCTAACCATGTTTCAAAAATGGAAGCTAAAAGCTTCGAATTTAATTTTGTAATTAATTTAAAGGCATTAGTTCCATTTCATCCTCAAACGAATTTTGACATTAGGATAGGTCTCTTTAGAAAACGTGGTATTGCACTCGATTTGAGAGTTAGGGTTTAACATGATAAATAATTGTACCGCTTTTTTGAGGAAATGAGTTTAAACATGAATTTAAGTTAAACGCCAGAGGGTTGAAATATCTCTCTGGTGATCAGAACAGCCTTATAACATTTATATTATATTATAGCACAGCCTTATAAAATTTATAATATATTATAGCACAGCCTTATAAAATTTATAATTGAAATATATGCAGTCAATTGTTTTGAAATTAAAAAGGTTACTAAACTCCATAATGAACAACTGTATATATTCAACGTGAACCAAAGAATAAAGCAACAGTCAACCAAAATACAGAAATTTGCATTAAAAATATAAATTTTGAAGTCAGGTAAATTGCAGGCAAGGAAAAGGCTATTAAAGAAATGTAAGTAAACATTTATTTATATATAATTTATGTCAATTTACAAGACTAATTTTAAAATTTCTTTTAAATTACATCAAAGAAATATTACCAGGTATGGATACATTTTTCAATATATTTTTTTAGTTTCAAAAGTAGCAAGCCATGAAGGAAGAGATTTAAAAAAAAAATTACGTTTATCAACTCTAAAGCGACACACTGGTCAAATTTGATTAAACTCTCACAAAATAGAATCTGCGAACCTGCCCTTGCAAAGGGTTTGTCAAATAATGAACAGCAAAATGTTCTAATCAGTTGAACGACGGTTTGAGTTACCGAATTTACCTAAACATTCGCAAGGAGGGGAAATAGCATTTAAATTCTCTATTGAAGCTTCACAAATTTTATATAGACTAGAAGAAATATATTTTTCAGTGTATCTAATATAAAAAATATAAACTTTATTTGGATTTATTTATAAAAGAGTAAAACTTTGAAATCAGTTTGTCATCAAAAAACTGACGAAATTATGCATTTCTGTATGTTTTTCAGAGGATTTAAAAAATAAATGCTTAATAATTGGTAACAGCTATGATTCTAGCTTTTGTTGGAAGCACCTAGCACATCAAATCTCAGCCTTCGCAATGAGTGCTGTACTGATTTTCTAAAAATGTGAAAAATCAACCTGCTCTAGTAAACATTGATTTTACTTAGGGGAACGGTGACGTTAACGAATATTTTGTGTTTTATTCTGTGCCAAGGGAATAAAAGCTTAACACCAGGTGGATAATAGAAGAAAGGTTTATTTTACACAACCAGTACACAACCAGTACAATATGAAACACGGTACAGTTATACACACCACTAATTGGAAGGTTGGACGTGCTGGCGTCTTCTCTCTCTCACTCTTAATAATTAACAGCCCCTTCATGAAAGATGTATGTGGCACAAGGCTGAGTTTACCATGGGTTCTCCGAGCCCGTAGACTCAGCCAAAATTATTCCTTTAGAACCCGCGTAATCGGGTTCAGGATCTGACTACTTCCCCGGGTGAAACTTTACCCTTCAGCAAAGCCTCGTCCGGGTTCCTCTCTACTCAAGGTAAAGAGTTCAGCAATGAAGAACAGGAAAGAGTACTGTTCTCTCTCTCACTCTTCTCGAAGTCTCTCGTAGACAGTTATAAAAACATCTTCTATATTTGTTCTGGTTGAATTGATTTGGTTGAATTTGGCAAAATTAGGATAATATCATTCACTGGCTCGCCGGGAAGAAGTTGCTAGGATTCAATCTGGTGTGAAGGCTTGGATGAATTGGTTTTCGGAAACCTCAAATGGACTTTATATTTATTTACCGAAAGAATTTGATAATAAATGTCATTTGAGCTTAAGCCATTACAGAAGAGACTTAGGCTGTGTACGTGTTCATGCGGTTGCGTCTATAGTCATTCATTGTATTTTTTGGAGGTTTTAGAACGTTGCATTTTCTCGTGTCAGTTTTTATATCTATTTACTGACGTTGCAACCACAAAAATAGTAGTAATCTCATAAAGACTCAGATAAAAGTGCATGCTAAAACACGATGAGAAAGTTAATTGCATTCTGAACAGAAATCGATGTCTTCGGATAGGTCACAACTGAACTTCTCTAACAATATTTTTCTTCTGTTTTGAATCTAGAGCCTTGCGTGATTCGTTGGAGATAGAACGACTTGCACAGAAATTTCCATAGTTCTAAGTCATCTAATACATGGTAACCAACAGAAAAAAGACGCACGCTTAGTAACACATAACTTAGAATGTTAAGTTATGTGCAAGGTCTTCCAAGCAAACGAGAAAAAAATTCAGTGTTGTTTAGATATTTTTTTTTATTTGGTTGAAATATATATTTTGCAAACAACTGTCATCAACATATATCTTACTCTTAAAATTCACTATGTTGCAAAAGTAAAATGTAGTCGAAGTGAAAGGCACCATAGTTGAATATATTTATTACAAGCCTTTGTACTTTAACTAAACTCACGAGTACCGAAACTTATGAATCACCGACAATATACGAGTTCATTTCACTATACTTTCAGAAAATGACGTCATTATAAAGCCCACAAAGTAATTCTACCTACCATTTCGGAGAGGAGCTACAAAAATACTACAGATTATAATAACTATGAGATAGCTAAAAAGTTTGGAACACATAATTATGAAATAAATTTTGGAGAACAGAACACTCACATGTCTGACGGAGGCAAGAGAAGCAAGGAGAAATCATGGATAAGGTTCTGGTCGAGTCTGAGCAAACTGATAACAGAACAATGACTTAAATGTGATGGGCGTTAAAAAAACAAACAAATAACAAGGAGGTGTGAAGAGAAATGATTAGCCACGTCCAAAATAATATGGTGTATAAAATGAAGAATTCGGAATTGGAATTTGACTTCATCTGCCCTGCTATTTGTGAGGTCAAAGTCATATTCGAATTCAATATTTTACAGTATTCTTTTTATAAATTGCTTAATTTTGGCAAGACATTCTCTGTTATACTTCTGGGTGATCTATGTTGATCTAGAATATACCTTCGAGGTTCAAACTACTTGGTATGCTATTACCTTCATTCTTATCATTTCCCATATGAACACACGCACATCTAAATAAAATAATTCAACACAGACACAGACACACACACACACACACACACACACATACACACATATATATATATATATATATATATATATATATATATATATATATATATATATATATATAATAAGTTAAGTTATAAGGAACTTGGTAAACCGAATTGATAAATCCAAAGAGGATGAAATCCTGAGAGCTCAATGTGAGGACAGAGCTAATATGTAATGAAAAACAAACCACTTTAAGGTACCATTACGATAATTTATTTCACCTAAATCCTTTTTTAAGGATTCAGGATCATCAGGTAAAACTTCCGACAACGAATTGAGAGGAAAAATGGGATTAGAAATTGGTGGGTAGTGTAATTTTTGTAATTTAATAGAGGGGGTTGAGAGTGGTAGTTAAACAGACAATATAAAGTATAGGGAGGGGTTACTTTTATATCTCTCTTAAGTATGTTTTATATTGGAGTAGGAGGAGTGACAGAACCTTGACCTCTTTAGATGGTTAATAAAACGGAAATGAATTGTAGAAAATGTATACAAGTGAGTCTTATGGTAAAGAGAGAGATAGGGGGAGGGGGAAAGAGAGATGGAGTTGTTATAATTTTGTTTTAACAAAATTATGTAAAAGATAGTTTACAATGTTTGATAGAAAATTCGATGTCTGAAAAAAAATTTTGTTATTAACTTAAATCTTTAATTTTTTAAGTAAATAGTTTCAGGACTAAATATAACTATTATTGTAATAAAAAAAAAGGATTTAGGTGAAATAAATTATTGTAATGGTACCTTAAAGTGGTTTGTTTTTCATTATATATATATATATATATATATATATATATATATATATATATATATATATATATATATATTTGTATGTATGTATGTATGTATGACTAGACGAATAAATTGTTCGAGAGAGAAGCACACAGGTCGGTAGTTTTCGAGAAAATTTTCTTTTCCTATCGAATTTTGAATGAAAACTTTCTAACGTATTCGAATAAATAGTGGAAGTAATCGCCTATTTTCCGGTGCCATAAAGTATCTGCACGTCCTAAGGCTGTAAACATCTCCAGGCATATCCTATTGTGCTTATTTCACCTGTGTGTCTATCACTTTTACTCAACTACTCCTTTGAACGCAGAACAGAATTCTATGATTTTACGTTTGAAAACTTAAATGAGAATCTTTCTCTTCACTTTGGGGATTAATGGCAACGAAACGCCGACTATTTAAGCTTTTATTCTGCTTATTATATCTTTGCCCTATAGGATTAGATCAGTAATGATTGTACGGTTGAGCGTGACTTTAACTAAAGAGTTCATCAAGCAGGAAAACATGCTTAGATTATCGAAAAAACCAGACAATCGCTGGCCATCGGGGTAGATACCGACCACTTATGGTTTATTAATGCTGACATTAATCCGTTACTTTGCGCAAATAGCAAATGTAGCTGGAAATCTATCATCTTTGTGCCCGCAAGGAACTCTGAGCCAAAATTTAACAACCGGCAAAAAAACTGGCGCCAAAAATCTTATCGGTCTTCGGTTCTTTTCGATAACAAGATTTAAGACAAGATTGGTATAATTTTTCTTATTTTTATGGGATATATTCTTTTTGTGGAAAGATATAAAACGACTGGAAACGAAGAATTAAAATAAAAATAGGCGGGAAGAAGACCCCATAATTCAATAAGAACGATGGAAGGAGAAAGGGAAGAAAAAGAAAAATCTGGAAACATTTTAGTTACAGAAAACAGAATAAAGGAAGAATGAATGAAGTAAAAAGGAATTTTTTTAAAAAAAATAATGGAAAGAAAGAAGAGAAAGATGGACACGGAGAAATAAAGACGAAACAAATATAGAAAATGAAAAGGGAAAAAATGCAAGGAAGCGAAGAAAGATGGAAGAAGGAAAATAAAAAAAACAATAATGGAAAAATGCAGAGAAACGAAAAAGGATGAAAAGAGAAAAATATGAAAAAATGTAAAAAATAAAAAAAATAAAAACGTCAAAAAGAGGAAAAACAAAAGATTAAAAGAAAGCATGGAAAAAAAAAATTAGAAAAGGAAAAAAAAGAAATCAAATTGAAAACAGACTGTCAGAAAGAAAGGAAGAAACTTAAGAAGAAGAAGAAAAACGAAAAAGAAAGACAAAGGCATAAAGTAAGACTGGAAAATATTGAAAGAGGAAAAAAATGAACGAGTGGGAAACTGAAAATTGTAACGAAGAAAAATTTATATAATGAAGGAAATTACAGAAAAATTAAAGAATGCGTAATATTGAAAACTAAAATAAGAATAGAGAAGAATACGCAAAGTGATTGAAACATTGCAAGATAGATAGATAGAGACAGAGAGAGAGAGAAAGAAAGATATATAGAGAGAGAGCGAGAGATAAATAACGAACAGACTGAGATCAATACAAAGAGAAGAATATATATACCTTTGGTAAATGTATGTAGTTATATGAGGGACACTCTGAAAGTATCGTATTTTGCTGCGTATAAGACGTATTTCTTCCTGGAAAACATTTCCAAAAACCGACCTCAGTCATATAAATTGAAGGTTGATGACGGAAAATAACTTTTCTTCTAATTATTACATTCTAAATAATAACCATAAATTTTGTACTTCTCTGTTTTTGGTAAAGTTTTCATGATTAGTCAGGTTTATGAAAGTGAATAACAGTGGGAATAATGTGAGTGTGTTTGACTATAAAATACAAGAAAAGAAACATTTTTCACCACATTCTTTCAACATTTGGGGTAGAGTCTATTATTTCGGAGCGTCTTATAAGCAGAAAAATAGATAGATAGATAGATAGATAGATAGATAGATAGATAGATAGATAGATAGATAGATAGATAGATAGATAAGAAGAGGTCGTGGTATACAAATATATGTATATGAACTAATCGAGATAGATAGATAGATAGATAGAAAGATAGATAGATAGATCATGAATAGATAGAGAGATAGATAGAACATGAATAGACATAGATAGATAGATAGATAGATAGATAGATAGATAGATAGATAGATAGATAAAGAAGAGGTCGTGGTATACAAATATATGGATATGAACTAATCGAGATAGATAGATAGATAGATAGATAGATAGATAGATAGATCATGAATACATAGATAGATAGATAGAACATGAATAGACATAGATAGATAGATAGATAGATCATGAATAGATAGATAGATAGATAGATAGAACATGAATAGACATAGATAGATAGATAGATAGATAGATAGATAGATAGATCGTTAATAGACTTAGATAGATAGATAGATAGATAGATCATGAATAGATAGATAGATAGAACATGAATAGACAGAGATAGATAGATAGATAGATAGATAGGTAGATAGATAGATAGATAGATCGTTAATAGACTTAGATAGATAGATAGATAGATAGATAGATAGATAGATAGATAGATAGATAGATAGATGGAGAGACAGAGAGATCTCAAAAGTTAAAAGCAGAAAGAAAAACGAAAAGAAATTTGAAGATGTAAGAAATAAAAATAAAAAGCAACGTGATTGCCAAGAGAAAATATTGAAAGAAATACGAACTTACAAAAAGGACCTTAATCAAGATGAGAAACACTTTACCAAAATAAAAATTACTGAAAATTAATAAACAAGTTTTTAAAAAAAGCCTTTACGAGAGCATTTTATACGATTTGAAAAAAACGAATCCTAAAGTTAAAAAAAAAAAAATCAGAAAAAAGAGAGTATAAACAGGATCAATTTTTCCAAAGTCTGTTTAATTCATATTCAAATGTAAGAAATGTCAACTTCTTTCTCCGTGACGTATTTCTCTATTTTCTTTTTTCTTAATAATTTGATCAGATTTTGAACAATTTGGGATAGGGATAGATATTTTTCAAAAGTTAAACAATATATGAAAAACGAGGAAAATCTTGTTAGAAACAAACAAAAGAAAACATTAAGTGTTATGTAATACCGATCTACTGATATGGCGGTGAACGCTGAACAATCTCCTCACAGATGAAAACAAAACTTGAGTCAACAGTAATATAGTTATTCAGAAGCCTGCTGAGAATACCACGTACTGAACAGGTTAGCAACGAGGGTGTTTTATAGAAAAGAGAAAGAAAGAAAAAAAAAGAAACATTTATACTTAATCTCAGTGCATGTTTGTTAGCAAAAGGAACAGCCCAAATTGGAAATTACAAATCGGAGAAGTCAAAATCAAACAAGTACATCAATTTAAATATCTGCTAAATGTTTTAACGCTGCAAAAGTATGGCGGATGATAGCTTCCAAAGAGTACTCAACTGTTACGTACTATCAGTCCTCCTATTTGATTTTTAATGCCGTACAATCTCCTCACAGGTTAAGAAGAAATCAAGCAACAGAAATGTGGTTCTACAGAAGGATGTTCAGAATAACATTGACCAAAATTATAGAGAAAACGAAACAAAAAGGGCATTTATACATAACGTAAGAAAAAGAGAGTTTAGATTTTAGGGCACATGATTAGGAAAGACGGTTAAGAAAATTTAAGACTCACAAGACATTGAATGTAAGCGCAAAAGAGGAAAACAAAACATAACCTACCAATCGCGCTTGATTAAATGGATGACAGAAAAGGAACAAGATGTATGTAAGGGAAATATTTAATCCACTTTGGCAATGAGCAGACGTTTTATTTCCAACACATGTCGCTACTTTTTATTCTTTTGAATGCAATATTCCGTAAGGACGCTGGGTGTTCAAATCTCTCCTGAGATTTATTTTCTTTATTTCCGTCTGATATTTCTGGGATGAGAACTTATGGCTATTTACATTATTACTCTAAGTTTGTCTTGACATAGAGATCACGGCTACATCGAGTAATATCAACTGGAAAATAATGAGACCTAACTGCCAATCTAGTATTCCCCTCAGATTCTGAAAGTGGAATAAAACTCACCAGAACAATTACAATGAGAATATTTATAGAAAAATGAAATGGAAATAAAATATTTATAGAAACGTCACAAGGAAACTAGCTATAGGAGTAGGAAAACGTCTGAAGCCAGGATTATAAGTCAGGACCGATTTCCATACCAATTTTTCACTTTGGATTTTATCAAAGATTTCTAAACGAGACGCCAAAGAACAGACCAAGCATAGAATTCACGGCAAAATCCAGCTAATCTTACATGTAAAATGATGAAATTTTCAAAAAGTTAATTGATTCAAAAGATATGACTATATCTGTAGCCATGCTTATACAGAGTGTTTCAGAAAAATTGATATAATTTCATAATCTAAGTACTTGACCAATTCTCGTTCAAATGATTCAAATTTCAAAACTGTCATGTGTCCTTACCTATAACTACAGAATGAACTCTTCCCAACACTATGTATACTACGCCTCTCAAGAGAGAGGGACGAATCAAGCCGAGCTTCTCGGCTTGACGGTCGAACTCTCTGCCTCTGAGCAGAGAGGAACCCAGACGAGGCTCCGTCGAAGGGCAGAGTCTCGTTTGGGGAGGTTGACCAACCCGATCCCGTTTATACGGGTTCTACGGGCATTTTTTGGCCGAGCCTACGGGCTCGGAAAACCCACGTTAAATTCGGCCTTGTGCCACATGCAACCCTCGTTGGGGGGTGGCTAGATACCGAATCAAGCCGAGCTTCTCGCCTTGACGGTCGAACTCTCTGCCTCTAAGCAGAGAGGAACCGGGGCGAGGCTCTACCGAAGGGCAGTCTCTCGTTCGGGGAGGTTGACCAACCCGATCCCGTTTATATGGGTTCCTTGGGCATTTTTTTTGACTCAGCCTACGGGCTCGGGAAACACACGTTAAACTCGGCCTTGTGCCACATGCAACTGTTGTGGGGCGGTGGCTAGATACCGAATCGAGCCGGGTTTCTCGGCTTGACGGTCGAACTCTCTGCCTCTGAGCAGAGAGGAACCCGGACGAGGCTCTACCGAGGGGCAGAATCTCGTTCGGGGAGGTTGACCAACCCGATCCCGTTTATATGGGTTCCTTGGGCATTTTTTTGACTCAGCCTACGGGCTCGGGAAACACACGTTAAACTCGGCCTTGTGCCACATGCAACTGTTGTGGGGCGGTGGCTAGATACCGAATCGAGCCGGGCTTCTCGGCTTGACGGTCGAACTCTCTGCCTCTGAGCAGAGAGGAACCCGGACGAGGCTCTACCGAAGGGCAGAATCTCGTTCGGGGAGGTTGACCAACCCGATCCCGTTTATATGGGTTCCTTGGGCATTTTTTTGGCTCAGCCTACGGGCTCGGGAAACACACGTTAAACTCGGCCTTGTGCCACATGCAACTGTTGTGGGGCGGTGGCTAGATACCGAATCGAGCCGGGCTTCTCGGCTTGACGGTCGAACTCTCTGCCTCTGCGTAGAGAGGAACCCGGACGAGGGTTGTGCTCCATGCAAGCCTCGTGGAGGGGTGGCTAGATACCGAATCGAGTCGTGCCGATAAAAGTTCGCTCCAAACAAGACTGACAGTCATACTAACACCTTCCACATCTTGTATTATTATTTCGTGTAATATACCTTCGTTATTTCTACTCTTGTGTTCGTGTTGTTCTTCCTTGCTCCTAACCTAGACCATAACCAACACCATGTGTAGAAACAATACAAACTTCTGTTTAATAGTTTATGATTTTTTTTTTCTTTTCAAAAGAAAACAATACCAATACTTAATACACAAATACCATTCACTGGAAAAGGAAAGGTATTTTTTGTTAGAGTATGCTACTCTACAGCGTGCATTTGTCAGAGAATTCTGCAATAATTCACCAACTGCAATGAAGATTTTTACTTGGCGCAAAAAGGTTCAAAGTGGAAGGGGCCATCTCTACAGGACAAATGAATCTGGACAATCACCAGAATCACAAGAGATGGTGGAGCTAGTCTGAGAAACATTTTTTCAAACTCCAGATATTCCCTCAGAAGAGCATATCTATAAACCCATATTCCTCCAACGAGGCATTCGAATTACACCCTCAAGCTGCGGATCGTGCAGGACTTGAAGAGAGATAATAATAATAATAATAATAATAATAATAATAATAATAATAAACGCAAGCAGCTCCGTATGGATATACAAGATAAATTTGAAGACAAGTTTGAAGAACGTCTTGTTTTTAATGGGGGAGTCCACATTTTATTCGAATGGGAAAGTCAACAGATTTAATATTCACATTTGGGTCGAAGCAAATCCCGATGTCACATTTGGGTTGGGCAAATGGTGCACTCAGTAAAAGCGAATGTGTTCGGCCGCCAGCTCCAATAATAATAATGATGACACGTAAACTTGTAAAGTCGTTTATGAAATCTATATACCCTTTGAATTATGGTCACAGTCCCTACCAAGTCTGCAGGAAGACCAAAGGCAGGTGGTGGTGTGATGTTATGACGTCATGATTTGTTTTTCTAACTCCCATAATTCACTAGTGTTACATGCATAAAGTTCTTCTTCGTATGTGGTTTCTACTATTATCAAACCAATTTTTTGTATTTCTCTTAAGCTGGGATTTCCAGTACGAGACAGGAAAAAAAGGATGAATCAGAGATTTAATAAAAAATTACAGCAGAAGGCTGCAGAGATAACGAAAGTTTGTAATTTCCAAAGATTTTGTTTCTAGATGTCAACTAAATAAAATATATATTAAATATGCAAAGGCTGATTATTATTTCAGACACAAACACATCACACACAAAAACACACACACACACACATATATATATATATATATATATATATATATATATATATATATATATGTGTGTGTGTGTGTGTGTGTGTGTGTGTGTGTGTGCAAATATATAGAAAAATAGGAAAGAAGGGTTAGGTTGATAATCCGAAGTTCTTTAGTGTTTTTGTTTTTCTTTTTTAAAAAACAGTGCTCAATATATTAGAGCCTAAATTATAATTATTCTTTGATTTTTTTAAATAATTATAATATATATATATATATATATATATATATATATATATATATATATATATATATATACATTGATGGCTGATAAATTCCAGGCCATAAAATTGCTGCATCATTTTACATAGGTCTGGCTGATAGAATTTCATATACATACATACACACACCGACATATATATATATATATATATATATATATATATATAATTATACAAATTTCTCAGTTAACCTGTAGAAAAGACAATATTTATAAATATAAATGACAATAAAAATAACTGTAATAGTTGCCGACGCGTTTCGTCCAATGTGGACTTTCTCAAGGCAAAAAACGAAATGAATTTTTTTAAACAAAATAAATAATAACAAAAACAAAATGTTCTTAGCAACAGTTGTTAGCAATATTGTCACATATATATATATATATATATATATATATATATATATATATATATATATATATATATATATATATATATCTTCCTGTCTTTAAGCGGTAATTCGAATGCTCCTTCCCCTGTGCAGAGAAAATTTCTTCGCTCTGGCGCCGATCACAATGCTCATCAATCAACGACCCGGATGTGGTGACGCACTTATATAAATTATCCCAATTTTCTTTCCGAACATTAGCCGTTACATGTCGATTAATTCTTCCAGTCTAGTTGATTTATTTCTTACTTCTTTTTCTTAAGCTTTTGATTTTAATATGTCCATCCTTTTATTGCAATTAGTAAACTTTGTATCCTGGAACAGTCTTTATTAGCTGATCCTAGATAGTTACTAAAAGCCAATCTAATGAATTACCTAATGAGGACTGAGTATACAAGGAGTGATTTACAAGACTACATAACAACAGATACTGCCCCAGTGGACGGGTGTTTGCCGGAGTTAATCCGCATACATAATAACATCGTGTTCGCTTTTGTAAGAGCAAAAAGGAAGAAAGATTGCTCTTACAAGTAACGAGGAGAGGAAATGCTGTTGAAGTGACTGTGAGCCAGTCTCTGATTGGCTGAATATCGATGGTAGACGCTTATAATTGGGTGTATCCATGCGTGCCAACAACATCGGTGTAGACACGCTGATAAAGTCGAATAAGCAACGCCGCTGGAATTAGCGCCAAATTTTCCTCCAAGCAGAGCGTTGTAAGTCTTATTAAGCAAAATGTATGCCAGATCATCTGGAATAGTTGGTCACACTAATTCTCTTTCGCTTACTTCCCTGTCTGTCGCCGGAGTTAATGAATCTATGTTTTACGATCATGCTTATTTGAAAGACGATGTTCGAAAGCAAAATCAACTTTTGGCCTGTTGATTTAAGCGTCTACATTAACACTCTTAAAATATAGGAATCCTGAAAAGGTTTACGGATATTTTGCAGCCATATTGTCAGGGTCGACAATACAACGACTGTCTATTCTTCAGAGGGATATTGTCCACTTACCTAGCAAAGGATTACATATCCAAGCTCAATATCTACCAATAAACACACGTATAAACGACCAGCATTTACATATATACACAAGTGTAAACTACCAATATTCACCTAAAAACACAAGAAAATTAGATAATTATACGTATCTCCAAAAATTTGCTAAAAGAGCATACCATGATGAAAAAGACCCCAACTTGATAAAAACAAAATTTTATCGTAAAAAATGTTTATGTTATTATTAAGATAAAAAAAACCAAAGCACGTTACAATTTTTGGCAACATCCTTGTTTTTTTTAAATTTGTTTTTTTTTTAGGCCAAAGTTTATTATAGGAAATTAAGCGTTTTTTTTTACAGGAAAATACATTGTTTATTGAAATTCTTACAAAAATCAAGTGATTGTCCGATTTATTAAGATTTTCGGGACTTTTTCAAAATTGAATGGAATTACTTTTGAATTCTACTTTTAGAAAATAACGATAAAAATATTTTTTTTTTACGCCTGTTAACCCACACTTACTTAATTTTATGATATTTCGAGAAATTAAAATTTTCTCATATTTATATTTGTTAAAAGCAGGACTCCTTGCAAAATTTAAATCATCAATTCGTTTTTATCAAATAGAAACAGCATTTACCGAAAATATGAATAGTAACATAAGAAATGCAATAAAACTATGACATTATTTAATTAGAAATGCTTTTAGATGTCTTTAAAAATAAGGTATATCAAGGACGCTATTCTCTAAAGAAAAACAAATTTTCGATGAATAACTTATTTTTGCAAGAATTATTTTCATTTTTAAAATTTTAGTTAGAATAATTTAACATTTATATCTTTGAAAATTCTATATTTATTTACACCTTTTAGATGATATTATTATTATTATTATTATTATTATTATTATTATAATTATTATGATTATTATTATTATTATTATTATTATTAAGTAAAAACTATATTTACTAATCATAACTGGAAAAGCTTACTATAAAACACAAATATTTTTAAAAGAATTTTGTATTTTTTTGTATATGTCCTGATTTTTGGAGATACGGTTGTCCATACGCGACATTATCAGAAAATATATAAGTATAGTAAATATATAACCAGAAAGTATCTAAAATCCAATAAAACATTAGATTACGGAGAATATTTTCCTAAGTTTGTAAGATTACTAAGTACTTAAAAAGTATATGTAAAAGGTGCTCACGTTATATTCAATTACTTTTAAGGCTAAAGCCTCCATAGATTAATATTAGATAAACATTAATCTTTCATGAATCTATCAAACATGTCAACAGCTTAAATAAGCTGATACCGTTGTGTTAAAAATGCATTTCTGCGATATTTAAACTTAAAATAAATATGTTTCAAATCAAATTATACTTTAAATCGTCTAATCTTTCTCAAGTTTCCGATTAGTATATTTTACTTTGGAAGATTTATTTTTTTTTTTAATAAAGAGAAGTTCGTTGCGAAAATCGAGGGCTTAAAAAGGGCACTAATCAACTATTTTAAAAACAAAATATACTTGGTGAATTTGAATTAGTTTTTAAATACAACATAGTACTCTGCTTATCGGAAATATTAACCTAAATCTATTAGCTTGAAATTAAAAGTAAAATAAAAGGTTTAAGAAACAATTTTCATTTTTAAAAATTCATTTTAAACCTTGGGTATTGCATTTTCTATTGTGGCACCTAGATTAATTGTTGCCTATAGACTCAAGTTTACAAGACCAATATATATATCTTTATAATATAACATATATTAGCCTATATATTCAAGTATAATAAA
Source organism: Acanthosepion lycidas (assembly GCA_963932145.1). Classification (NCBI taxonomy): domain Eukaryota; kingdom Metazoa; phylum Mollusca; class Cephalopoda; order Sepiida; family Sepiidae; genus Acanthosepion; species Acanthosepion lycidas. The sequence continues at coordinate 67,928,935 of OZ010581.1, forward strand.
CGTCAAGTCTACCATTCTTCCATGTATAGAATATCATTGCCACATCTGCTCTGGTGCTTCTGCTATATATCTACAGATTCTTGAGAATATCCAAAGAAAGATCTGCAACGTTTCGCCGTCATATCCTGCATCTCAGTCACTTTCCTAAGATCATAACGTCGCTTCTTTTTTTTTTTACGATAATTATTGTAAAGGGCTTCCCTCCTTGGAATTTCAGCTTCAGGAATGCAAGCCCGGGACTGGGGGTAGGTCTCATAATTTGACTGTTAACTTTTCTAGTTGTAACTGTACATGCTATGCTAATAGTCTCTTATCCCGCACTTCTCGCTTGTGGAACTCACTTATTGCTACACGCTTTTCTACCAAGGATGATTGCCAAAAATTTAAAAACAATGTTCGTTGATTTTCTATAGTGGCATATCAAACTCTATGAATTATTTAATGCCACAATCTAAAGTGTTTCAATGCAGTTTCTATCCTTATAAATATTTTACATGCATTTGTATGCCTTCAGCTAAATATAAAATATATTGTTGATCTTTTTTGCTATGAAAGATAATGTTAGTACTTTTATTATAAACAAGTATTGTTCGTACTTTTTACTATAAAATGGAATTGTTGTTAATTGTTACTATAAATAAGTATTGTAAAAATATAATGCTGGTATTTCTTTTGCTATAGAAATGTATTTTTATACTTATATAGTGTTTTGTTTGTGTATGGAAGTTCACTATTTCACCATAGTTGGGACCCTAAATGATACGAATAGCCCAGGTCACAGTTGACATGGGAACAAAAGCATTTTAGATGTGGTTTCACGCTCCTACAAAATGCAGCAGAATGTAGTTTATTTAATTATCCTCTCTTTTTATATCTCTCACGACCAATATTCCTCTAAAATCGTCCTCCTGACTGAAAAGATCTCAGTAGCAATCTTTGCAAAAGTTTATGCCCGAATATTAATTTTTCTGTCTTTTCTTCATTTAAACGTACGTAAGAGCGCGCGCTTGCGCCCGTGTGGAAATATAATTTTTTGTATTCCAAGGCGTGGTCGAATTAATCGTCTCTTGAGAAAATCAGATATCACAGGTTGAGTCATGCTACAGGATTAGACGTCGTATGCGTTCCATAAAATATGTCTAACGCACACAGGCTGCACCTACGCCGACACTTAATAACAGCAGATTGATTAAACTTACGATAAGATAAAAAAAAAAAAAACCTTTGAATTATTTGTTTTTTATCAGTTGAAAAGAAACCTTAAAACTAGATGCTGGGTTTATATATTTGTAGCTGCTTATAGAGTCCTCTCAATTAGTTTAGTTGTTTTCAATTTTATTCTTCGAGATATAAACAATTATTTAATTATGGGGCGTGACGGTTAAATCGTCGCCATTTTATATTTTTTTAATTTCGCGAAGGCGAATTGTTCATTGTTTTTTTATTTTTTATTTTGTCGACTGCAGATTATATTAGGGTAAGTTGGCACCGTCTGTGAGAAAAAGTAATCCCTAACGCAATTCAATCCCCCAGAAATTTGAAAACGGTACCGCTTGGCATTCGTATCGGAATCTCCAATACAAACATTTCAGAGGGTTTCGGTGTCAATCTGAGGAGAGTAGAGAGTGTTCGGAAAGAGTTAAATGATTCCAATGCTGATTGCAAAGGCACGGTAGCTCGGAAAACTCACCCAGGTTGTTTTGATGTTGAGAGCCTCAGAATCAACAGGGAGGCCTACATAAAGTTCCTTGAGGAGGTAGTGCTGAACTTGGTCAAGAGGGTGTCTACTTGAAGACCCTATGTCTCGCAACATGACTCGGCACCAGGCCACACAAGCAGGAGAAACCAATCATGACTGTCAGACAATTTCTGCCAACATATCACCCCTTATATCTGACCCCTAACTCCCCAAACAGTAACTCCCTAGATTATTATGTGTGGGATACAATTGGGCGAGAGACCAGAAAATCTTCTTGCAACACCAAAGATAAACTGATGGCAAGGATTATGGCAGCATTCACCAAACTAAACAAGGGGACCATCCAGAAGAGATGTAGGGGATTCCAAAGTCGTCTGGAGGCCGTGGTTGAAGCCAATGGCGATTTTATTGAATAAATTTACTCTTTAGTATTTCAAGATATTTTTTGTGTAATTTTGGTAAATATATCTGTTGAAAAGAGATGTCAGTGTTATTTTTATTTTTACGTAATTTATACAACAATTAATCCGCCATACCTCGTATACATTCACCATTATATACAGAGATTTATTGTTACTTCGTAATCGGAGAGTCGAGTTTGAATTCTACTCGAGTTCGTTATGTTCACTTATGTGCAAATACCCTTGGGAAATCTATGAATCCAGTTCTTCTACCCATCCTGGGTATGAAGATAAACTACGTTCAACAGCAAGGCATCTGATCAGGAGGTTTTGAGGAGCATGGAACTACCTCTTAATTGCTGGTGATCCTAGGTCCACCCTGACCCGGGTTGGTAGCACCTGTCAGTGTCCCAGCTATGGGCAAATAGTTAACCCCGAAACTGAGGTAAAAAGCATTATAAAAGTGTACAAATAGGTTTTAATACCAGAAATACTTTGTAAAAAATTGTTACCAGAAATAAATTTTTGAATAAAAAAATTATTAGCAGTGAGATATTTTTGAAAAAAAAATATTACCAGGAATACGGTTTTGAAAAAAAATTTACCAGCAATATGTTTTTAAATAATATTACCAGCTATACATTTTGAGAAAATATTACCAGAAATAGATTTTTGACAAAACAAATTATTACCAGAAAAAAAAGTTGTCGGCATTAAATAACCCATTGAGGTCGATACGCCGTAAAATACAAAAAAACAAACCAAACCAGCTCTTCTATGGATAAATAGCAGGAAGGACTGAGTCCTGTCATATTGCCAACCAATGTAGGGGAAGGACAAATATGAATTCAAACCCTCAACTATTAACTAATCTCTCGAAACCTTCTATTGGCCAAAGGTTGTGAGTAAGGATTACAACCCTTAAAGCATGGTCAAACACGGAGAGGTTTCTATCAACAGGAGTAAGGTAGGCTCTGGATTCGGATTTGAATTGTCACTTATCGATATTTCGATATCTTTTCAGGAAAATTCTAATATGGAAAGGTTTTAACAAACACTTGAATATGATATTCATTAGATAGAATTCTCGGAAGTTTAAATATCTGGGAAGAGTCTTGACAGAGGACGTAAAGTGCGACACTGAAATCCGTAGACGTATCGGGATAGCCAAGGACACATTCTAAAAGCTGGGCAGAGTATTGCGAGACAGGAAGATTTCTTTGGTAACAATGAAAAGAATACTGACCTGTCAAATGACATCTGTTCTTGTTTACGGCAGGGAATGTTGGGTTATTTACCCAAATATGAAGAAAAGTCTCGAAGCGACGGAGATGTGTTTCTACAGAAGGATGCTACGGATATCACGGACCGAGCGTATGAGCATGAGATGAAGCAAACAAGGAGGAGGCTTATACTTAACATAAGGAAGAGGCAACTGAAGATTCTGGAATACATAATGAGGATGGAGGACCTGGAGAATCTGATACTCACGGGTCTAATATAGTGCAAGAGAAACAAGGGAATGCAGCGTGTGACATACCTGGCGAGTTTGAGCAGGTGTATTACAGAACGTGGTCTGGAGGAGGAATGAGACGGAAGGTACTTCATGAGAGCTGCAAGAGATTGAGGGAGGTGGAGAACCATGATCGCCTACATCCTGAAATATCACGGTACATAAAAATAAAAAAAGAGATTCCGCTCCGCCAATTTAGACCGTTCGGCCAGGATATACCCTGACACTTTCACTGGATGGATTCGCCCTATTTCACCCGTGTTCCAAATGTAAATGAAAGATCATTTCAGACCATTTCATTAATAACCCCCACATTTGAAACAAATTTCTATTTCCCTAAATATTTCAATTTTGACCCCTTCATATCAAGGGTCGATCTTTATCTTTCCTTCTTATCCCCAATATATTCATTCTTATCAGCCACTTTTCTATTTATAACGATGATTTGCGTTTTGTGTAATGGACAGTTCCTCTGAATGAAACTAGTGGAATTGAGTTCAAATTCCAGTCGCTTTCGTTACAAACCATTACGTGAAAATATCCTTGAGAAGTGTATACATTCAGGTCTTCTTCCTCTAGGTAGCGGCTAAATCGTAGAACTTGTATCTGTATAAATCATTGTCGTTCTGAAAAAAAAATGTTAATGCATTAATCGCTCGCGAAAACAAGATTTATTCTTACAATTCCAAAATATATATTTGCTTTTTCATAATCCACAAAGGGTTGATAAGTCGTAAAAATATAAATATCAATTCAGTTATCTTATACACGTCATTAGACATCTTTCTTGACAATAATCCTTACTATAAGTGCTTTTCGAACAGAATATAGCCGCAACTGTTTTTGTTGCTATTTGTATTCTTTTTACAGATCTATGTATTAGGTTGGTGCAAAAATAATGTCGTTTTCTCACATATGTTACTATGCGAGAAAACGACATTATTTTTGCACCAACCTAATATATGGGAACGCTTTCACAGCTGCTTATATATGGATCCTTTGACGCAAAATAAATAAGTTTGGTAATTTTTCCAATGTTTATTTTTCAGGCAGTCGGTTAGGATAATTAGAGTTCTTTCTATGTTATGATGTTGATTTGGGGTCAGTAGAGACAAACGCCAAATAACACGTAACAATAAAAAGGGTTTTAATAGGTTGGTAAAAAGGTACAGAAATCGCCTGAGTAGTCAATAACTAGCTCAGCTAAGAACTTCTCTGTCTCTCTGTCTCGGTATTTATCAATCCACCCACGAGGATCAAATGTGGCACAAGGCCGTTTTAATGTGGGTATCCCCGAGCCCGTAGACTCGGCCAAAAATATGACCTTTCTGAACCCGCCTAGACGGGTTCAGGCCCTGTCAACCTCCCCGGACGAAACCTTGCCCTTCGGCAAAGCCTCGTCCGGGTTCCGCTCTGCTAATGCAGAGTTCGACAGTCGCCGAGAGTCTGTCTCGCGGTCTCGGTATTTATCAATCCACCCACGAGGATCGAATGTGGCACAAGGCCGTTTTAATGTGGGTATCCACGAGCCCGTAGGCTCGGCCAAAAATATGGCCTTTCTGAACCCGCCTAGACGGGTTCAAGGCCTGTCTACCTCTCCGGACGAAACCTTGCCCTTCGGCAAAGCCTCGTCCGGGTTCCGCTCTGCTAATGCAGTGAGTTCGACAGTCGCCTAGAGTCTGTCTCGCGGTCTCGGTATTTATCAATCCACCCACGAGGATCGAATGTGGCACAAGGCCGTTTTAATGTGGGTATCCCCGAGCCCGTAGGCTCGGCCAAAAATATGGCCTTTCTGAACCCGCCTAGACGGGTTCAAGGCCTGTCTACCTCTCCGGACGAAACCTTGCCCTTCGGCAAAGCCTCGTCCGGGTCCCTCTCTGCTAATGCAGAGAGTTCGACAGTCGCCGAGAGAAAGAACTTCTCTGTCCCTCGGTCTTTTTTTCATGTCAACTAACATGCCACTATTTAAAGTCTTTGTTCACAGACGCAGACAAGTTCATCTTCAAGAGGGGTGGTAGGTTTCCGACACAACATCCTATTAGAAGTAACCTTCGATTAAAATCAAGTAAAATATTAAAGTCAAATTGTGAAAACAAAGTAAAATAAAAGTAAATTCATAGTAAAGAAAGTGTGATTAAGAGAAAGAATGTAAATTAAAAAGCGAGACAGACTAAATTCACCTCCCGCGTGCCAAAAAATATATTGATTTAAATTCCGGACTAGTCCGTTGCGTTCACTTGTGCCCAAAAGCCCCTTGGAAAGGCATGAACCCATCACTTCTCTCCCCAAGTTAAAGGTTAAAAAACAGGTCGGTATTCTTCATTGTGTTTTATAGGCGTGGTTTGTAATCAGTCTAAAGGATTAGGAAAACCTGAATTAAAAAAATGATCTAGCCTGGAATAGAATGGACTCCACCAGTCGATCTTGTTCTAGACACACCCATTTTCTGCTACTGCTACAGTAAGGGCGATGCCACAAGAACGACTCTAAGGTTTTACAGGAATCGTGGTATATGTAAAAATTATGTAAAATTGGTTTAATTTATTCCATTTATTTTTATTTTTCCCAAGGGAACAACTCAAAGAGTTTTTTTTTTTTTTTTATCAGGACTTAACTTTAGCACCGGTATTCATAGAACTTAAAACGATTACTTTACTGCATCATTTTACTTACAGTTATTGCTACGTGACGCAATCAATGCTTTATTTAAAGAAGTTAGCAGAAAATAATCAACAGTGCATTTGGCAAAGTTAAACAGATGTGTAGAATTGGCTCTCGTGCTTTTAAAAGCAGCCGTTCTAAGAGATGGAAAACAAAGTTGTTTGATTGATTGATTTGTTTAATGGTATATCAACTCATTATGGCTCATTTAATGCCGGGATTTCATTTTCTTGGAAGGTTTGAAGCAAAAATATTATGATATATTTTATTCTACTTTCACAATGGAATACATGGTAGATGATACGCAGATTTTGTAGATATACATGTTTTGGCGGATATAATAACTAGAGACAGTGATATGTGTGATTTATTTTGTAGTTTTTTGTTGAAGTTCTATTTTCGATTGCAGTTTAATTTAAGAAAGTGTAGTCTATTATATGCATTAATATCATGAAAGACTTCTTTCATGTTGGTTATTTTGTTGCTTGATTTCGATTCGCGACATATTAACATCTCTATGGGTATTTACTCCCGATATTTTGAACGCAATTGTATGTCTTCAACCACAGATAAAATATATTGTTTATCATTTTGCTTTAAAATAAGTATTGTTGCCTATTCTACCATAAAATGGTTATAGTTGGTAATATTTTTATATAAAAATATATTGCTGGTATTTTTACTATAAAAATATATGTTTATACTTTCATAATGTCATGTTTTTTTTTGTTTTTTTTTTTTCGTGGGGAGGAGTGACTATTTGCCCATAAGAGGTGCTATCTCCCTTGGAAAAAAACAAAAACATAATTAAGTTGTGGTTCCAAGCTCCTCAAAACCTCCAATGTCTAGATCAGAATCCATTCTGCCGGATGTAGTTTATCGTTATGCCCAGGACTACTAGACGAGGAAGAAGGAAGCGGATAACTACGACACGTCCTTTCTAAATAATTTATGGCAAGCCGCGTATGTTAGATGAAATTTTATTTTGGATCTACAGCTAATGGTTGGAAAAAAGCGTTTCTATCATCATGAGATGACCCTTAGCAACCAAAAATATGCAAACGCCACAGCTCTAAGTTTTACTAGAACACCTCACGTAAATTGGGAATTCGTAGCCCAAACCAAGCCATTTTTCCGGCAAGGGGGCGGGGCAATGCAACCTATGTGTATTAGAAAAAAAAAATGTTTAAAATTATTGGCAGTGTAGGTCTACTTAATAAACGGAACGAGCTCATCATAGACACAGGAAATCGTTTCTCTTAAAATACAGGAAGCCGTATTAAATTAATCTTTTTTATAAAATTAAACTTTTTATAAAATTAATCGTTTTTTATATATATTTTCCTTTATTAAGCTTTAGGTTACACACCCGCTTCCCTCTCTTTACCCGAGCGAGCATAGCGTATTTGAGTATGCCAGCGTCTCCAGTATTGATTTTAAATTTTACATTTCTCTTTATTATTTTTTTAATTTTTTATTTATTTTTTAAATGAAAACTACTTGCATTTCCTGCATATTTTGTTTTATTTTTTATTTTTTTGTCTATGTAACAACGCTCTTCTCACGTGTCATCTGGGTATTTTCATAAAAACATAAACTATATTTGTTCCCGATGAGCTGGAAAACCAGCGAAACTCAAGTCGCACACATAAACGTAGGTATTTGTATATGTATATTTATTAATATATATCTTTGGTCTGTCTAACCGCATCGAGCACTGTTATGTTTACACCTCATAAATAAATTTGATGATTATTTATTTGCTTGCTTGTTTATGAATGGCATCCCGCGCGTATGTTGTTGCTTATATCTGTCGTTTGATTTATCCTAATATATATATATATATATATATATATATATATATATATATATATATATATTGCATATTAGTGCAAGTGTTATTAGTTTACTTTCTCGTAGTTCCCGCCAGTGGAGAACCCTTACATTTACTTGCTGCCCTGATAACTACAAACTTAAAAATGTAAACGAAACGTCAAAGGCTATCTTCTATCTTCTGAAAATTCAGTTCATCTTTTGTCATGGTTTTCTGACCTCCTTCTACTCGTATTTGCAACTTTCTCGCTTTGGCTGAAAAGATTAAAAATATGTGCTCTTTGTAGAACAACAGAGCTAGAAAATATATATTAGCAATGAATATGGTTTTGTATTGTAATAATAAATAATAAATATACATTTATATATTAATAATACATTTTTCAGCCATATATATATATATATATATATATATATATATATATATATATATTAATTTAAAGAAAAACAGACCACTTGAAGGTTCCATTATAATAATTTATTTCATCAGAGCCTTTTTAAGGGACGCTGGATCATCAGATAACACTTCCAAAAAATGAAACGAAAGATGAAATGAAAAGTCACACTTTTGACGGGTATTAGTATTATTAGCTCTGGATTTACATTGAGTTCTCAGGATTTCATCATTCTTGGGACTACCTATACGGATTAACAAGTTTTTTCATAACTTAACTACATATATATATATATATATATATATAGAACCGACAGTTTCATGTGAGAAAGAATCGTCAGGCCACCCTGACGATTGCGTCTAGCATGAAACAGACTGTCGCCTCTAAGTGTTGATTTCAATGTTCACTTTTATATTTACATACGCTCTATCTATGATATTGAGCACTTCATCCCATAAATATAATACACCTTAAGAGTATATTTCTTCATATATATATATATATATATATATATATATATATATATATATATATATGGGGGCAGGAACTGATTAATCTTTGTGAATAGAAAAAGTGCGCCTGAAATGCCAATATATTTACATAGCAAAGACGGTAGACAGGACAAAAAAGAAAATTTTAAAAAAATGTCCAAATCCCCTACTCACAAAAAAAAAACATTTTTCTGTAGCTTTGCTTTTAACTTGTTTCTATTCATGAAAATCATGAAAGACATACAAATAGAGAGACAGAATGAGATCTAAATAGACATAGAGAAAGAGAGATATCTGAATAGACACAGATAAAGAGAGAGAGAGAGAAATCTTAATAGACATAGAGATAAATCTGAATACACACAGATAGAGAGAAATATGAATGGACATCGGTAGAGGGAGAGAGAGAGAAAGGAAGAGACATCTGAATAGACATAGATAGAGAGAGAAATCGGAATAAACATAGAGAGAGAGAGAGAAAGAGATTTGAATAGACATAAAGAGAGAAGGATCTGAATAAAGATAGATAGATAGATAGATAGATAGATAGATAAAACTGAATAGACATAGATACAAAAAGACTTAGATAGACAGATAGATACGAAGAAACTGATATAAACAGACAAATAGATTATATATTTATAAAGAGACAGATGGATGGAAGCCGTTTTTCTCTTTGAAGATATTCTTTTGTTTGTATTTTTAAAATTTTTTCATGTTCTTTTTCGGAGAAGTAGTTTATTGCGGCAGTATTTTCTTTTCTTTTTTACAGACATTTTACTTATGCAAAGGGAATCACCATAAAAAGAAAACATTTTATAGGCTTTTGTCATTTCTGCTGAATTTTCCTGGAACTTTCTTTACGCTTTTATGCATACAAACACACACACACACACACACACATATATATATATATATATATAAATGTGTGTGTATTACTTTAATCTTCCTTTAATTTTGTTTCTTATATCTAGATCATCGAGTCTAGTCATGTGCCATATATTGACTCGTTGTCCCACGTCTCTTGTAGACATAAACTCAAAAACAAGATACAATAACATATATCCATCAAAACAGACTCGTGACATACTTGTATTCAATTTATAAAAAAATCAATTGAATATTTTCAGCTTAAATATACAGAAAGAATCCAATTTTATATATTTGCATAGTTACTGAAACACACACACGCATATTATATATATATACATACATACATACATATATATATATATATATATATATATATATATATATATATATATGTATATGTATGTATGTATGTATATATATATATATACATACATACATACATATATATATATATATATATATATATATATATATATATATATATATATATATATATATATATATATATATATATATAAAGCATGGCACATTGAATAATTTAGACAAGTTTTGTCTACATATTTTCAATAAGATCTCATATACACGGACAAGCTTCTTAGTATCCTTATTAATGGAAGAGAGAAAATTATCATGTTGAATCATATTTGTTTATTCGACATTAGCAAAATGTCGTCATCTGGGCGTTGCTTTTTTGTTTTTGTTTTTTTGTTTTCTAAGACAAAATTGAAACTATCTATGTGAAAATAGAAGCCAACCCATAACAAAATGAATTATGAATACTGTACAAATGTTTTAAAATGTTTACAGTAGATAGTTTAAAATATGTAGGTTTTAAGTAATAGTAACTTTTAGTTTTTTAACATATGGACATTTCAAATATAGTCACATTCCCTTGAGGTATTTTACTTTACAGTTAAAGAAGTCTAACTTTCAGATGAACACAAAATTTTTGTTGATGATGACATTGTGCTAATGTCGAAATTACTCCTAAAAAACGAATATGTATCAACATGGTAATTTCTCTCTTTAAATATGAGAGGATAATATTGAAAATAAGTTGACAAACTTGTCTAAATTATTCAATGAGACATGTGTTAATGTAGGTATCTTCACGAGATCGCTAAAAAAAAACAGTATAGCATGATGAAAAAGACGCCAAACTTGATGAAAACAAAATTTTATCGTCTAAATGTTTATGTTATTATTAAGAGAAAAAATCAAAGTATTTGGGGGGGGGTTACATTTTTTAATCGTTCCTAGCACGTCCAAAATTTTTGTTTAAAATCTGTTTTTTTTTTTTTTTGAGTCAGCAAAATTGACTATTTTTTTTCATCATTTTATAAAAAAACTGGAAATCTCACTCTGAAATCTTATTAATTATCAATTATCATTTTTTCAAAACTTATTTTAAGAAAATCAGAAATTATAATGTTTATTTAAAATATTTTGAACAAAGCTTAACTTAGCTTTTGCGCCGAAAAGATGTAATTTGAAAATAAAACAGCAGGTCATAAACGTTCGCGTCACTTGACAGGTGATGAATGACATATTGACGGATTCCATGAGGCTAATTTGTTCTAGGGAAGGAGAAAAGTGAAATAATTTACATTAAGTAAACAAATTATTAACCTCGTTATTTTTAAGGAAAACTTTCAGCGCTCAATTTTATTTTATTTTTTTTTACTTAGCTTTCACATTTACGTTTACGATGCTTTATGGAAAATATATTATAAAGAAATTAAAATAAGACTGTTAAGAGTGACATTAAATTTCATATATCATAAGAAAGGTATCTAATTAATTTATAGGTACCTTTCTTACAAAATTTTATCAGAAGTGTACATAAAATACTATAATTTTATGTACATTTATTACATTTTACTGTGTTATTTGTATTTCCATTCATTTTATTATTAATTTTGATATTTCATTTATGGAAAAATGGCATAACTTAGATTAATATAAAAATAAGATCATATAAATTCCATAATATGATACTGATACTTGTAGGTACCCTTCTCAGTTGAAATTGAAAAATCAAATTAACTTCTCCATACATGTTTCGCAAAAATAAATATATATCTCAAAAGGACATTTACAAAACTAAATGCGGCTTTTAACTAATTTGATATTTTAACAGCTTAAATGTAAAAATCTATCATAATTAAAGAAATAACAAATAATTGTATTAAAAATTCAGTATTTAAGTTAACGACGAGACTTTTTTTTTTTTTAATTGCACGCATGATACTTCTGGTCTTCCGTATATTTGATTTACAGTGTTATTATTGACACAAATTATCTTTATATATATATATATATATATATATATATATATATATATATATATATATATATATATATATATATATATATATACTGCTGTTCGTTAGTTTGTAAAAAGCTTTGGAAATTATAATCTGTAAGTATATATCTACTTAATAACAACATTCGTTAAATTTTACACGTTTTTCCATAATTTTAGAAGAATTAACAACATTTAATGTAAAAATAATAAAATATTTCAGAAATAACAAATAATTGTTTTAAAAATACATTTTTCATCGAAATTTCATTGAGCTTTCAGACAATATTGTACATCGTCACTGAAATAAATAAAAGCAATTAAAATCTTTTGACATTAAATAATATTTTATTGAGTTTCGTATGTTACAATTCAGAGACGATTTTCAGGTAGATGTGGTCCAACTAAAAAAACAAAACAAAACATGATTTGGTTTCCTCAAAGTTTTGTGTTATTAACTAATATAATCATTAATCTTCCCAAAAATGAAATTATAGAGTTTTCATACGATTAGTTAGGAGGGGGGTAATACATATGAAAAAAAATATCTCTGCCACGATTTAATTAAAAAAAAACATATTTGTAATAAGTTCCATTATTTATGAACAGTTTCTGAAAGTTTCATTAAAATCCGACAATTATTTTTATTTTTGCAAGATTTTCCAAATTAATGTGTGCCATTCAGAAAAAAAAAGTGCTAAAATTTTATATGTTATTTTACTCTAATAGTTCCACAAACAAGAAGTGCGATAAAAGAAATTGTTAGCATAGAAATTATGGTTCCATCTAGACATTTAAACTATAAAATGATGCTATTTTACTGTCAATCTAGGCCTGCGTTTAAATTCACAAAGTCTAGGTACCATGGAGAAAAGTTCACACGAACACTTAACATGAAAGTATTTTGTAGAAAAGGTACGGAAAAACTAGATTACGACAGTGGGAAAGTAACTAAACTCGAGATGCCAAGTCAGGACAAATAGCATTGCAGATTCTTCTTCGGGTTTTATCACTTATGGGCAGATGTCAGATCGTTAACACAGGTGTAAATGATGGGAATAATAAAATTCTAAATGAAAACACAAAAAAACTACCATTCTACCACATGAAGAGAGTTTTCTCAATAAAAACTGACAATAATCATCATATATATATATATATATATATATATATATATATATATATATATATATATATATATATATTTATATATATATATATATATATATATATATATGTATATATATATATATTATATATATATATATATATATATATATATATATATATATATATATAAGTACTTATTTGGCCCTAATTAACGTATTGAGCACTTTATTTATTTTACTTAACTCGTGTCGGAGGTTTTTTCTTTGGACTCTAAACTTAGATTCTATACAATTATTTTCGGCGGAAGTATATGTTCTTAGTTCTTTCTTTCTTTTACTCTATTTTTCACTTGGGTAGTAGTTTGTTCATTCACACGCTAAAACACCTAAGATTTTGCCGGACAACTATAGCTGCTTACATTTATAAGTTTATTAGTGTTATATATATATATATATATATATATATATATATATATATGTATCCTTGTGCAGGTATGCAGAAAATAGAAAAGAACACGTTGGGTGCATAATCCGGGGTTCCTTAGTATTTTTGTTTTTATTTTTAAAAAACAGTGCTCCATACAGAAGTAGAGCTTATATTATAATAATATTTTTTTGTTTAAAAATATGATTCCTTCGCTACATAAGAGTTCTCATGTTTCAAAAACGTGAGCCGAAATCATCCAAATAATTAATAAAATTAAGTTGGATTGAGGTGTTTAGTCACGTTTCATCTTCAAGCGAAATTTTAGGAATAAGCTATCTCTCGGTTTACGTGTATTTTTACAGAATTTGTTATTGTGGGAGTGGCTATACTATTTTCCTTCTTTAAGTGGTCAGGGAGTTAATTCTTATCAGTGGATTCATCATCCTCTGAGAGGTTTTGCTAAGGTTGGGTAGGGTATCTATTTCAAGGCTAATGTTTACGGTCATCCTTTAGTTGGTTCCCAGTGAAGGATATTTTTATGGCGCGCCTACAGTCGTTCTGTGTCTGGAGAATTGTCTTTTATTCTTGTCTATCTGATTATCTATTTATTTATTTGTTTATTTAAGTGGGTGTTTAATATACAGATCGCTTTGCATTGAATTTCGGTTTGTTTTTTTAGTTTTTTTGACGACGACAAAAAGGGGTTTTTCCTATTTAAGGGTTTGGCTGAGCTTTTTAGAATTTTACTTAGCTATGTTTTTTTTTTTTTTTTTTTATGCTAATTATCTAATGCGAAAGTCTGTTGATGTCGGCAAAAAACCGTTAACTCCTGCCTATGGTTTAATAATTTATCATTATTTAGGAATTTAATGATGTGTAGTTTTTCCTGTAAGCATAAGAGGCATGGGTCATCCCAGGTTCTACAGGTTCTTGCTCTATTTACTATTTTCCATTTTACTTTTGGTGTTTTATTCGTTTCCTTTAGATGCCAGAAATATTGGGATAGAGATGTCTGATTTCTATTTTGAATATTGTTGAAAGAGCTCTTGTGTTGTCTCCATCTAATTTTAAAATTATTCTTTGTTGATCCTATGTATATCCTATCAGTGTTAGGGCTCTCAATGGATGAGATAGTGCATTGGTATACCACGGATTTTGTGAGGCATTTATTTTTCAACGGGCAGTTTTTAGGGTTTCTACAATCGCATAATTTTTCGTTATTTTTATCTAGTTTTAGTTTATGTGTTTTATTACTGTTTTGGTATGCGTGTTTTTCTAGGATTTTCTTATTGTGTCTTTTTATGATTCTTTCTATATTTTCAGTGCACTGCATAATAATCGCTAATATTTATCTTATGTTGATAGTTACATTTTGATTGGGCATGAAGTGTTTGTCGATGTGTGCACGGATGACAGGTGAATCTGCGAGAGAGTGTGGTGCATGTGTGCCCAATGTAAGTATTTCTTGTTGCTTTTTATTATTGATTTTAGAGATGCAATCTCTCAAAGGATATAAGAATTAGACAATTTCCAGCGTCCATCGTCCTACTGAATAAGCTAGATGCAGGAAAAAGAGAGCTAACCATCACGAAGACACCGCATCGTTTCTTGAAAATGACAGAAATGCCGAAAGTACGTGAACATAAATAACAAAATAAGAACTTAAGAAACAATTTTAATAGTAAAAACCTTATGCGAAAATTGTAAAAAATATGTTACAAATTAAAAATACAGACCTTGTTTGGATACGTTATCCCTCTCTCACTGTTCACTGTATCAGTGTATCTCTGTAACTCACCCTACTCCCGGGCATTCACCGGCAGCAGTACAAGTACACACTGGGCGAGTCCACTTGTATCAAATATATATATATATATATATATATATATATATATATATATATATATATTAGGTTGGTGCAAACATAATGTCGTTTTGACGTTCAGCTTCAAAAGAAAAACGACATTATTTTTGCACCAACCTAATATATATATATATATATCTGTTAAAGTGAAATGAACTAAGTATAATACAATTAGTAGAGTAAATGGGAAAATTGCGTCCTGGAGATAAAAATCTGAAATAGTCAAAAGTACTTGGCATGTGTCTTCCATCAGCCAACAACTCGAATATCAGGAGATTATTATTCAAGAACCTGATAGTAAGTTTATGTCTCATTAAGACTTGTTAGCGAAGTGATTTTACCATTAATCTCATTAACATTGCTATTTAATTCTTTGTATAAATTGTTACTTTGTGATTATATATATATATGTGTGTGTGTGTGTGTGTAGGTAGGTTGGTAGTTAGATATGTAAGTACAATCTTTTATGGTTTTATTCTTGTAAGTAAAAGTTTGTAAGTTAAAAGCAAATGTATGAAACAGTTGCGGTTGATTTTTTTTTCAGAAGTTTTGTGAAAGTATTGAAAAAAAGAAATAATGGATTTTTCCCCGAAAATCTGAAGATTACGAACAAACTTGAAAACCACACTCTTACACATATCGAGATGTCAAATGAAATAAAAAAAATAAATAAAAATAAACTAAAGACACCGACAAAAACAATTTCCCCCTCACATCAAAAATACACTTTTGGAATCTTTCTTTAAAGAAACGAAACCAGTTTTCGACTTGACTGGAATTCGTGCTCAGTCGAAAGAAAGAAAAAATGTTCTACCATTTCTTATTATCTTACGTTGTGATACAACTAAACAAAGCAGAGGTTAGCAGATAAAAAATGCATACCATGGTTTAAATACGATTTGCCTCGATACGAATCAATGAAATATATACACTTGAATATAGGTTCCTGCTACAATGAAAGTTGGGAATCTAGTAACGCTATATTTTGAGCCTAGATTCTTACGGCAAAAACACTACAATTGTACTTAACAGGCGCCAAGATATACTAATGCTACAGATTTGACGCCCTGTGAAAATCTTTTCTCCCTGTTTTTTTTTTTTTTTGTTTGTTTTTTTCTGTTATTTTTTGATCGGTCCTCACTAGATTCTTCATGATTTTAACGCCGTCTATATACTAAATGGATGATCAGTAAATAAATATTCTGAAATACAGTTAGGTTTATACGACAGCTCAGCACTAGCACTCTCGCTAGGTCTATTTCTTAGTAAATCCGAGGTATATCTGGAGCCACTGAATAATAATTCAAGTGTAGCCTATCTAGGGTGAAAGCGGTTTAGTCCTTCAAAAGAATAAACGCTTATTAAGAGATCACATATTTTCAACTGCGTAACTTCAACTTTTTCTAAAGCGTTTGCAGATTTTTATTTTAGAGATCGCCCTCAGCTCTTTATTTGCATTATTCTTAATACTTAATTCTTAATTTAAGAAAAGCTAGAAAACGTATTGAGCCGAATATAAGCAGTAAATGACGCTGAGATATATGGGAACAAAATACTCTGAACTAGATATCAAGAAAGAACAAACACGGTGACGTATTAAATAATCCCCCACCGATAGGTAGACAGAGTCACATCATATTAGATGGAAACTTGCAACCAGTTCTCAAAATATTCAAATATTCTTCAAATACACTGAGCTCACTTTTATTATAGTTTTCTGCAAGAATAAACCCAGAACTCCCAATAACACGATATTTATCATGGCTCAGAAAATTTTGTATGTATAATGGCTGATCAGTACTGGGTGCTTCACGGTTGTAATAACCTGAACAAATACTGCATGCTTATCTGCCAGGTTTAACAGCAAAATTATCCATATCACGTAACAGCATAATTGTCCCTCCCACAAAATGTTTAATATCTAGAAATCCACTAAACTAATTGAGTTCTTTTCTTCCAGGTTCTCAGATAAGACGTTTAGCCATCTTTACACCATTTTTCGTAAGAATCACTGAAAAATTCTTTGAGTTATTCGGCTCGAAAGAGAACATGTTAAACTCATTTTGTGTCAGCCTTAACGTCTTCCTAAATGAGCAATGGTGAGAAGAAAAAAGAAGATTATTCAGGCCTTCTGTAATGGTACTAACATTCATAATCTGGCTTCCATCTTCAAAGCCTATTCAAGAATCATCAAGAAAAAAAGGGAACAGTAGAGAGGCAAACTGGATCAGAGGGTCACAAGAAGAAGTGGGTACAATTTTAACTTACAGCTAAAGAGATTCATTAGAAAATGAAAAAAATAAGAAATATCTAGCTCAATACATAAGACGTGAGAGAGGAGATTCAGCTATTGCAGTCCAAAGAGCATTGAAAAAGACTTGAAAAATCTTACGTAAAACGTGTGTGGTACCTTGATACTCTAGGACAGAAAGTTAGAATGTAAGAGAGAGCGGTAAATTGGAAAATGGAATATATATATATATATATATATATATATATATATATATATATATATATATATATATTAAAATAATGAAAGGTTTGGTAATCCGTATGGATAATTCTAAAGAGGATGTAATCCAGAGAGCTCAATGTAACAACAGAGCAAATATTAATTAAATTAAAAAAGAGGACCTTAAGGTCCCATGACTATAATTTATTTCCCAAGAAAATGTATTATTCATGGTTCATCAGGTCACATCTTTAGACATATATATATATATATATATATATATATATATATATATATATATATACACACACACACACATATATATATATATATATATATATATATATATATATATATATATATATTGGACTTTATTTCAATCCTTCATGAGCTTCCGATCTTCAATTATGATTAATTAATGATGAACATGTCATTTTTGTTTATAATAGATTTCATCATGATTCTTCTGTTAAGCTGGAGATAAATTATACATTCATATTGCTGAAAGTAGAGACCAATAGTGTTATAGAAACCTCGAAGAATTCCGGTAAGATATCTTTAATCATTTCTAAGATAGAACCATTCAAATCTTAATCTAACAATTGGACAATTTTTTTTTTATATATTTTGCGATTTGGACAATTTTGCAGTCACACCCAGTATATGATAAAATATATTTTTAGGTATGGGGTATTTATGGGTTAAAGTTCTCTGCATCAGGGAAAAGGCGTATAGAAATATAAAAATGGACACTGAGGTCAACTCCCAGATGCGACAGTATGTATCATGCTAAACGCCATCGTCAGGCCATTATATTTATTTTTGTATGAATCCAAAAAATGTGGCACAATGCCAAAACTTGATATGTAGAAAGCTGGTCTGATTCTGTCTTATCTTAAAAACTGACCCAAACTAACTATACAATATTCATTGCACCAAAACACCGCATTCTTACTTACCTTTCTAACTATTAGGGTGTCCCAACAGTTCGTAAACACTTGCGAAAAATTGAATTTTTATGCAACAAAATCCAGCACAATCGAGACAAGCGATGGGTTCAGAAAGGGCAAGAGACACCGTCGGTTCCAAAACAAGATCGATGCGGCAAGAAAGTCATGTTGTGCGTTTGGTGGAACTTTGAAGGAATCGTGCATTTTGAGTTGGTTCCGAATGGTCGGGCCATCAGTGCCGAACTTTACTGTCAACAACTGGAGCGGGTCTACGAAAAGTTGAAGGAAAAGTACCCGACTCTGATCAACCGAAAGCGCACTTTGATGCAGCAGGACAATGCCAAGACACACACCGCCAGGAAGACCAAAGACAAGTTTGAAGAGCTGGACGGCGTTATGGTTCTGCCACATCCAGCCTACAGTCCTGCTCCATCAGATTACAGCCTTTTCCGCTCAATGCGACACTTTCTGAAGGGCCGCCGATTCGACTCGTTTGATGAAGTCGAGGAAGCGTGTCAAGAATTCTTTGATTCGAAGCCGGCTGAATAGTACTTTCACCAGATCCGAAAGCTTGCAGATCGATGACAGAAAGTCTTGGAAAATGATGGTCTTTATTTTAAGGAATAATTTTTGTTGTTTTTGTTGTTACTTGGCGAGTAAAATTTCAATTTTTTGCAAGTGTTTACGAACTTTTGGGACAACCTAATAAAACCACCATAATGCGTAAAAGTCCCTATGACGTCCTTACTAGACCCATATGTACAATTTATCTGCGGAGACTTGGGAATAAAATAACAAATTTAAAAAAAATGAAAACCCCGATGAACATTTACACTCTGTATAATATTTTTTACAAGAAACTAAATAAAATGGTCGTAGAAATAAAAAAAAAATCACAATCCTTAATTGTGGCAGTAATATCAGTTAACTGGACGAAATTTATGCAGGACTGAGATAGAATAAGCCAGTGATTCGACCAACGACACAGACAATTACACACTCATTCAAACAAGACAACAAATACCAAGAACATACACGAAAAACGAAGTGTTCCATATCAACCAGGGAAGTAATATTTCTGGTCACCTAACAGGAGAGAAGATAAGGAATTAAACTAAAGAACGTAGGCGCAAAAAATAAAAAGGACCAAGCGGCATACATCCCCTAGGTAAGTTAACTCTAAATCTAAACAAACCTATTTTGTTCGTGGTTGCCAATATTAAATACAAGGTTCCTGATACCCTGATGCCTAACCGGCATCAACATTCCACTCTAAGCCAGCTCCTTTCACTCGACAGATACGGACAAGACTCGCCCACCATTTGCCAAATTCGGATGCAGGGAATTGTCAGCTTTCCGTCCTGATCTTGACTTTAAGCTGATTCTTAAAGAACGAGATCAGTTGCGATAGAATTTCTTGTCGCGTTGTCCATATCACGACTCACATAACACCTAGCAAGGACAAGGTAAAACCCGTCATAAGGTGGCAGCTGTACTTGTGATAACAAGATAAAGCCCTTCGTAAGGTGTGAGATGTACTTGTAAGAACGAGATTAAAGTCCCTTCTTAAGGTGTGAGTTATATTGTAAGGACAAGATAAAGCCCTTCATAAGGGGTCAGCTCTACTTTGTAAGCTATTAGCTGTGCTTAAGATAACGAGATAAAGCTTTTCGTTAGATGTGAGCTGTATATGAGAGAACATTATTAGTGTTATTATTGTCCCGCCATAAGTTAGTACGTTAACCTGTTCATTAGGCTTTGTAATGACCTGTAATAACATATCTGTCCCCTGCCCACAAAATCTTGGTATAGCAGTAGCTTATTGAGTATAAGCTACTGCTACACCAAGATTTACTCTCTGGCACCTTTCTTTAATGCCTGGCCAGGATCGATTACATTACAGACCCTTCTTTGGATTTTGTCAAGAATTTCGAGATGTACGACAGAAACACCAGACCAGACATGGCAACAGTATTCACGGCTGAATGGTAAATTTGTATATCTGTAAAATGGTTCATGAAGTGAAAGATTTTCTGGCACGACACAGTGAACCAAATTTCCTTACAGTAGACGTTGAATCCTCAGAATATTTCAAATAGGAAAACCGTTACCTTTTCAGGGATACCGTTAGTTATTATTAGTAGTAGTAGTAGTAGCAGTAGTATAAACAGTAGTGGTGGTGGTGGTAGTAGTAGTAGTAGTAGTAGTAGTAGTAGTAGTAGTAGTAGTAACAGTAGTAGTAGTAGTATCTTATTTCCTTTGAATTCTGGTGTATACCCATTCCTTTCTGGGTTCGTACCATAGACCTAAAGTTAGAAATGCCATCATAATATAGTAAAGTGTGGGTTATACTTGTGAATGATTTTTTTTTGTATTTCTTTAAGTTTTCACATCTTACATAGAAAAGATAGGTGAATCGAGATGACTTCGACCAAAAATTGAAGACATGTTCAACATGCTGATGCCAATAAGAATGATAATAATCCAACTTTACAGGGTAGATAACCGCCCCACTGCAGGGCAGCGGAAGGATCCCTAAGGAATTCATTAAACTGAAAAAAAAAATATTATTATTATTATTTTATTTCCTTAAGTTTCTGGTGTATACTCATTTCTTTCCGGGCCCCAGCCAGGGGCTTAAGGTCAGAAATGGCATCATGACTTTTTCCACTGAGCATTTTTGAAGAAAAATATCACACATATTTTACATAGATAAAGCCATTCGTAAGGCATGGGCTGTATTTGTGAGTCCAATTATTTGTATTTCTTTAAGGCATGGGCTACCAGGGATTCCTTCAAGGTGTCTATTGGAATCTTATCCAATCATTCCGAAGGCTCCAACTACAACTGGAATTGTTATTATTATTATTATTATTATTATTATTATTATTATTATTATTATTATTATTATTATTATTTTCTTTGATTTATGGCGTTTACACATTTCTTTCCGGGTCCCGCCCAAGGACCTAAGGTTAGAAATGGCACCCTGACACTCTCCACTGACAAAAAAATAAATATTACATAGATAAAGCCCTTCATAAAGTGTGTGCTGTACTTGTCAGAACATTTTTTTTGTATCTCTTTGAGGCATGGACTTCCAGGGATCCCTTCAATTAGTCTACTGCAATCTTTTCCAACCAGTCCTTAGGGCTCCAACTACAACAGGGATTGTTGATGTTCCCATATGCCACATTTTCGTGATTTCTATTTCAAGGTCCTTGTATTTTGACAGCTTTTTGAATATCTTCAAAGACACATTGCAGTCAGCAGGGAGTGACATATCAATAAGGAAGCACTTTTTTTCTTTCAAGGAGGCACTTTTTTATTATTATTATTATTATTATTATTATTATTATTATTATTATTATTGTTGTTGTTGTTGTTGTTATCATTATTGCTGTTATTATTCTTATTCTTATTCTTATTGTTGTTTTTTTCATTATTATTATTGGCTGTTATTATTATTGTTATTGTTGTGGTTGATGTTGTCATTGTTATTATTATTATTGTAGTTCTTATATATGAATATGGCTATTATTGTTTCACTATTGTTTTTTTATTATTATTGTACTTCTTATTATCATTATAGTGTTTTCTTCTTCTTCTTCTTCTTCTTCTTCTTCTTCTTATTATTATTATTATTATTATTATTAATATTATATCTTCTTTTTATATACGTATACTAACACTTCAGTATCCATTATCGTTATTCATTTCACGTTCCACCATCTTTTGTCGCGTTTGTTTCGCAATATGTTTCCGGAAATGCGCATAGAAGCCGCTATTAGCGCTGTTGGCGGACACATTCACGTCCCATGTCCCGTGTCTGCGTTACTAGCTGTCGGTTGCGATTAAATCTCTCCTCTGGATTTCTTTTCCAATTCCCTGATTCTAGTGTGCAGTCAGGTTTGAGAACGTCGCAATGCTGGCTTGAAACTCGCTAATGTCTTGACCGTGGTTATTCTCTTGTCACTGCGGCATCTTTTGGGGATACTTAGCTCATTCAGTCGAATGTGGATAGGCAGAACGGATGTTGCAAATTGTTTGCTTGGGGCGGACATCGCCGAATTTGTCATTTTTTTTCCACGTCGCTGCATTTACCTAATCTTGTTTTGTTTACTGTTTTTCCATCATTTTTCGATCATGTCAATTTCTTCGGCATATTATGTTTTTTTTTTCTATTTATTATCCTGTTCATTCGTCCTTTCTCTTTTTTTTATTTCTTCTGCTGTTCTCTTTTCTTTCTATCCCTTCTTTTTTATTTTGTTTTGTTTTTTTTACTCTTAATTTTTACTATTTTTCTCTACTTTTTTGCATTTATCTGTAGCCGACTATCTTTTTTTTTTCATACTCTGTTTTATGTATTTTCTTTCTTTTTACGGTTTTCATTCATTCATTCATTATTTATTTATACTTTTTCTTTTGCCCTTTCCTTCTCCCATTTATTCCTTGTTATCCTTTTTTGTCGATTATGTCTTTCTCTCGCTTTTTTTCTTTCATTCATTTTTGTTTCTTCCTTTTTATTTTATTTTTACCTTTTTTTTCCATAACTGTGTTTTCATTTCGTAGGTTTTGTTTTTTATTTTTCACTTTGTTTTACTTCTTGCATATATTTTTGTGTGTATGTGTTTTTTTTTTACTTTATCTTTTTTATTGTTTCTTTGTATTTTCTCCTTTTTCTTTTTTTTTTTAACTCATGTCTTATTTTCTTGAGGGTTTAAGTTTTGTTTTTATTTTTGCTTGTTTATTTTATATTTCATCCGATCTTTATTTTATATCCGCTTTATTTAAGAAAAAAAAATTCCATATATTATTTAATTCCTTACTTCATGGTCTATTTTTCTCTTTCTTTTTCTTTTTCTTTTTCTCTTTTTTTCTCTTTCTTTTTCTCTTTCTTTTTCTTTTTCTTTTTCTCTTTCTTTTTCTTTTTTCTTTTTCTCTTTCTTTTTCTCTTTCTTTTTCTCTTACTTTTTCTTTTTCTTTTTCTCTTTCTTTTTCTTTTTTTTTCTTTCGCGTATTTGTTATTTTCTTCAAATGTAACTTTTGTAGATCTTCAAAGTATTTTTCGTCCTTATTTTTATTTTTTTTCTTCGATTTTTCTTTCTTTTTTTATTCTTCGTTTTCGTTTCCTCTTATTGCTTTTTACTATTTTTTTTACTCTCCTCTTTTTATTTCTTCGTTTCTTTTTCGTGGATTTGCGTGTTTGCTTTGTTGTTTTTTTTCCATTCTTTATTTACTGTATGAACATTTTTTCACTTTTTTTTTTCATTCGTTCTTTTTCAACTATTGTTAAGCCATCTAACCCAAAAGCAAAGCAATAAAGCCGCTAAGACG
This sequence comes from Acanthosepion lycidas, assembly GCA_963932145.1. Classification (NCBI taxonomy): domain Eukaryota; kingdom Metazoa; phylum Mollusca; class Cephalopoda; order Sepiida; family Sepiidae; genus Acanthosepion; species Acanthosepion lycidas. The sequence continues at coordinate 67,953,245 of OZ010581.1, forward strand.
CTAGCGCTTAGTGATGAGGAAGTACAATAAAAAAAAACACGATTTAAGGAGACAGATTATAACGATTAACATAACATTTAGATTCGTGTACATTATAGTTGACAGGAAAGCAAGAGGATGGAAGAGTGTTCCACAGGCGAGAGGTCCGAGAGAAGACCGTATTAGAATAGAACTTACGGTTATATTTGGTAATTCCAACAGCCAAAGGATGAAAGGTTGCTAAGAATCGCGCTTAAATTCATTTAAATTTAACTCGGCGTACCAAAATGTTCACCAGAACAGTAATTCTAAACACGAGTTTTTCTTTTCCTTCATATTATTTAATTACATCCTATTACTTTATAATTATCTGTTTAAGTTGTTCTTATATGCAACGTTTCATTCACCCTTCATCCTCCTAGCCCTCTTCATAACATTAGTGCTATCTCCACTATCATTATTCCTATTCCAGCTCCGCTAACTTGCAGTTTGTTAAATCTCAGAAAAAAAAAAAAAAAACGTACTTATCATT
>OZ010581.1:67958755-68006255 GCA_963932145.1 Acanthosepion lycidas
AAAAAAAAACAGACTGGACCACTCGTAGATATTTGACTTCATGTGATTTCACACATTTCTTAATTGCCCGAACTGACTCTGAGAGGGATAGGAATAGACTCCACATTTTTTTCTTTTCATTATAATGATTTTTACTTTTTCAAACCGTTTCAAATCTTGTTGCAGACTATTCTCAAGTTTTGCAGCAGTTAGAACATGTTGATTGATTAGTTTTCTACGACTTATCCATCCGTTGCAGGTTATATAAAGCTTGAGAATATTTTCAGGTTATAAGCATTTAGGAAGGAAGATAATAATGGTTTTAGTGATACAACCCTTACTAATTAAGACATGGTTGGAGGAAAATTTATATAAGGTAAGCAACTGAAATTAGAACTCGGCTCTCTGATTACTAATTCCCAGGCATTACACAAGCCGCACATCCAAGATTACAGCAATGGGTATTCTCAAACGGGTATTCATCTAGGTACCAAGAAGTTTAACTTCGGTGATCCTACAGGAATATGTGTTTCAACGTGATGCGGGAATAAGTGTTTCGTTTTAACATGTATCTGTTTCTAAGTATGTCAGCATAGAGAGTTGCACTGAAAAATGTTATATCCTGAAATGCTTTTCGATATTACCACTTTTACCCTTCAATAATGCGTGAAAGAGAGCAACGGTTTTGCGTGACAAGACGACAGAACTTTCAAAAGAAACAATCAACCTAATTTATTTGAATCAATAGCATTTTATTAAAGCAATTGTTGATTTTAAAAAGAATATCATGTCATTCTGAAAATCAACACAATATATTGAGCATACAATAATCTTTAAAAATGCTGATTTAATTAATTTTCCAAACCAAACCAATATTGGTCGAGTGAAACTTCGTGTATTGAGGTCACTCGATGACGTGCTATTTTTCCAGTTCAACCTGCTTAGCAATTGACATAGAATGACGGTTCGATCTAGTGACTAGACCCAAAGATCTGTGAGTTCAGTACCAGTCTCCAGCAGTCATGAACCAAAATCACTTGGAGAGTTGAATTAAAGAGAAATAACTGAGACATCCAGAATAGGCACGGCACGTGGAACTTAAACAATCTACACCGGTGGACGAAAAAATTCCAATCACCTGAAGAAAGCCGGAGCGTACACCGGCCGAAACGTTGTGAATATGACAGTTAAGATGAGGATAACAGTCCGAATAATGTAAATAATGTAAATAATCATAACACCTCATCTCAGAGATATAGACAGATATTTGTTTTTAAAAAAAAGTCTGAATATAGCTTTGCATTGAAAAAGATTATATCGTGAAATGCTTTTCGATATGACCTTTTAACCTTCATTGAAAAATACTTGAAAGAAAGCAAAGGTTTTGCGCCACAAGACGACAGGACTTTCAAAAGAAACAATCAACCTAATTTTATTGAATGTGACGTTCTATTTTAATCAGTAAATTGTCATGAATAGTTTTCAGCACGTTTTACATTTTTGGCGTTACTATTATTATTATATTATTATTATTATTATTATTATTATTATTATTATTATTAGGTTGGTGCAAAAATAATGTCGTTTTTTGACGTTCAACTTCAAAAGAAAAACGATATTATTTTTGCACCAACCTATTATTATTATTATTATTATTATTATTATTATTATTATTATTATTATATACTACTACTACTACTACTACTACTACTACTATGAGTACATCACTTGTATATCTTCGGATACCTATTTTTTCAAATATTTTTCGGCTGTAAACTTCATTTCTTTTATTCTCGCTTTCTCGTATTTTTCGTGGCTTCTTGTCAATTTCGGTTATGCCAAAAATGTGCCTCTCCCGAATCACTGCCGAAAAATTGTTAGCTATTGATTAAATAAGTTTTCATGTGTCAAAGTCATTTTAAAAAAATATGCGCCTTTGCGACGTGTATTATCATGGCGACACCACACTTTCCTATCTTTTTTAGCTCTAATTTGCCCCCTTCTTATCCATCGCGTTTTTTGTTCCGATATATATACACAAGCTTGTTAGGAATCTTATTCAATCTTCCAGCCTGCCTTTATCGCCTTCTAGTGAGTGTCAATTTTTTCCAAGCCCTTATTTCCCTTATTAAGCTTTCCTGAAACTTTAACTGTTACTTCATGATTCCATATACAAGTGTCTTTTTTGTTTTATGTTCATTAAGATTCCTTCGTTGGTGATATTTTTGATTCATACTATTGTCAGCATTCTTTAGTCACACGGCATCTCTGTTGGCGCAATTTTTCTCTTTGTCAGGATATTATCCATCATTCTCTGTTTTATAAGCGAAGTGATATTATACACTTATTTTTTGTGGGATCTTAATACTTTTTAAAATTTCGGTAAACAACTTTCGCTACTTCAATGAGTCTTCTGGCTCCCGGTCTATCGGTCGTCTGTCAAAACACTTCATAGATGTTTAAATACTCTGCACACATTTAGATCGCTACAACCCTCTAGAAACCGATGAACAAAGAAGGTGAACAAATTAAGGATGAAATCCTGCCACACTGACTACCCAAGTTATCAAGAGATTAAATGTTCCTTCGTTCTTCATGAGAGAGAAAGGATATCTTTTGGGGGCGTAATGTCGTGCTACCAATACTTGTCCTCGCATTGCACTTAGGACACACTGACTTCTCCAAGCTTTAAGCAAAGAAAGTGAAACATTCATAATATAATCACGCATCTTACAAAAAAATAGAAAATCCCATATACGTAATCTCGGAGGGATTATGGATAGAAGGATAAGATAAGCGAGCGATGAATGAGATTTGCAAGAGGAATAAATGAAAGGTTACATTCAAAAGCATTTGGATCTTTTATATATATTGGATACAAAAATGCAAACATTAATTATAGAAACAATTGTACTAACCAGAAGAAAAAAAAAACAGGAAAATAAAAATCATTTGGTATACCCCTCCGTTCAACCAAATGGTTAGAATTAAACTAGGACAGAAATTCCTAGCTTTAATTGAAAAACACTTCCCTACCAATAGTAGGCTTAGTAATATATTTAATAAGAACACCCTAAAATTGAGTTACAGCTGCATTGAAAATCTAGAAAGTATAATAAAAAACACAATAATAAAATCCTGAACAAACCCCCATGCCTGAATAGTATTAATAAAAATCCTACACTTAAATTAGACAAAAACAGTGAAAAATTATGTGATTGTAGAAACCCAGAAGACTGCCCATTGGAAAATAAATGCAGCGTCAAATCGGTGGTATACCAATGTACTATCTCATCCACTGAGAGCCCTAATACTAATATGATATACACTGGGTCTACGAAGAATGAATTTAAAGCCAGATGGAGGCAGCATAAGTGCTCTTTCAACAATATAAATAAAAAAAATCAGACATCTCTATCTAAATATTTTTGGCATTTGAAGGAAATAAACAAAACACCAAAAGTAAAATGGAAAATTATAAACAAAACTAGAACTTGTAAAACTTGGGATGACCCATGCCCTTTATGCCTACATGAAAAACTACACATTATTAAGTTTCTAAATAATAAAAATCTATTAAACAATAGACAGGAGTTAACGGTTGTTTCCCGACATCATCAAATTTTTGCATTGAATAATTACCATAAAAACAAACAATAAAATAATTTTTAAAATCCATAGTCCTAATAAATAGTTTAAATACCCTACAAAAAAGATAACCCTTTATGAAGTCGTCAAAAAACAAATGTTACGGCAGTTTTTTTATATACACAAAACCCTTTCAGAAATAAAATAAAATAAAAAAATAAATAAATCTCCATAGACACGTAAACCAGACTAGGCGAAATCATCTTCCGTTGTAAATTTAAACACCCCAACCTTACCCTGACTTGACATCTATGAATGTAACTCTATACTGATACAAATTATTAACACCCTACACCCCTTTTTATTTAAACAATCGCTCTAGCCGTTACCATGGAAATTTTGATTTCAATAATGAATATGCTATTAAAACACGTATATTTCAGAAATAAGTTATTAAAAAAAATTTCGCTTGAAGATGGAACAGAGCTTACTTTAATTCAATTTAATTCAAATAATTATGTTGAAGTTTTCGGATCTTGTTTTGAAACCTGAGAACTCTTATGTAGCGCGTTGGAATCATATTTTTAAATTAATAATTATATATATATATATATATATATATATATATATATATATATATATATACATATATATATATATATATTATGTTCATTTTACATTATTCGGACTATTGGCCTCATCTTTGTCGCCATGTTTATTACAACGTTTCGGCCGTTGTACGCTCCGGCCTTCTTTTTTTCTTTCATCATGTCATTCTTATGCATTTCTTCGTGTTTTTTTTATTTTCATTTTAATTGTTGTCTTTTTTTCTCATTCTTTTGTTATATCTTCTTTTTATATTGATTCTTCTTCATTTTCATTTCATAAATCTTTTTATTTCAGATCACCTGCAAGTTTCCTTTTTTCCCATTCTTTCTTCATGTGCTTTTATAAAATTGTCTGTAAGGGACGGCGTCATCATCAGTTCAGTCATGGAAACATATGGCTAGCAAGCAGTTATATTTAGGTTTGGTTTGGTTTGATTTGTTTTACAACATGTCAACCTTAATGGGTTATTTAATGCCGACAATTTTTTTATTGCTGGTAATATTTTTTTCAAAAAATGTATTGATGATATTAAAACCTATTTTTATAAGTTCATAGCGTTTTGTTTGGTGGGGGAACCATTTTCCCATAGCTTACAATCTAAAAATATTTTCTGTCTTTAAATAATCTGCAAAGTGTTGATAAGCCGTAAAGACTATTCAAATAATCAAGCAAGTTAATTAAGGTTGTGAGAATTTTAGAAGAAAACATGTTATTACTGTTACAACGGAGGGATTTTTAAAGAGACATTTTCCCCAGACACCTCTTTTATTCCAATTTAAAACTCAAGTGCATTCATATCACTAAAATCCCACTCCTACTAGCTTGGATTGTTAACAAGAAAGAGTTGGAATGTCGAACTGAACCCTTTATTTCGCTCACTGGTGTAGACTGTTCTAGTTCCACGTGCCATGTTTTCCTCTGAAAGTTCTCCACTGCCTTAAACGGGTGATGGGAAGCAGTAATAAGTAGTGCCAGAGAAAATCGATAATAAGAACAAAGTTGTAATATGAGCTCTGGTAAAAACAGATTGATAACAGCAAAAATTGCAATATGAGCACAGGTAAAAAGTTTGCTGAAGACATTACGTTTATAATACCCAGAAATTCATACCCAGGTGTCCTCAAAGATGGTATCATTAAACGTGGAACTAGAACTGTTCTAGTTCCAAGTTTAATGATGTCATCTCCTGTTAATTTCGCTCTGAAAGTTCCCCACTGCCTTAACCGGGTATTGAACTCACACTCTTTGGGTCCTGTCACTGTATCTAACTAACGATATCCACTGTGTCAAGTGTCCTTTTTACCTGTGCTCATATTGCAATTTTTGCTATTATCAATCATGTTTTTACCAGAGCTCATATTGCAACTTTGTTCTTATTATCGCTTTTCTCTGGCACTCCTTATTACTGGAAAGCAGCTAGTCCCTATAATAAGTTCCTATACAAACCAATTTCTGGGCATATATTTCTGATTTCTTTCAGATTTATGACATAAGGGCTTTAAATGTCTTTACAAATTGCAAGAACTATCAACCAATATGAGATCAATCAGTAGAAAGTTCAAACGTAAAAATCGACTTCTAGTTATCAGTTCTTCACATCAGTCAGTCTTTTGTTTGGTTCGATGTCAGCAATTCTTCTCAGCAATTCTCTTCGACTTCTTTCCCCATCTTCCGGCGTCTTCGGCCTATCGCCGGGTCGAGCGCCCTCAGGTCGCTTCTCGTTCTGCTGCGACTGCTCCAACTCTTCGCTACAAATATCTCAGGCTTCAAGTGTCGTGCGATTTATACGCACTTCGCATAACTCTGACCACACCTCCACATTCGTTAATATTCATTTTCTTCGATATTGGAATGACAACACCTGACTCTCGATAATGGGTTATCTATTCAAAACAATATGACTTAGTTTATACATTCCCTTGTTACTCCACCAGTATTGTTTACGAATTCATTTTTGTATATAAAAATTTATTCCACACCAGCAAATAATTCACTCTGCTTTTGGAAATCCTTCTCTTTCTCCAAACCATAATTTATTGGCTTCGGCAAATTCTTTTGTACATTTTGAAAACAATCACCAATTGTTTACGTTTTCAAACGAACCAAATAGTGCCTCCGTCGATCAGCTGTTATTAACAAATAACTATGAAATCTTATTAAAAAAACTAAACAAAAAAACATTGTTTTATATATTTCGCTTTTAGATTTTTATTCTGCATGCTTCATAATTATTTTCCCGTTCTCATATCGCAATGTTTTCAATTCAATAATTTCCAGATTGCAACACTTCTAATGATCCAAATCTATCCGGGGTTTTCACACAAACCCCTTTCTTAATGTCACATTCCTGTCAACTATTAGGTTGGTGCCAAAATAATGACGTAATAATGTCGTTTTTTTGACGTTAAAAATACGTCAAAAAACGACATTATACGTCATTATTTTTTTGCACTAACCTAATAACACCAGTGACACTTAAATAGTGTCACAAATCCACTATTTGGTATATTTACTTTTTGTGAATGAATATTACGAAATCCAATTTTCTACCTTGGATTCCATGATGCGTTTGAATCCCAATGTCTCATTGTTTGTATATATTACATTTCTACGCCTATTGGATTTCTAGTTCCTTAATAACCGATGGCATAATTTGGAGACCAATAGAATAAACTTGTAAATTTGACGACATATCAATCTCTGCTGCTTCGTTTAATGTCGATTTTTTTTTCTGTTAATGCCGGAGACATCACGCAAATATTGGTTTGATTTAGGCCCGAATCTATACTCAAGTATGCCTAGTCGATAAACACAAACATTGCTCGGATTTATGCATGAAACTGAACGTCAAAGTTGGTCAGGTTTGTACCTGAGTATGTACAGAAGAAATGGTTGGTTTATACTTGGGATTGAACGCCAATATTGGCAGTGTTTAAACCTGTCTGTAAAGGTGCGTTGGTCGGGTTTATGCCTATTATTGAACGCTGACAGTCTCTATGTTTACACCTGAAACATTTCACAGGCTTTGATCGTGTTTATTCCTGAGATTGAACGCCAACATTAGTCGGGTTTATACCCGCGTCTGTAAACAAGCGATGGTTGGATTTATGAAATGCAATTGAACGCTAACCCAAGGATTTTTTCAGGTTTCTGCTCGTGTCTGCACCTCAAAATTAGTCAATCCTATGTCTTAAATTGTACGCCCAGCTGCGCAACTTCACAAACAGAGATCATATATTAGGTTGGTGCAAAAATAATGTCGTTTTCTCACATATTAACATATGTGAGAAAACGACATTATTTTTTGCACCAACCTAATACTTACCCGCGTCTACCCGAATTGTCTTCCATTTTGGAGAGATCGTTACATTTTACAATGATTATTTATAAAGTTTCTATTCATACGTAAGTTGTTTTTGTGGGTTGAGGTGTTTAGAAATGAGAAGGCGGCGTGGATGCACAGTACATTTTATAGCCACTCTCTGACGAAACGTAACGTCAAATATTAAATAAACGTTTCTCCTTTGGATAGCTCTTTAAAACAATCGATACTGATCAATGATTCTAGATATTAAGAATCTATAGAAATACGTATATGTTTACACTAATAAAATATTCATTCCATCAATCTAATTTTTAAAGACGTTAACTTTGAACACAAAAAATGGTAGACAATTTGTTACTCTGCAAAAGAAGAGGCGTCTATTGAAGACGACTGTCACTAGAAATAGTTCTTGAGAATGAATGACACATAGATGTTAGGCTTTGTGCACAGTAATAAAGTGTCTTATTTGTGGAATCGTAATTAAATTCTAATTTGTTTGAAATTCCCATACAACAATTCCACTGATTGTATTATCCGAGGTCTCCAACAGAATCGCGGAATTAACATCGAAGTTAGTCTTACACAGTCGTTCCCAGTTTACACCCTTTGGGGAAATAACACGGCGCATGTCATTTTGCCAATTACGGAATGGTACTGCTCACTTCCAACGGAGGCCCTGACACACAACTTTGGTGCTTGTCGTTTCAATTACTTGCGACTAATTAATGGGATTCCAACATTCACGGCTGATAACATTCCTTACAGACTGTGATGCGAAGACGAGCAAAGTTTTCCAACCCATTTTAGTCCTTTTAAGCAGATTTCCCAATGGACGGATCTGTACGTTCTTTGGCGACTTGACACGCACCCGTCTAACCCGATACCAATATCGAATTAAAATAAACTGATGTCCGCCTGCACGGACACAAACTTGACTATCTGGAGAAAAGTGAACTTCGTATAGAATAAGAATAAGGAAAAGGAGACGAAAGTGAGGAAGGGACAAGGCATGTGAGTTAAGAAGAAGAGAAATGTTTAAAAGAAGAATCGAAGGAAGAAGAGACCAAATTGAAGAAGAAAATGGAGAAGAATCAAGAGGATATAGATGTGTAGAAATGTAGAAAGAAAAGTAGAAGGAAGAAGAGACAAAGGTTAAGAAGACGGAAAAGGATGCGAAAATGAAGAAGGAAGAGGGAACGAATGTGAAGAAGACGGGACAAGACACAAAAATTAAGGAGAAGAAGAAGAAGAAGAAGAAGAAGAAGAAGCACGAGGATACGAAAGTGTAGAAGAATATAAAGAAAAAACATACAAAAGTAAGAAGAAAAAGTAGAAAGAGGAAGAGACAAAATTAAAGAACAAGGAAGAGAAAATTAAGAAGTAAAAGATGACGAAAGTGAAGAAGAAGCGAAGGAAGAGAGGAAAGTTAAAAAGAAGATAAAAAAAGAAAGAATAAACAAAAGTGAAGAAGAAGAAGAAAGATGAGACGAAAGTGGAGAAGAAGAAGGAAGAGGAGGCGAAAATGGAGAAGAAAGAAGTGACAAATGGGAAAAAGAAGAATTAAGAGGAAATGAAAGTGGAGAAGAAGGAAGAGGAGACGAAAATGTAAAAGAAGGGCCAAGACACGAGAGTTAAGAAGATGAATGTAAAGAAGGAGAAGAAGAAGGAGAAGAAGAAGAGACGAAAGTAAAAAAGAGGAGGAAGAAACAAGAGGGTAAAAAAGTTTAGAAGAATAAAAAGAAACAAGAAGAGAGAAAAGTAAAGAAGGAAAAGTAAAACGATGAAGAGAGAAAAGTAAAGAAGAAGGAAGAGGAGGCGAAAATGAAGAGGTGACGATTGTGAAAAAGAAGAACTAAGAGGAAACGAAAGTGGAGAATAAGAAAAAGGAAGAGGAGATGAAAGTGGAGAAGAAGACGAAGAAGGAAGGAGTTTGAAGTGTAGAAGAAGAAGAAAGAAAGAAAGAAAGAAAGAAGTAGAGACGAATGTAAAGAAGTACTAGTAGTAGTAAGAGGAGTACAAGAAGGTAAGGAAAGTAAAGGAGGAAAAGAAAAAACGTGTGTCAAATAAGCTGAAGAGGAAGAACAAGAAGGAAGTGGTGAAAAAGAGAATGAAAATTTGGGCGAACAAGTAAAAAATAAAGAAGTGGACAATAAGAAGAGGAAGAAGAAGTGAAAAAATAAAGAAGTGGACAATAAGAAGAGGAAGAAGAAGTGAAAAAATAAAGAAGTGGACAATAAGAAGAGGAAGAAGAAGTGAAAAAATAAAGAAGTGGACAATAAGAAGAGGAAGAAGAAGTGAAAAAATAAAGAAGTGGACAATAAGAAGAGGAAGAAGAAGTGAAAAAATAAAGAAGTGGACAATAAGAAGAGGAAGAAGAAGTGAAAAAATAAAGTGTACAATAAGAAGAGGAAGAAGAAGTGAAAAAATAAAGAAGTGGACAATAAGAAGAGGAAGAAGAAGTGAAAAAATAAAGAAGTGGACAATAAGAAGAGGAAGAAGAAGTGAAAAAATAAAGAAGTGGACAATAAGAAGAGGAAGAAGAAGTGAAAAAATAAAGTGTACAATAAGAAGAGGAAGAAGAAGTGAAAAAATAAAGAAGTGGACAATAAGAAGAGGAAGAAGAAGTGAAAAAATAAAGAAGTGGACAATAAGAAGAGGAAGAAGAAGTGAAAAAATAAAGAAGTGGACAATAAGAAGAGGAAGAAGAAGTGAAAAAATAAAGTGTCCAATAAGAAGAGGAAGAAGAAGTGAAAAAATAAAGAAGTGGACAATAAGAAGAGGAAGAAGAAGTGAAAAAATAAAGAAGTGGACAATAAGAAGAGGAAGAAGAAGTGAAAAAATAAAGAAGTGGACAATAAGAAGAGGAAGAAGAAGTGAAAAAATAAAGAAGTGGACAATAAGAAGAGGAAGAAGAAGTGAAAAGAGAATAAAGAAGATAAAGTTGAAGTAAGATAAAAAAAGAATAATGTGATTTAATTGATTGAGTCATTCATTTGTTTTTCACGGCTTATCAACCTTTTAAATCCTAAACCTATTTTGGAATATTAGAATAATTATTTTTTGCTAGTGATCATAACATTAACAATTTCATTGAGAATAACAGCTGCTTTTCCAGAATACTAATATTCAGCCTAGATCTGTAGAATGTTATAGACTACTGCCTTATGACCACATCATATTGAAACACCAGTTTCTATAAGAACCCCGAAGTTAAGCAACGGCGAACGTGATCAGTATCTAGATGAATGACTGCTTGGGAATACGACGTATCGTAAACTTGGACCTGGAATTGTTATAATCGAAATGGATCGGAGAGCTGAGTTCCAATTCCCGTTGGGTTCGTTATATTCATTTACGCGCAAATACCCTTGGGAAAAGGTATGACTCCACCTCTTCTAACTCTTTAGTTAATAAGTAAGGCTTGTATCGATAAACCAAAAAAAAACTACATTCTTACACTCTAAAGAGATTCAGTAAATAAATAAATAACTTGCCACAGTTGGAAAACGGATCAATATATTGGATTTGCGCATAAGTTAATGTATCAACGTCGACTAGAATTCGAACTCGGCTCTACAATATTTATTTCAGAGCCGTTACCCATTATACCATACGCACATGCAAGAACAATGAGGAGGAGAAAAAAGTAGAAGGAGAAAAAGAAGAAGAATTAATAGGAAGTGGAAGATGGAAGACAAAAAAACAATAACATAGTAATGAAGAAGGAGAAGGAAATAAAGACGAGGGGGGAGATTAAAGCGATGAGATGGAAGGGGAAGAGGACAATGACGATAAGTTAGAGGAAAAAGTGGTCAGATCTTGTTTTTTTTTTTTTTTAATCATTTCACCCCAAGCAATGCAATAAAGCCACTTAGACGCAAGGGATTAGCGAGCGTGAAACTAAAAACTAAAAAATTTCTTAAATTCTTTTCTTCATTACATCCGTTTCGTTAACAGAGAGTGCTTCTCTTTCTGTGTCTGGGGAAATGTCATAAAATTCGATTCAATCATAACACTGTTTTATTGCTGAAAATAATTCAGTGAAACCACACGAAGCAGTGTTTTATAATACCTTGCTATAAACGAAGTTTCCTGACAATAAAAGATATGAACTTCAGCAAATGGATCCGCGCTAATGGCAGAGAGTCATACAGCCAAACTGAAAAAAGAAAAACAACAGTAACAACGGAATGTCTGATGAAATGAACGTTGATAACACACTGAGGGAGAAAATGGGTTTAGACCAGGTAATATGGATATTGATGTGTATTGAATGATATCAGTGCTATTTCCCACGTACGAAGCATTGTCAATGAGAAAAAAAAACGAAGATATTTTAAAACTCGGAATCCCAAGAGAGTAATTAGTTTGCAAACTGTTTTCGCTAAAAATGTGATGCCAAGTCTCAAAAGAAGGAAATCTGACACAGAATATGAATTTAAAGAAAAAAATGAAACATTTTTCTTCAATTTTTAAAAATAACACACTTATGCTCAACAGTTCAGTCAGACAGTTAAGTCCCATACGTGGTACACTCTTGGTCGATAATGTCTCATTCGATTCATGACTGACTATGGAGCAACGTCGAGGCTGGTCAATAGTGACCGCTTGGGGATACCGGGTGCTGTAAGCTTGGGTGTGCGGGTGGTGTAATGGATAATGGCCCGGAATTGTTAATCGGAGACCTGAGATGTGATTTCATTTTTTGTTCTTTATATTCACATACGGCAAATACCCTTCGCAATGGTATAGATCCACCTCATCTCTCACTATCTGTCGGTTAATTAGTGAGACTGGTATCACTAAAAGTATTATTACCAAAAAAAAAAAATTCTTACAGTATAAAAACAATATTTCTGCCTTAAATAACCCGAAAAAGTTTGATAAGCCCTAGAAAACGACAGAATACAGTTTGCCAAGTGGATTTGCGCGTAAGTCAAACGTGACGAGAATTCGAACTCGGCTGTCCAGTTTTTCATTGCGATCCGCTAACTATTACATCACTCGCGCATCCAACAACAAGGAAGAGGAAAAGGGGGAAAGAAAGAGTGAGAGAAAAAGAAGGAAGATGAGTATGAGGAGGAGGATGTGGAAGGAGAAGAAACAGAAGAAGAATTAGAAGGCTAGCGAAAGAGGAAGAAACAGAAAAGAAAAGTAGAAGTTGAAGGGGGGGGGAAGGATTTAAGAGAGAAGGGGGAAAGTATTAGGTTGGTGCAAAAGTAATGACGGTTTTCGACGTATTTTTTAACACCGAAAACCGACATTATTTTGGCACCAACCTAATAGAAGATGATGATAATAAGTTAAAGGTAAGAAGAGTGGCTAGATTTTTTAAGCATTTCACCCCAAGCAAGTCAATAAAACCGCTATCACCAAACCATTATTATCTCAAAATAAAAAATTCTTACAATTCTGCCTTTAAATAACCTGCAAAGGGTTGATAAACCGTAGAAAACAAATCCGTCAATTAATTCATAAAATCTGGCAGGGAAGTCAATGACTGAGCGCAAGAAAAAAAAAACTAATTTCATAAGGCCAACTCTGAATGTAAAATCTTATTGCCATATAATATGTTTTAATCATTCAAGTGTTTAAGGTGAAAGTAAAGATTAAAGAGGAAAGGTGGAAAAGTAGAAAACGGTGATAATAATAGTAAAAGTGGCGGTTAAAATTTAACTAATTCAACAGTAAAAGGGTGGGACCTACATGCCAATCTAGTAACACACTTAAATTCATATAGTCAGGAAAAAGGATCATCAGAGCAGTTTCCTTGAAAATATTTGTAGAAAAGACAGAGAGAAGCCACCTCACCTCTGTGAGTAGTGACTGAAGTCGAGATGCCAAGTTAGAATGGATTCCATTGTAGATATTCTTTGGATATTGTCAAGAACCTCCAGATGAGCAGCAAGGACAGCAGACCATATATGGCAACAGTATTCAATGCACGGACTAATGGTAAATTTTTAAATGTGCAAAATTGACTCTGAATGGGAAAAAACTTTCTGGGACCAGACAACGGACTAACTTCCTTGCCGTAGATGTAGCTATTGATTCAATGTAGTCGTTCCAGCGTGTTGCTCTCGAGGAGTCTATGAACAGCCATGCTGATGGTAGGCACAAAAGTTTCTCTATGGTAGTTAAATGAGATCAGTTTTGTTTTGGAGGCATTACAATTTACAAGCCAGTAAACCCTTGATTTGACACACATAAACACTTCATCTGAAAATTTTTAAAAATAGTTTATTTGTCGTGTATTAATTTACAAACATGAAGACGCTAATGAGGAGTGGCGAAGTAAACCACCCAAATTAGAATGTTATTTTTCTATTAATTTATTTGGCACTAAAATTAAAAACAAATGGTAATTAAAAACGCAATCGGCTAATTGCTGCCGAGTTTGGATAAGTTACAATATTTTTTGACTATTTACTTATGTTTTCATATGCATCCAGAGCATTCAGTGCCCGTGCAATTATTTAAATTACGATCGTCAACTCGGCTCAGTGTAGCATCTGTGTACTCTTTCTATGTGTATATGTATCTTACGCCCGGCTCATCAGGAGATTGGAGGTTTTGAGGAGCGGGAAATCACTTATTAACTGCTGTTTTCTCCAGCTCCAACCTGACACGGGTGGTGGGTAGCACCTGTTAGGGTCCCATCTATGGGCAAATAGTGAATCTCCAAATATTAATCAAAACAAAAGGAAAGTATAAAAAAAAGAAATCACTTTAAAAATAACTTATTTATGTAGTGAAATTACCAGCAATATATTTTTATATTAAAAAAGTGATTACCAATGATACATTGTTATAATAAAATGATCAAATATACATTTTTGTATGAAACTAACACTCGCTAAAAGACTAAAAAAAAGTATAGAAAAATACATTAAAAAAGGATAAAACTACCATGGATATATATATATATATATATATATATATATATATATATATATATATATATATGTGTGTGTGTGTGTGTGTGTGTGTGTGTGTGTGTGTGTGTGTGTGTGTGTGTGTGTGTGTGTGATAATGAATATATTTTAGCATCATCAATCTACTCTGGTTCTGAAATATGAAATTTTGTACAAAATATATGTAGCCATAAAGTTAGGTACAAAATATATAGATTTTGCCATTAAATAACACATAGATATTGATATGCCAAAAACATTTTTTACATAATACATATATATACATATATATATATATATATATATATATATATATATATATGGTAAACAATATATTTTAACATCTTCAATCTACTCTGGTCCTGAAAGTATAAAATTCTGTACAAAATATATGTAGCCATAAAGCTGCTTAAAATATATATCGATTTTGACATTAAATAACCCATAGATGTTGATAAGCCAACCTAAATAAAAGTGTCTATGTATCGGTGCGAAAATTTTTACATAACACAAATATATATATATATATATATATATATATATATATATTACACATTATTAAGTTTCTAAATAATAAGTATCTATTAAACAATACACATGAGTTAACGGTTTTTACGGACATCATCAAATTTTTGCATTGAATAATTACCATAAAAACAAACAAACGATAAAATAATTTTTAAAATCCATAGTCCTAATAAATAGATTAAATACCCTACAAAAAAAGATAACCTTTTATGAAGTCGTCAAAAAACAAATGTTACGGCAGTTTTTATATACACAAAACCCTTTCAGAAAAAAATAAAATAAAAAAATTAATAAATCTCCATAGACACGTAAACCAGACTAGACGAAATCATCTTCCGTTTTAAATTTAGACACCCGAACCTTACCCTCACTTGACATCTATGAATGTAAATCTATACTGATACAAATTATTAACACCCTACACCCCTTTTTATTTAAACAATCGCTCTAGCCGTTACCATGGAAATTTTGATTTCAATAATGAATATGCTATTAAAACACGTAAATTTCAGAAATAAGTTATTCAAAAAAAATTTCGCTTGAAGATGGAACAGAGCTTATTTTAATTCAATTTAATTCAATTAATTATATTGAAGTTTTTTCGGCTCTTGTTTTGAAACCTGAGAACTCTTATGTAGCGTGATGGAATCATATTTTTAAATAAATTATATATATATATATATATATATATATATATATATATATATATATATATATATATTTGTATCCTTTTGTTATATATGAAAGAATGATCTGATTTTATTCATTATTTCCCCATGAACAGTCTTTTTCACACACCGCGATTTTAAAAAATGGGTATTTGTTATCCATAGATATTTTAAAACACTACTGTACTTTTTCAGGTTAAGCAATTCCCATTTTAAAAATCTCTCAGATTCGAAGTGTCTGCTAATGGGTAAATAATCAAAAAAATTCAAACAATATTATGGTGGACTCTAGCATTTGAAGTAGAAAACAAAATTTTATTCAATTAAAAAGTGTGTATTACGTCCATCGACCCGCACATTCAAGAAAATTTAGGAAAGAAAATCTGTTCTACGGCAGGAATCGAATCTGCGTCTCCTTTCGCAGGAAAAAAAAACTATCGGGTTAAAAATAAATTCATTAATTCTATTATCAATAATTCCATTATTAATAACAACATGAAAGATGAAAGCAAAAGTTTATAGTGTAAATAATGATGACTCATCATTGCAGAAATTCAAATAGAAATATATACTGTGACGAAGATAAATCCGGGTAAATTAATGGATAATAAAAAAGCGTTTTTTATATAA
This sequence comes from Acanthosepion lycidas, assembly GCA_963932145.1. NCBI lineage: Eukaryota > Metazoa > Mollusca > Cephalopoda > Sepiida > Sepiidae > Acanthosepion > Acanthosepion lycidas. Next base: position 67,974,997 of record OZ010581.1, read on the forward strand.
CAGTATGTTTCAACGAAACGTCACACACGGGCACATATATAAGGTACAAAAACCACTAGATATGACCAGAATCGGAGGCCATCACTTTCTCCTAGCTGGATCAGGCCCTGGCGAAATCGTCCCTATCTATGTTCGCCATGGCGTCCATGATGGCTGCCTTGAGATTCTCCTTGGTATTCTACGGGCTGCTCTTCACTACCGTCTCCAAGACGCCCCACAAAAGTTATTCGAGATGATTGCACTCTGGCGATGTTGTGGGCATTAGTCGGGCGACCACGTGTACGGTGAGCAAATGGCACCTCTTCAGCAATAAGACGTATAATACAAGTCCTCCTTGAGAATACGGCCATTTGTTCGCCTACTGCTAACCATTTCCTTGGCAATTTTCCTCAAGGTTTAGCTGGGATTCCCCTTGACCACCTTGACAACATCGCGACAGTCGGGCCTCCTGGTGGCGCCAGAGTGCTTCTTATGGCCTGAAATTGCTCTTGTCATTGGAGGACCATGATTTTAGGGTATTTAAGCCAGCCAATGCTTTCCTTGACATTGTGGCCGGCACAGGGGCTCTCCAAAGCAGCATCTGCTATTCTGATGATATGTGACTTACAAAACACCTCGTTCGTGAATGGCCAGACAGCTACACAGTTGTAGTACTTGATCCCAAAACCTCGCTACGCTGTGACCTTACGGGACTGTTGCCAAGTAAACATTCCGGATTAATCTGAACCACACTGTGTATATAACTCGACTTCACGAATTTAAACGCATTACTAGAATGGCGGGTGGGTCTCATCATTTTAAATTTGAAATAGCTAGATGTAAGCATAAGTTCTATGTTAATAGTTTCTTCTCTCAGACTTCTCGCTCGTGGGACTCTCTTCTAGATTCTTGCATTCCTGTCAACTTTGATCTTTCAAAAATCTTAAATGAAATCAATCGTCAGCTTCTATTTTTTTCCTTAAACACTGTTTCCTTAACAGCGTTTTTTTTTTTTTATCTCAGATTCTTTCTCTCTCAGTAACTCCTTGCGTTTTAGCATGTTTATTGCTTTGCATTGGGGGAAACGTATAAAAAACATCAAATAAGTCTATATTAGTAACTCTATGTATAAACTTTCTGAAGAAGGTAACATCTTTTTTTTGTGACACAAAACAGTGCAGGTGTACATACAGAGACAAAATCGGAAAAGATTTTAAATATTAGGTGCATAAAATTATAGGTGTAACTAATTTCTCTCTCGATGATTATACCTTCCAGGTTTAGCACATGTGTGGTACAAATGGAAATCTTTTTGTTTTAATTATTCCACCACAAGCAATCCGATAATGCTATTAGGACGCAAGGGATGACAGGGAGTGAAAGAAGATAAGATAAGATTTTAATGAGGACAAAAGAGAGGTTGCAATAAAGCAATTGGATTCCTGGAGATAGAAGATGGCGATTGAGATTGCATTATAGATTTTTAAAAGATTGCAAGCAAGGTAAAATCTCGGAAGGAAGATCCACAGGTGCAAAGCGCGCGAAACCAAACTAGTAAAAGAGAACAGATGGTCGCATCTAGATACAGGGTGCGATGGATAAATAGTCGCTTAAATGACAGAAAAATGCAAATAGCACTCACATCTTATTTTAACATATATATTTACCAAAATTACACAAAAATATATTGAAATGCTAAAAAGTAAATGTATTCAATATAATCGTCATTGGCTTCTACCACAGCCTCCAGAAGACTTCGGAATCTCCTGCAACTCTTCTGGACGGTCTCGTTTTTTAAGTTGGTGAGTGCTGCTTGCCTTCACTTCATCTTTGGTATTCCAAAGAGTTTTGTTGGTTTCTCGCTCAACTGAGCAACACACGAAATAAACAAGGATATTACAGTCTTGTGTGTTAGGTGGCCAAATGTAAAGGGTGATGAGGCCGCAGAATTTGTCTGACAGCCATGATTGAATTCTCTTGCATGTGTGGCATGGTGCAGATACCTATTGCCAGACATAGGGTCTTCCAGCAGCCATCCTCTTGATCCAGGGCAGCACTACCTCCTCATGACCTTGATGTAGGCCTCCGTGTTGAGTCTGGGGCCCTATGCGAAGATGAATGGAGTCGTAGCCTCACCATCGACAGTGATAACTCCAAACACCATCGTAAACACTATTAGACTCACCCAACTCATTCTGAATCGTCTGAACTCTCCTCATATTGACACTCTAAACTGTTCGTATTGGAGTTTTCAGTGCCAATGCCAAAAATGTTAGTTCCAAATTTCTGACCTACTATACTGTGCAGTCGACAAAATCAAAAACAAACAACACGCATGCGCGAAATTAAAAATATACAATGGCGACAAATCTATCCATCACATGGTGTTACTGTAGGAATTCTCTGAGAACCGAAACAACTATTACAAAACGAACAATTTTAGTGATTTTTTTGAAAATACTAAACTAGATAACATACTGCAGTTTGTGAAAAAAAAAAGTGGATACTAAAAGAAAAAAAATATATTTATAAGTGTTTACAAAAAAAACGTACGTTCAATCATTCTTGGCAAACAATAAAACTTGTTTTCAGCCATATTCGACAAACAATAAAACCTCTTTTCAACCAACCCTGACGAACAACAAAATTTCTTCTCTGCCATACTTGGGGAAAAATTTTCCGTCAACCATACGTAAAAACTATAAAATGTTCTTTCAACCATATCTGAAGAACTATAAAACTTACACTCATCTACACTTGACCAGCTACAAAATATGTTTGCAACACAATGAATTTGAATCTAAATGATCCACAAGATTTTGTGTGGCCGTTAAACACAATCAGTCAATCATCCTTTAAAGAGGATTAAAATTAATTGCAGCTATATGGTTTCTGTGACTCAACCAACACACGTTTGACACTTTTGTGATGTCAACGAATACCCGTTGTCGCTTTCGTAATACTCGATGTAGTAGAGATTTTGTAATCGTCAATACAACTATAGTACGCCGTTGAACAATACTGGTGCCTTGGAATAGCACTCGAACTAATAGCTCTTGCTCGATAATACTCGCTCGAACAGTGATCCGAAACGAAAAATAGTATAGTTGTCATAGGTCCTTACCTATAACTACATAATGAACTCTTCCTAACACTATGTATAATGCGCCTCTCAAGAGAGTGGGTCGAATCAAGCCGAGCTTCTCGGCTTGACGGTCGAACTCTCTGCCACTGAGCAGAGAGGAACCCGGACGAGGCTCCGCCGAAGGGCAGAGTCTCGTTCGGGGAGGTTGACCAACCCGATCCCGTTTATACGGGTTCTACGGGCATTTTTTGGCCGAGCCTACGGGCTCGGAAAACCCACGTTAAATTCGGCCTTGTGCCACATGCAACCCTCGTGGGGGGGTGGCTAGATACCGAATCAAGCCGAGCTTCTCGGCTTGACGGTCGAACTCTCTGCCTCTGAGCAGAGAGGAACCCGGACGAGGCTCCGCCGAAGGGCAGTCTCTCGTTCGGGGAGGTTGACCAACCCGATCCCGTTTATACGGGTTCTACCGGGATTTTTTGGTCGAGCCTACGGGCTCGGGAAACCCACGTTAAACTCGGCCCTGTGCCACATGCAACCCTCATGGGAAGGTGGCTAGATACCGAATCAAGCCGAGCTTCTCAGCTTCACGGCCGAACTCTGAGCAAAGAGGAACCCGGAGGAGTCTCCGCCGAAGGGCATATTCTCGTTCAGGCAGTTTGACCAACCTGATCGCGTTTATACGGGTCCTACGGGCATTTTTTGGCCGAGCCTACGGGCTTGGGAGACCCACGTTAGACTCGGCCTTGTGCCACATTCAACCTTCGTGAGGGGTGGCTAGATACCGAATCGAGTCGAGCCGATAGTAGTTCATTCCAAACCAGACTGTCAGTCATACTAACACCTTCCACATCTTGTATTATTATTTCGTGTAATATACCTTCGTTATTTCTACTCTTGTGTTCGTGTTGTTCTTCCTTGGTCCTAACCAGGACCGTAACAATAGTGAATAAGCTTAGATCTCGAGTGCGAGAATCAGGCTCATTGCTGTAGTAATGGACCAAGAAGCTAGCTTGTAGAACATAGCATCAGAACTAGCACATCATATCTTGCTACAAGGCATCTAGTGAGATTCGAACTTGCTAGAAAAAATATGTGAGATCGATCTGCAATAAACTTCTATATGAATAAACACACTCAATTTGGGTTTTCTCCTTTCCTTTTAATATTTAAACTTTACATATTGCCATCAAACTGTAACATATTTCTTATCTATAGTTTTACTTCACTCGATTGCAGTTACCCACAGTCAACCTGAGCAATAGGCAATTCATGAATTTTATTTTGTAATGCTCCAACGAGCACCAAGAAGGACAATTGACATGGAAAGATTGAATCATAATGAAATAAATTAGATCGCTTAATATGTATTATAGGTATTATCCATTTGAGCCTCAAGCGTTGAGGTTACGGGGAAGGTATGTTTCAGCGTTAATCAATTCTGTTCTAAAAATTATAGAAATATTAGTGTCAGTCAAAGAATTAATCCCAATTTAAACACAACGTACTGAATTGTAGAAAAATGAACACAGCTGTCAAAATATTACAAATCTATTCTCAACAAAATATGTTCTTTCTCCATCGGCTTATCCTCTCTCTAAATGAGGCACATATGTATATACCTACCTCATAGTAGCTCCTTGCATGCGTTTTTAGGCATGTGCTATTTGCTTCTTTTTGCTCATTTTTAATATATTAACGTTTAGAAGGCTTTATCGTTAATGTGAAACTCGAGATGCTCGTAACGAGTAACTACACTTTACACCTTCAGGGAGTGCGTTCAACATTCTCAAAATCCACATTTTGGACAAAGCATTGATAAGATAAGAGACTGGACTAAACTGTAAGCACTACTCTAGCTTACCACTGCTATTCATAGTATTTTCAAGTAGTGTGTTATAAAGAGATTATCAGACTGCTTGGCCCTTTGTTCATACAACAACGGTCAACGGTTTTATTGTGCAATAAACTTCCTCCTGTGCATTTGATATAAAGGGTTACAGAATAACATCTATGGTCTATGATAAGTTTTTTGCCATCCTTGATTAAAGGAATTTTAGCTTAAGTAAAAACGTTTCTTCTTTTTTATCCAGACAATACCGTGTTAGTATCAAGCTACTCTCATCTATGAACAATAGTTGACTCTAAATGAGGAAGTAAGAAAATTGGTGAATTTTAACCAAGGCAAATAATAGGTTGGCATCATTGTTGCAAGTCAAATAGAGAAATTGCTAGGTTTTCCAGGTTAATCATCAAACGGTTAATAATATTGTCAAGAAATTTAATGAAGGCCATTGGCGTGGGAAACAACGTTGAGGAAGGCGAAGCATCGTGTCTGAGCGAACGAAAAGGATGCTGAAGTGGGAAGTCATCAAAAACCATCGTCAGAGAATCAAAGATGTTGCCAACAGCATGGAAATGTCGTCATATGCAATGAGAAAGTCTCTTAAAGAGCTACCAAAGAAGATTTGCAAGAAAGAATCCCTTGAATTTAGACGTTAACAAGTACAGGTATATGGATTGGGCGAGAGAATTCAAGAGCAAAGATTATGAATTTGGTCAGTCTGTAATTTGATCGGAAGAAAGTAGATTCTGCCAATATTCGAATTCGAGATAGGTTTATGTTTGGAGAAATCAGAATGAGACTTGGAACACTGAATGTCTGCAGGCGACCGTCAAACGTTGAGGGATTGGTTTAATGTTGTGGGCGCTGTTTAGTCTGGAGGGAAATCTGAGCTAATTTTTTTTGAGCGGTTTGAATGGTCCAACATATTGTCAAATATAAGAGAAAGGACTACTTCCACTATTTGAAACGAATTAGATTGACCTTTTTCAAGAAGATGGAGCGCCATGTCATGCGGGCAAAGAATCAAATGCCTGGAAGGAATCGCAAGAAATCAAGTCACTGCTATGGGTAGACCAAAGTCTGACAGGAATCCAATAGAGTACATATGGGAGCATATTGATCGTAAACTTCGAAAGCGTGCAACCAAAATTACGTCAGTGGTAACCCTTAAAGAAACACTCCTAAAGGAGTGGCAAAATATTGATCAGACGTTTGTTGATAATTTGATCAAATCCATGAAAAATCAAGCACGGAAACTAGCAACTAGAAAACCTACTCCATACTAGTTCCAAATACTATTTATTTATATTGGGCTGGGATTGCATAATTAAATTTTAAATTTGGAAGTAGTTTATTTCTCCTGGCTAAAACCTTTTTCTTCGAAGCTGTAAGAAGCACAATTTATGAAATAACGGTTAACCCTAGACTTGAATAAAAGACAGGAATAGTCCTCTTAGGAGACAGTTTCACAAAGCAGCGGTTCGTGAGAAGAAGCTGCTCGATTGAAACTTACGTCTCACTAATCGAATACGAAGGTGAATCTAAGTAATTTCCTTGGTAATAGGGATAGGGCAGCGAGAAGCTTTCAACATCTCGTCAATGGGAAAGGGGGTTGTAGAGTGGAAAATATTTCATCACCCTTCACCAATGACAAGGAAGCGTTGATGCTGTTGGATTCAGTGAAGACTGGGCAGCTGCTGAAAATATATAGCAGCAGTATTCCATTTTCGGCCTGACCTTGCTCTTGTAGAGATTGGGGATATCAGGAGGAATCAGGTACATGGAAGTAACCTTTTTTTTCAAAATCTTTAGCAATAGATCGCATTTACGATTTCGACTTGCGATCTGGGTTGAGGTTTAGCTACAATAGGCGCTCTAGGCAGGGGACCTCCCCGAGCGAAAATCAGTTCATCGAACTTGGAGAAAATCCATGATCCGATCGATGATGGTAGAGGAAAGTCTCTAGTTTCTATCATTAAGTTTCATTTCTCCTTTCTCTTGGATTACCATTAACTTTATTGACAAATTTTGGCTGCTTCCTGAAACATTACAATCATAACTTCTTATAAGTGCCAATCTTTATATCTCCTCCATATCCCAATAATAGTACCAGCTCCTTTACTTTCAGATTACACACCTCATTCGTCTTTATCAATTTAATTGTAACGCTATAATTAGATTGTCACTAAGCCCTGTATTGGGTGAAGTGTAGTATAAAATAACATATAAGAAGCATTCCGGAAGTTTTGAGACTTCTGTGTTATTCCAGACGGATGAGACAGCATTAACACCTCATTGAACACACCCTGTACAACACTGTTTGTCACAGTTGACTAGTTTGCAGAATGCAGTCAGGATGTGAAGATAATGCGGAAGGTCTCTACTCTATAAAATTTTGCGTTGACAGAGACGGCCATCAAAACTGTCCTTCATCCTCTTTACAGTCCAGACTTTGCTCCATGTGAATTTTGGCTGTTTCTTAAGATGAAGGAGATCCTTAAAAGATCCTCGAAAAAGGCCCTGAACAACTTTACTTTGGATGACTTCCATTGGGACTTCATGAATTGGCTTGAGCGCTAAAACATCGCCCTGGCATTAGAAGGTAGTAGTTTTTTTTTACTTAGTTGAAATTAGTAAATGTATCTCCTGAAAAAGCTTCAAAACTTATTCATTGCACCTCGTACGTTGATAGTCTGGCAGATCTATCTGGTAAAAATAGACTGGTGCTGAAAATTCAGTCCTATGCTCCAAAATGACTTGACAGAAAACAATAACATTTATTAGAATTCAGGAAGTAGTACATATTTTTTCTGAATTAATTGAATTAAATAATTAATTTAAAAACTCTGTGTCTAGTTTTCTAATTGCGGTAACTTTTCTTTTCTTTCTTGTAGTAATTTCCGGCCTATTAATTCAAAAATTTGCTAATACCGAATAAAGTAATAAATTAAGATGGTTCCAAAATCCCATACAATAAATTGGAAGAATCCTAAAACAATTAGACTAAATTTTAACTTTGTTACATATTGATTAGTATATTTCATTTTTTTTTCTTCATTTGGGTGAGCGAGAAGACACAGTGATATTAAAAAACTGTAACTATTATATGTATTTAATGAGCGTAATAATGTTTCTATCCATATATATATATACATATATATATACATATATGCACATATATATATATACACACACACACACACATATATATATATATATATATATATATATATATATATATATATATATATATATCACGTGTACAGTACTTATTGGAAAGAGCTCAATATCAGTGAGAGAACTAACATTATCATTTGTATGGATATAAGTTTTTGACCCTGAGTTTTTCACGCTTTTCCTATCGATAATCGCAAAACGTGCAACACAGGGTCACAAACTCAACCACACATCTATATATATATATATATATATATATATATATATATATATATATATATATATATATATTATTATTATTATTATTATTATTATTATTATTATTACTATTATTATTATTTTATTTCTGTTGCATACACCTTTTTTTCTGGGTCCCAAACCTAAAGTTACAAATGGCTATATGTCCTTTTCAACTGATCATTCTTGTAAAAGAACAAAAAAGAGGTATACAATCCCACCCCTTTCCAACCAATCTGATTTCTTTCTTTCTTTTTCTTCGTTTTTCCGCATATCCTTCAACTGAAGTTTGCTTCCTCTTCTTCTTTTATCGTTTATTTATTACCTTCCTCATACTTTCTAGCCAGCATTTTAGGTTTTCCTTTCTTTTTTTTTTTTTTTTCTTTTTTTGTACTTTTATTAATTCGTTGAATTCTCACTCTTTCCTTCTCTTATTTATCGCCCTCATCTTGCTTTATATGTACATTTATTTCTGGTTTACTTGTATGTTTTTATTTGCGGCATTTTTTTATTTTTTTTAAATTTTCTTTGTTATTTTTCACAATTATTGAGTTTAGCTCTTACGTTTCTCCTCTTCGTTTTCTTTCTTTTGTTAATTAATTATTTCTTTCTTTTTTATTTCTTTATGTACAGCATTTGGAAGCCAATACTTTTTGTGTTTTCTTTCTTTTCTTTTGTTTATCTTTATATTTAGTTGATCCTTCAATCTCTCTATTTCTTTATTATTATTATTATTATTATTATTATTATTATTATTATTATTATTATTATTATTATATCTTCTCCTTTCTCTCTAGTTTAAATTTCTTTTTGTACGGACTTTTGAAGCGCATGTTTTCTTTTCTGCTTTCTTATTTATTCCCTCCTTTTGAATTTTATACTTCGATTTTCGTCATTTTAAAGCAATAAACTCTATATAGATTTTCTTTGATTATTATGTCGTTGTTCTTCCCTCTTGTTTTGCCATCTTTCTTTCTTTCTTTCTTTCATTCTTTCTTTCTTTCATTCTTTCTTTCTGTCTTTCTTTCTTTCCTTCTTTCGCCTGTTTTCTCTTTTACTTTTCATTATAGTAATTTATCCTGTTTTTATTTTCTTTTTTTTTTACTTTCTCTGTTGCAGTTTTTTTTAAATTCTCTTTTTAAAACTATCCCTCTTCTTTTTCTCATACTATCACCATGGTTATTCCCGCTTCTTCATCTTCTCTTTCCTCTTTTTCACTCTTCATATTAACAGTCATTTTTTAATCAATAGTAGAAACGCTAATAGAAATCATAGCTGTAACTGCTATAATTTTAATACGCTTAAGAACGAAATGCAAAGAGCAACTTTCATCTCCCGCCTTAAGACATTTTAAAGGTTTTTGGAATCTTAAAATCTCTTTATCATTCTTCACTTTCCTGTATTGACCAAGCTTTTTGTTGTTGTTGTTGTTGTTGTTGTTGTTCATGGCATCTGCTAAGCTTAATTAATGAACAGTCCTTTCCCGGCCATTTGCGAACAATATCAAAAGTCATGGTGACCCTTTCTTACTTTTTCCAAGTTAGCATGACCTACCGACATCATAAAAAATTAAATATACGCAGCAATCTATCTTGTTTACGCAAAGAAAGAAATCAATTCTTATAATTAAAATCGATATGTTTTGATAAATTTGATGGTGCCAATCCTTAACAAAACAATGTAAATTTGTTTTGATACGTACAGAATATAGGTGGCAACATGTGCAATGGCGAAGGATGGTTTTTTGTAACGTGTACATGATTAAATACGTACGTCTTCCTTTTCTGTTAAAAATGGATGAAAGAGTTTATTTTTTGTTTTTCTTATTTGAAACAGCCGGGTTAAACATTCCATAGTGGTTATTTTTCTTAATGTAGTGACTAATAGAGTTTTCATGATCAATGAATTTTTTTTCCGATAATCGAAATAGCAAAATCATATATATTCAGCAATTAATTCATACTAGTATTTCTTTAATCTTCTTTCTGTTACCTTCTATCATTTACCGCAGGTCATCATTCTAAGATTTTAAGATCAGAAGCATAATTTTTATTTCTGATCAATGTTTGTAAAATGACGATCGAGGATTTACAATAGTATATTTTGTTTAGAAAGTTAAATACCAATGCGGTTTGAAAAGGTCAAATTGGCAGCTGATCTCAAAAAAATCATCTACAGTCATTTGTTAACTGGGGCAAGTAATGACTTGTTAATATTAAGGCCTTCAAAAAGGAAACTGATCTTTATCAATCGCCTGATAAAATCATTTCTGCATTCCAACAGCATGGCTGATGCTAACTTCTAGGATAGTGACTCGTCGTGTGTTCTCGGGCTAACATCTTCCTAGGAGATGAAGTGGAAAAATAATATTGAATCTATTGCTAGATCTATTGCTAGTAAAGTTAGTTCTCTGTATCGAGCTAGACAATTCTCACCAGAACCTATCTTACATATTTACAAGACAAGCATTCGTCCGTGATGAGACTATTGCTGCCACATAGTGTCTTGTGGTCCTGCTATAAATTTAGAGATCCTTGATAAATCCAAAGAGTCTGCTATGCCATTTTTTCTGACCTGGTATCTCGGCTTTAGTCTCTTTCCAACCACCGTAATCTAGCTGTCCGTGCGTTTTCTATGAATACTTTCACGGTAATTGTTCTGATGAACTCTCCTCTATGGTACCTAGGCTCTATGAATTTAAGCACGTTACTAGATTAGCGGCAAGGACCGAAGTTTAAATGGCACTAGAATTATTCCCCTTATATTTATACTGTTAAGAGATGAGTAAAAGATAAGCATCAGTGTTACGTAATTTTTGTTAAGTGAGACAAGGAATGGTTTGTTAATTTTAATACCTCTCTTAATCATCTGAGGGAAATTTCTTTTTGCCTTTCATCAGCGTAGCTGATGCTAGCCTCCAGGAGAGTGACTCTTAGCACCTTCTCGAGTAGCTTTTTCAGTTGACATGAAATAGAAAGATTATTGTGAATCACTTGCTAGGTATACCGCTAGGTTAGTTGGTTCACTGTTTCGTTCTAGACATTTTTCTGGCCAGAATCTATCTCACATATTTATAAGTCTACCATTCATCCTGGCTTTGAAAATTACTGCCACAAGTGGTCGTATGCTTCACCTATATATTTAGAGATTCTTGAAAAAAATCCAAAGAAGATTTTTACCGGGCATCCCATCTTCAGTTACTTTTCCACTGCCATCATGTAACTTCCCTCTGCCTTTTCTATAGGTCTGCAGCTAGGATAGTTGGTTCACTGTTTCGATGATGAACTCTCCTCTATGGTACCTAGACTCTATTAATTTTAGCACAATACTAGATCTCAGATCTAGCGGCAAAATCTCATAATTTTACACTTGAAATAGCTGGCTGTCATCGTAATTTCTATACTAATAGTCTCTTTTCTAGCACTCATTGTTTTAGGAATTTTCTTCCAGCTTCTTGCTTTCCAGCCAAGTTTGATTTAAATGCAATATCAATCTTTATCTTCTGTCTTTTAATTTATCATCTTTTACTGTTCTCTCTCTTTCATACTGTTTTTGTTATTTTATTTTACAGACAGTCACTCTCCGCTCGTAAGTGCCTTTGCTGTCTTGCGTTGGGTGAAATGCTTAAAAAAATAAGAATAAAAATAATAAAAAAAAGATATAGTATTTCTGATTATCGTAACTATTATATAGGAATAAAGTGTCGCTGTCAACAATTGAGTTTGAACATAGATCACCAGTGAGCAAACACAGGCGATCCCATTATTGAATTACGCGGATCACGTGACCATGGGGGAAACGCATAAGTAGGAAGTTGCGTGACGTATAATTGATCGTTATTCTTAGTTTATACTCTATTACTATTCGGATCTCTATTTCTAGTCTATCCTCTATCACTATACGGACCGCTATTCCCCACTCTATTCACTATATTTTTCTCTACACTATTCACTATATGGATTACTATTAGAGTGAGTATTATTGAGCAAGTACTATTAGTGCGAGGGTTATTCCAAAACGTCTGACACCAGCATTGTTCAACGGCGTATCATAGTTTTATGGCGTATTATAGTTGTATCTGCGCTTACAAATTTTCTACTACAACTAGAATTACGAAAGTGACAACGAGTGTTCGTTGACATCACAAAAGTAACCATAAATAAGTGAATCAAACCTGTAAATTCAGGTGTTGTACTCGTTTTCACTGCGGGAAAACGGAATCTGCGCTCTGGGTTCGAGTATCTATGATCTAATTTCATTTAGAACTAATTCTCTAAATATTTACTTACTTCCCATGTTTCATTTGAATCGCAAGGTATTTTGAGTTGTTTAGACTCTACCAAGAATTCCAAGAACTCGAACTCAAGATAAACGGTTCCCAAACAGAAATTATAATATGGAATTTGGAATTAAATCATTGATAACAACTCCCTTAAATCCTTCATAAAATTCAGGATGTGGAATTAGTAAATACTAAACACATCAAATCTATCACTGTATGGATCAGTCAAACAAACTTAGTGTAGGTGTTAAGAATATTAAACGCGGAATAAGTTGCGCTACGAGTAGTTTCGCTCAACGCCGCACTTTATTACCAAACTAAGGCATAAACCTAAAAATTCGATTCATAGACTCTTCACATTGAGACTTTCATACGGATGTCATGCATGACATCAAACCCGTTCTGAAAGATTTAAAATGATTTCGATCGAATGAAGACTGTAGAACTCTACCAAATAACAGAAACCACGTCGTTTGAGGATTTCAAACAAGAACAACAACTAAAATGGATATAACTCGAAGAGAAAATAATGATATAATCAAGATGTTTACGTTCTACTACATTTCAAGCCGAAGGATAGGACGTAAATCCCATTAATACTGAAAAGAGGAATAATAGCTAGTGGACTTGAGAGGCCAACTTTTTTTCAGTGAAAACCAAAAATGCCACTGGTAACACGTTGAGTGAATACCGAATATTCGGTTGAACTATCCCGGACATTCATGAGTCTATCATGCCAACCATTACGGTCCTGCATCAAGGTCGGAAGGTCATTACGGTGGCATTCTGTATCATAGCATAACTGATCAATGCAGGTGATTGCTGAGCGACCAACCCGTCCTTTGCCATAGCTAGGTGTCCACAGCAGTAGATCGCTCGCCAGTTTTTGTTTTATTCGTCAATAGTGTCCTAAAAATCACATTCTACGTTCGCGAAAGATAGTAGAAATATAAAGTAGGGGTCCATAGAATTGTTTTTTTAGTTGGATTTTGTTTCTATGCAATGTTAAGTATAGACCTAAGCATTCGAGCGTAGGTTTCACCAAGGTTAGACTCTAGAGTTTTAGGCAATGTCCAAGAAGTTGCACAATAAATTAATACTGCATCTACAGTTGCGTAAAAGAATCTTCGTTTGAGTTTGTCTAGTAGATCAGATTTCCAGATGACATATTTTATTCAAGGTGACCCAGGCTTTAGCAATTCGAATTTTCACTTCCCTTTTAATAGAAACATTTTTTATTGAACCATGCTGATTGAAGCTATTTTAGTTTTAGACGTTATATCGTAGAGTCCAAGATCATCCTCAGCATTTTCTAGATGATGTAAAAGTACAGTGGCTTTCGTAATGATGTCTGCACTAATTGGTTATCTTCATAGTCAATATCGATCAACTTTTTTAAAGGATATCGATTTGAAAGTCTTGGTGATAAAGTAAAATTTACCAGTCCAAGACATTATAGTCGTTATTATTACCAGGGTGGCCAATACTGTATGAAGAAGGAGAGATGGGTGACGGTCTAGCAATTAAACGTAATGACTTGTTGACTGTAAATCCGCTCCCAAACTTCACAGTCAACCTACAGAATCCAATGAATTTATTGAAGAAAATTATGCAGCAAATATTACCTTAATTTTAAAAAGAGTCAATGCTGCTAACCATGGCGTCAGTTAAATATTACCTAAGAGAAATTGAAAATTGTAGGATAGAAAAAAAGACATTAAAACTAAACTTCGTTTGCTTCTGTTTTTCTATGAACCATATTCTTCAGGGCGTTAACGATCATCTCTCCCTAAAATTTCCTGTCTTTTATATCTCTTTATAACATTTTTTTCATTTCTCCCAGAACCTGATCCTCCATCTATTCACTCAGGCCCGCCAAGTAAGTTGTGCCTTGCTTTCCTCTATCTCTCTTACATTCAATATGTCCTGTGAGTAACAAATTTTCCAAGCCCTCCTTCCTCATTAAGTTCTCTAGAAATTCCAACCGTCTGTTAGTGGTGTTAACTATGTGTCCTTTCTGTTGCTATTTTCTCTAGAATGTCACCGTATTCTCAGCATTTTTCTGTAGAACAAAATCTCTGTCACTTCAAGCCTCTTCTCTATCTGCGAGGAGATTTTCAAGCATTCACTGCCATATGGGAATACTGATACTAGATATCATTGCAGTAGTCTTTTCTATGTTTCTAACGATATTTTCATGTTTCCTAATATTAGGTTGGTTCAAAAATAATGTCGGTTTTTGACGTATTTTTTAACGTCAAAAACCGACATTTGTTTTTGCACCAACCTAATAGTTTGCCCAGAGTTTGGAAGGCATATGTCGCTATCTCAGTGCACCTTCACATTCCAGTGTCACACTTTGCGTCCTCTGTTAATAATACGCTTATAATATATAAATATATATAAATTGATGCACCTATTTGATTTCGGCATCTCACATCTGTAATTTGCATTTTGGGCTGTTCCTTTTTGTAAAATCCATACGTTCGCTCTTCTTGCAATTCATGCTTATTTTTGTACTCTTTTTCATTCTCTAATTTGTGTTCTTGTATTTCCTTTTTCTGCGTCTGCTATCAAAACATTTGAGTGTATTATTTTCTTAAGATTGTGGCCGCCAATAATGTAGTCGGACTTCTAGTTCTCTTAGAATTGCCTCTCTGTATAGGTTGAAAAACGCCTGGTGAGAAGACGAATCTTTGTCTTACGCCACTTTTTATTTTTGTGTATGCGGGCTGTTTGGTGCCAGTATACTTTTTCATTAAAACCTACAGATTTCATTCACATGAAGCCATTTTTAATCATTGATCTGAGATAACGGATGTGTAGAGCTGATATCTTTGACATTTGTGAACAGCATTGACACTATAATATCCTGTGATCATTACGGTTTTCTTTATATATACGTTTTTTGTTTAGAAAATAAAAAGAATAAAACAATCTGCGACATTGTGAAGCGAGAAGGTAGGATCTGGTTACCGTTTAGATAAAATCCGACATATCAATTCTTTATGCTCCATAGGGAGGCGAACATGGCTCTTCACAGCTTCCTCTTTCTTGTAGCTCTTAATAATCTTTTTCTTTCTCTTTTTTCTCCTTAGACCTAATACCGCTATTCATCTACTCAAGGTCACTAAGAATGTTATATGTTGCTTTTTTCTATCCCTCTTGTCCTCAACTGATCCGTGTGTATCTGGTTTCATAGGCCTCCTTCATAGATGGGCTAAAAGGCTTCACGTTGAAGGAAAATGATAATAAGGAGGTACGGTGGCGTAATTGATAGCGGCTTGGATTGAGGAATCGGAGAGCCGAGTTCGAATTCCAGTCGAATCCATTACATTCAATTACTTGCTAATAACCTTCTCCCTCCAGCTATGGGTAAATAGCAGGACAGACTGGGTTCTATAGCCTTGGATAGGAGAAGGAAAAACTCTGAATTCAAAACCTGCGGAGGGTCGTTTGGAGACCTTGTGGCACGTAGTGCACCAGGTCTCTGTAATCGGTCCTTCAAAATATGTGTTTGGC
The DNA here is from genome assembly GCA_963932145.1 of Acanthosepion lycidas. Classification (NCBI taxonomy): domain Eukaryota; kingdom Metazoa; phylum Mollusca; class Cephalopoda; order Sepiida; family Sepiidae; genus Acanthosepion; species Acanthosepion lycidas. The sequence goes on from OZ010581.1 coordinate 67,991,125, forward strand.
CCTGCACGAAACCTTCACCACTATAATCAAATCTCATGTGCTATATATGCGGGTTGGGGACAGCTTGTGAATTCCAAATTCCCATGAAACTCCAATAATGGAGCCGGTTCAACCCACCTCGTTACAGGGGTAGGGGTAAAATGATAAAAAAAATAGTACCAGACTACTGACCCATAACTAAAGAAAATGCCACATATTAAGGTTACTCTAGTACCGGTCATAACTGTCGTACTTGGCACCATACAAAAGTGATTATCGACCATATTAGAGACAGCAGAGAAATGGGGAATGATTTTGAAGTCGGTGACAGAAAGAATTAGGAATAGTAGGTTCTTTTTACACGTAATTTACCTTACACCTGAAATTGTAATAATAATAATAATAATAAAAATAATACTTTTATTATTATTTTTTAAAGCTTTAACATTTCACGCTCGTTGTTTTTGGTGAGTCTCACGAGAGTTCAAGCGAGAACAACTCACCTAAATATTCCCGGAAGGTATTCAATATTTTATCAGATTTTACCAATGTTATCTGATAAATGGTATCAATTCTTTCACGTCCTTCTATTTTTTAAAGTTTCATGATAATAATAATAATAATAATAATAATAATAATAATAATAATAATAATAATAATAATAATAACCTATTTAATAGCATCATATTGATACGAGAAATAATAGTAATTATAATAATAATAATATTTTTTTCTTCTTATTCTTGTTTTTGTTGGTGTTGTTGTTGTACTCATTGTGTTTTCACGCCATATTTTCTGGAGTGTCTTAGGAGAGTTCAAGTGAGAACAATTTTTTTTCAGTAATCCGTCATTCCGTTTATTATTCTAGCATCTTTCAAGATGGAACTTTACAGTAGGCACAGGAAACAGAGATACCTACTTTTTTATCAGATCTTTATTTTATATCACTACTCTTTAAGCACTCCTTATCAGGAATATATATATTAGGTTGGTGCAAAAATAATGTCGTTTTCTCACATAGTAACATATGTGAGAAAACGACATTATTTTTTTCTCCAACCTAATATTTTTGTTATCATTTTAAAAAAAATAGTGCTCGATAAAAAAAGTAGAGCATAAATATAATTATATATTTAAAAATATGATTCCAACACGCTACATAAGAGGTCTCATGTTTCAAAAACAAGAGCCGAAAACTTCAATATAATTATTAGAATTAAATTGAGTTAAAGTGAGCTCTGTTTCATCTTCAAGCGAAAGTTTTTTTGGGAATAACTTATTTCTGAAATTTACGTGTTTTAATAGTATATTTACAATTTAAATCAAAAATTCCCATGGTGACAGCCGTGGTAGATTTTTTAAATAGGTAGGGGTGTTGTCTGCTAATGATATGTATCAACATAGAGTTACTTTCATAGATGTCGTGAGGGTAAGGTGGGGGTGTCTGAATTTAAAGCGGAAGATGTTTTCAATCAGTCAGGTTTACTTGTCTATGGAGATTTATTTATTTTTTTTATTTTATTTATTTATGAAAGGGTTTTGTGAATATACAAACATTCATAACATTTGTTATTTGATGACTTCATAAAGGGCTATCATTTTTGTAGGGTGTTAAAACTTTTTATTGGGGCCATGGATTATAAAAGTTAATTTATTGTATGTTAGTTTTTAAGCTAAATTATTCAATGCGTGAATTTGATGATGTCGGCAAAAAACCGTTAACTCATGTCCATTGTTTAATAGATATTTATTATTTAGAAACTTGATAATGTGCAGTTTCTCATGGAGGCCCAAAGGGCATGGGTCATCCCAAGTTTTACAAGTTCTAGTCCTGTTTATAATTTTCCATTTTACCTTAGGTGTCCTATTTATTTCCTTCAGATGCCAAAAATAAAATATTTAGAGAAGTCTGATTTCTTTTATTTATATTGTTGAAAGAGCACTTATGCTGCCTCCATCTAGCTTTAAAATCATTCTTCGTGGACCCAATGTATATCATATTAGTATTAGGACTGTCAGTAGATGAGATAGTACATTGGTATACCACAGATTTGATGCAGCATTTATTTTCTAATGGGCAATCTCCCGGGTTTCTACAATTACACAATTTTTCACTGTTATTGTCAGACTTAAGTGTAGGGTTTTTATTAATACTATTCAGGCATGGGGGGTTTGTTATTATTATGTTTTTTTATTATACTTTCTAGGTTTTCAGTGCAGCTGTAACTCAATTTTATGGTGTTCTTATTAAGTATATTACTAAGCCTACTATTGGTGGGGAAGTGTTTATCAATTAGGGCTAAGAATTTATGTCCTAGTTTAATACTAACCATTTGGTTGAACGGAGGGGTATACCAAATGATTTTTCTTTTCCTGTTTTTTTTCTCTTCTGGCTAGTGTAATTGTTTCTATAGTTAATGTTTGCATTTTTGTAACCACTATTTTTTAGGGCAGCATTATAGAAGCTATCGTGTTGTTGGAATATTTCTTTGTTAGTTAATTCTCATTCTATTTACTATTGCTGAGGGTATATGTTTAATTATGGATGGAGGGTGGTTTGACTTCGGGTGTATATATAAGGGGTTAGTATTTGGTTTTCTATAGGGTTGGTATGTGTTGCTTGCTAGTCGTCAAATAACAAATGTTATGAATGTTTGTATATACACAAAACCCTTTCATAAAGAAATAAAATAAAAAAATAAATAAATCTCCATAGACAAGTAAATCTAAATGATTGAAAACATCTTCCGCTTTAAATTCAGACACCCCACCTTACCCTCACGACATCTATGAAAGTAACTCTATGTTGATACATATCATTAGCAGACAACACCCCTACCTATTTAAAAAATTCACCACGGCTGTCACCATGAGAATTTTTGATTTAAATTGTAAATATACTATTAAAACACGTAAATTTCAAAAATAAGTTATTCCAAAAAAACTTTCGCTTGAAGATGAAACAGAGCTCACTTTAACTCAATTTAATTCTAATAATTTTATTAAAGTTTTCGGCTCTTGTTTTTGAAACATGAGACCTCTAATGTAGCGTGTTGGAATCATATTTATATATATATATATATATATATATATGTGTGTGTGTGTGTGCGTGTGTGTGTGTGTGTGTATCTGTGTGTGTGTGTGTGTGTCTGTGTGTGTAATAGATGGCCACTCATATTCGAGGATACCGTCTACTAGGGAGGCTAGCCAATCCCTATTGTAGACGCTATTGTAGACGCTCGATCAGGTAACTTTCATGTTTGCTCAACATACACAAAGCCACTTGTGTTTTATACTGCAACTATTCAGAGCAGACATTAGTTACAGTTTCTGGAAGAGAGCAAGCTCAAGTCCTCGGCTACGATGACTTGTGACTTTGTGCTAGTACAGCTATATATATACATATATACATACATATATACATATATACATATATATATATATATATATATATATATATATATATATATACAAATTAATAAAAGTTAACAGTAGAGATTCATTTTGATTTTCAAATTTAGTCATAATAAATTAGGCCGGAGTTGTACACTCGAGATAATAAATTTATTTTTATACATATTAAAAAAAATACGTCTAATTAATATTAATAAAAAAATAAGAATTAGAGAAGTATTCGAAATGAACCAGAACTAATCCACATACACTAACCGCAATATATATGTATACATATATATATATATATATATATATATATATATATATATATATATATATATATATATATATATATATATATGAAGAAATATATACGGAAAAAACAAACAAAAATCCTTATATGCAATTATGCTGTTTTAATGTTAATATAATGTCAACGTCGGATATATTCATAAAATATAATTAACATTATTAATTCAACATTACAAAGACGATGGACATAAGAACAAGACTTATCTTATGTCCATAAGAACAAGACTTATCTTATGTCCATCGTCTTTGTCATGTTGTATTGATAATGTTAATTATATTTTAGGAATATGTCCTGAAGATGGTTTATTAGACCGAAACGTCCGACGTTGACATTATATTAACATTAAAACAGCATAATTGCATATAAGGATTTTTGCTTGTTTTTTCCGTAATTTTTCTTCATACTGTCGGATCTATATCAATATATTTGCTTACATATATATATATATATATATATATATATATATATATATATATATATATATATATATATATATATGTAGAGAGAGAGAGAGATACAGACAAACAGGTATTAGAGAGACAGTGACAGAGAGTCAGGGGGAGAGAGACATAAAGGATCAGAGGAGAGAGGGGGTTCTACGTGGAAAGAAAGAAAGAAAGAAAGAAAGAATGAAAGAAAAAAAGAAAGAAAGAAAGAAAGAAAGAAAGAAAGAAAGAAAGAAAAAGAAAAGCAAAGTGGAGTAATCAATTGAGGCTCGGATTGAAGAAGCGAAGATCCGAGTTCGAATTCATTACATGCACTCCCGTGTGCTATACCCTTGGGAAAGGTAGTAATCACCCTCTCCTAGTTACCGCTAAGTATAAGAACAGCCTGAGTCCTATAGCTGTGGGTGGCAAACAGTCTAGGAGAAGAACAACTCTGAATTCAAAACCTGTGGCTTAGAAATAGATAATAAACTGGGGAAGGAAAAAAGGTTGCTTTAATCTTCTTTATATTTGTAGCGTCCTTTCAGAACGTAGGTGAGCATGGTTCTCCGCAACTTCCTATCCCTTGTAGAACATAATAAACATCTTTTAGTTAATTCGCCTGAGCCTTGTAACTCCATCCATTTAGTCAAGCTCACTAAGTATATTGTGCGTGTTTTCCTTTGTCCCTCTTGCTCTCATCTGTCATGGGAGTATCAGTATAGCCCTCAGAAACCTCAACTGTTTCTTCCTGATCTTACGTATGAGTTTTCTTTTTTTATCCATTTTCTCCGAAACTTCTGACATTCTTGGCCCGTGGTATCCTCAACATACTTCTGTAGAAACACATTTCTTTTGCTTCAAGTCTCTTTGATGAGATCAACGAGTACTTAATGCCGTACAGGAGGATTGATATCACGTAACAGTTTAGTACTCATTTTCTTATGTCTAGCGAAACTATCTGTTTTCTAGTACTGTCCTTAGCTTTTGGAAAGCTTCCTTGGTTATCCCAAGACGCCTCGGACCTCAGTTCGAGTTTTGTATCTCTCATTTGAAATTCGCACCTTGGCCTCATCCTTTTTTTTTTACATTCATTCTGTATTCTCGCAGCTCTAAATCTTATAATTTAATTTCATTAATTTAATTTCATAAAAAAATATTGTACATTTCAAGTGTTTGACATACGATTTAACGCTTCCAACCCACTTTTATAAGGTTTGAAAAACTCTCATTTAAGTAACGCATTAATCAATGTAATGTTTTAGAAAAATTATCAAATACGTAACGAAGTAATCAATCTAAATAACCTGGTTAATCTAAATAGGTGCTGCCTAATCTGTTGCAGTTATTTTTACCTTTACTTTAATTAAATGTTCAAGTTATAAACATAGGTAAGAAAAAACAGAACAGCATAATGTTTTCGATATTGGATTTGTTACAATATTTCTACTTATCTAATGTAATTTACCTTTAGCTTTCCCAGGCTATAGTTCTTCACAGCTTCCTTTTTAATAACTCTCGAATTACAATGATTTCTTCGGAAACTTATTGGAGTAGTTACACTTTGATATTTCCACCGTTTTGAATATAGAGAAAGCATTCGGCTAAATTATTATCTAGAGTAAGAGAATTTTGTTTGCTCTTCTATTTAACCCATAGTCGGGGGGAGAAAATATGGATTCGTATGATTAAAACGTGAGTGCGAGATATTCATCAAGTATTAATCTTGACTTGTCGCTTTAAGTTTCAGCACCGATAACAATTACGCTACCAACACACGTGTAAATACAATGCAAAATAACTGAGACATTCTGTAATTTTGTATGGCATTGGTAAACTCGTAAAACTAATAAAAGACAATCATCGTTGCATTTTTTTATTATTTTAACTTATTTTTTTCATTCTTAAAGCCTTTCATCTCCTTGTTAAAATCGAAGTATTGTTCTATCTTTTCGTTTTCTCGTAATACACCTCGAGGGTTGTTGGAGTGACGACATTCGCTGAGAGATCACTTCTTTGCTTAAATTACCATCTCTATTCTCCGAGTGAATAGTTTAGAACGCGTTTGAATATCACAATCTCACAGAATTTTTCTTTTATCCTTCTTAAGGATTCACTGAGCATAGAGATAATAAAAATGACATTCTAAAATTCAGAGCGTAGGTGCTGATTAAAAAAAAATCATCCATATATCTTCAAAGTCCATTCTTATTTTTACCAAAGATTTCCACAGGATGTGCGCAAGTGCTACAAAGAAGATGATTCTTTTCATACTTCAATTCCTCGGTGCTGATTATCCGGTTGCCACCGAATACGTTCATTCGTCATAATCATTGGCCCCTCGACTGGGAAAACTGAGGTCAGAAGAAACTGAAAACCTCCTTCCGGTATGGCATTGCATATGTTATAAGATCACTATAAATTAATAATAAATTATAACATATTTATGTTATAATTTTTAAATAAATAATTATATATATATATATATATATATATATATATATATATATATATATATATATATATATATATATATATAATACACCACATTGTTTTTGGTAATCGGGCAGTTTTGTGGAAAGTCTCGAGCCGTGACAAACATATATATTTTTAGACTTTGTTAGATCTGACGAACAATTCAATTTATTGTATATTTGTGTTTCTTTTACTCATCATGAGAACGTCGTGGACCCAGCAAATGTTCATTTGTCTAAGAATATAACCATATTTGTATGTGTTTCAATTTCCCCAACTAAAATATCTATTAAATGTAGGAACTTGTTTGCCTTTTACAATATTTGTAATGAATTGCATCTATTTACAACAAAATAACCCAAATAAATAGATACATGAATATTCATAGAAATCAAATTTCCTGAACGATTATTTACTCCTGCCTCGATATTAAATCCGGCATCGCTGAGAAAACTAACCTGACCGTAGGCTTTGAGAAGGACCTCCAATCTGTGGCTGACTGTTGCAGGAAATGACATGTAAACTTTAATGACTCCAAAACGAAACTGCTCTCACTTACCCACCATAGAGAAAACTCCTTGTCTCCTATCAGGATGGCTGATGCCTAACTCCACGAGAGCGCCTCTCTGCGCCTGCTTGGTCTCACGCTGTCCGTGATATGAGGTGAAACAAATACATTGAATATATAGCTTCATCTACCGCAAGGAAAGATGGTTCTCTGAGTCGTTCCAGAACGTTTTTCTCGGCTGAGTCCATCCTTCAAATCTACAAATCAACAATTTGTCATTGTATGAAATACTGCTGCCATATACAGTTTGGTGTCCCCGATGTTCATTGACAAAAATACAGAGATGGATATACAATGCGATAGGTCCTTATCTGGCATCCCGTCTACAATCACTATCTCAGAGACGTGGCGTGGCTTCCCTCTGTCTGTTCTACAAGTATTTTCCTGGCTACTGCTCTGGCGAGCTACTTTCACTGGGTCCCAAACTGCATGAACTTAAGTGTGATACTAGTTTGGCATCTTAGTCCCACGCTTTCACTATCGAAACGGATAAATATAGCCATCTCTTCTACTCCAACAGCTTCTCATCTCGCACTTCCCGTCAGTGAGACTCCCTTCCTCTTGCTTACTTCCCTGATAGCTATAATCTTCAAATATTAAAATGTAACGCCACTCGACATCTTCTGATACCTTGACCTCGATCCCTGTTCTTATTTCCATCATTTTCCAACCCCCCCTTTACTCTTATTCTCACTATATGTAAACCTATGCGTGTTAGTATCACTCCCACCTAGCTTGGGGTAATTTGCTTAAAAAATAATATTAATAAGAAAATGACGAAAGGCATTCATGAAAACTATTCCGTGCTTGAAACCTCTTACAAAACCCAATCTTCCCTGTCTTAAAGCATACAAAACCGTTCTTTTAACGATATCAATATATTTGAAATGCCAAATGCAAGGCATGTCTTTTTAATCATTTCACTGACCCAAGGAACTAAAGCCACTATGATGTAATGCCTTGTTGAGAGGGAAAGGGTCTAATCAAATATACAGTGTAACCCGGATATAAGAGACCCGTATATAAGATAAACCCGAATATAAGAGAGTTTGTCTCTGGTTCCAAATTAGAGCCATACTTACCTAAACAAAATAGACCAAACCCGGATATAAGAGAAACCCGATATAAGAGACTTCTTCTCCGGTCCCGACAACTCTCTTATATCCGGGTTAGACTGTATATATAAAACAAACAAAAACAGGATACATAGAATGAAGTCTGACAATGCATTTAAACATTTCAAGATCAATGTTGAGAAAGAATCCAGACGAGAGCTCCACCAGCGAGAAGAGGGAGAGAAGAAACGTTTAGCATAGAACTTACGGTTATACATAGCCATTTCCACTGTAAAATGACGAGATCCATCTTTAAATCTAATATTAATCCGAAATTATGAAGTTGAGGAACCAAAAATGAAAAGTCATCAGAACTATCTCAAAAATATTCATGAAATAGGCACACGGACACTTCGGCCTGGTGTAATAAGTGATTTTGATCCACACTGGGTGCTCCATACTTCCAGCCTTGTACCACATTTAATTTACCCTTAGAGAATCAGTTCCCTCACTGGGAGACACATACTTTCCGCCTTGTGAAAATCAACATAGAAAAGGCACAGAGAATCTATTTCATGGCACTGGGAAAGTGACTGAAGCCGCCATATTATGTCAGGAGCGATAATATTGCAAATTCTGCTTTAGATTTTGCCAAGAATCTCTAGATACATAGCAGAGTCGCCAGAACAGATATGGCAACAATATTCAAGGCTTGGACGATCAGTGGCCGTTTAAATATGTAAGAATTATTCTTTGAAGAAAAAATTTTCCAGAACGAGGCAATGAACCGATATTCCTAAGAGCAGACCTAGTAGCTGTTTCATTATAATCTTTTCACTTTGTTTCAGTATAAAACATTAGTCCAAAAAGGCGCACTGGGTCGCCCTTCTGGAAGTTAGTCTTAGTCATGAGGATGAAAGACAAAACAGGATCTCTAAGACGTTTACGATAAAGCAATTTTTTTTAGATGTGTTACCGCTCACATCTAAAGATTTCGGATGCTAGAGGAATATTGGATTCTTTTCTTCTTCTTCTGTTGTTGTTGTTTTTTTTAATAATTATTCCAGTCCAAGCAAGGCAATAAAGCTATTAGTATGCAGGAAGTTACTGAGTCTTAGAGAAATGAGAAAAACTGCTATTAAGAAGAGAGAACAACAAAAGAACAAGAATTAAGAAGCCAAATGATAACGATTAAGATTGAATTTGAATTTTTGATAATCAAATTTGAATGGGAAGCAAGAAGACGGAAGCGACAGAGGAAACTTTTAGCATAGAACTTACGGTTACAGCTAGCCATTTCAACTGAAAAATAGCGAGATCTTTCCGCCAATCTGGTGCTGCGCTTAAATTTATAAAATCTAGATACAATAGCGGAACGTTTGTAACAACAATTCCCATGAAAGTATCTATAGAAAAGGTGCAGGGAAGCTGCGTTACGTCTGTAGGAAAGGGACAAGCCCAGATACCATGACAGGACCAATAACAATGCATCTTCATTTTTAGGGTTTATCAAGAATCTGTAAACATATAGCATGAGAAACAGACGAGATGCTGCTGAAATCTTTTCTTTTACTTCGTGTTCTTTAAAACTTGTCTGCTTACCAGCGTAGTATAGAACCACAGCTGCACTACGTCGTAGGTGGAATTTTGATTTTATCATCACGTTTTAGGATAATCACAAAATAAAAAAAAATGAATGCAAAACTGTTGATGTAGATGGATATATTTTAAATTTTATTTTCAGGGGGAAAGTAATTTCTTTACTCCCATAGACGTAGGGGTCGAGACCGTGAAATCAGCAACCCGAGTTCGAATTCCAGTCATGTTCATTACAGTTTAATTCGCACAAACACCCTTGAGTGTTGTATGAATTCATATCTTTTACACCCAATATGGATTAAATATTAGAACAGACTGGAGTCTCCTACCATGGTTAACAACTAGTCCAAGAGAGGTTCAATTCGCAATTCAATAGCCTATGTACTCCTTGCAAAGCACGTACATCTAATGAAAAGAACGTGGTGGTCGAAATGAATCTATAACGATGTCAATGCTGATGGAGATTATCATCCCTACCAAATCTTGTTGCCAGGCTTAAAACGGTCCCTTTTTATCAGTTAAACCCAAGCAAGGGAATCAAATCAATAAGTAGGGGTTACTGAGTGTTAGAGTTTTTAAGAAAAAAAAAAAAGAAAATACTATTCAGAAGGGAGGATTATAATAATAATAATAATAATAATAATAATAATAATAATAATAATAAACAATAATTTAAAAGACAAGAGATATCGATTGACAATGTATTCATTTTTTTGAGATAAAAGCTGACATGGAATCAAGAAAATGGAAGAGAGTTCCACGAGCGATAAGTTCGATAGAAGAAACTCAACATAGAACACCTAGCCTTTTCAACTGTAAAATGATGAAAATCTGCTGCAAATCTAGTTCTGCGCTTAAATTCATGATGTACCATAGCTCGTCAGGATAATTATCATTAAATAATTTATAGAAAAGGCACAGGGAAACTACATTATGGAGGTGGGAAAGTGACTGACGATGACTAATAACACTGCAGATTCTTCTTTAGATTCTATCAAGAAAGTCTAAATATTTATCAAGGACAGAAGACCAGATGGACGAATGGTACACTTATATTACACAATATTTTATCCATCTTTTTTTTTCTTTCTCAAAATGTTATATTTTTTTTATATTTATCATTGGTTCCCTTCAATAGCCACCTACATGATACGATTTTTTGTCACAAAAATCAGATCCGATGTCTTTGGTATATTTCTATATTGCGGCGATTTCTATGAGTAGCTTATATGTGGCACAAGGCCGAAAGTATGGAGCATCCACTGACGATCGAACTCAGTACTCATTTACATTTATGTTGTGTCTGGATATCAGTAAAGAGGAATATTTAATCTTTTTTTATCAATCATTTCGCTCCCAAGCAAGGCAACAAAGATACTAAGACGCAATAGGTTACTTAGTGTAAGAAAAACATTATTAATGAGAGAGAACAATGAAAGAACTGGAATTATGAAGACAAATGATTTTTATTGTATTTTCGGTGTAACCTAGAAAAGGTTAAAGAATGAGGAATAGCCAAAACGGAGGTTGGACATGAAATGATAATGTTTATACCATCAACAAAATACAATACTCGCCAGCGGCATGAAGTAGCTAAAACACTTCTGGTAGTGGACTACTTAGACAGCATATTACTGCCACTTACAATAGTGTCCAACTTATTTATGATGATTCTGACATATCTATTAGTGTTCATAAGTGCGGTATATAACAGATAGAAAGAGAGATAGATCCGAAATTTACTCAGATAGATACATAGATCTGAAATTTACTCAGATAGATTAGAAATTTACTTAAATAGATTTGAAATTTACTTAAATATATAGATAGATCTGACACTTATTAGATAGATAGATAGATAGATAGATAGATAGATAGATAGATCTGAAATTTAGAGATAGATTTGAAATTTACTTAGATCTGAAATTTACTTAGATATATCTGAAATTTACTGAGATAGATAGATAGATAGATAGATAGATAGATAGATAGAAAGATAGATCTGAAATTTACTGAGGTAGATAGATAAATCTGAAATTTACTGAGATAGATCAGAAATGTACTTAGATAGATAGATAGATAGATAGATAGATAGATAGATAGATAGATAGATAGATAGATAGATAGATCTTAAATTTACAGAGATAGTGATGTAACCTAGAAATGGTTACTAAATGAGAAATAACCAAAACGGCGGTTGCAAATGAAATGATAATCTTTATATTAGGTTGGTGCAATAATATTTCGTAATAATGTCGTTTTTTGACGTTAAAAAATACGTCAAAAAAAGATATTATAAGTCATTTTTGCACCAACCTAATATAAAAAAAATACAATACTCGCCAGCGGCATGAAGTAGGTAAACCACTGCTAGTGGTGAACTACTTAGACATCATATTAACCCCACTTACAATAATGTCCAACATATTTATAAGGATTGGGAAATGACCATTAGTGTTCATAGGTACGATATATAATAATGTTCAAAGATTTTCAACAACACATATTGCTAACATAGATTTCCCTGTTGCGATACAGTTTTCAAGAAACGTGAAGAAATATTTTTTTCTTGTGACAATATTAGTTTGGCATTCGTGATCGAAGCTAACAGATTTTAATTTTCTTTAAACGAAGAACGTCCATTTAATTGCCACAAAAATAAAACAACTCGTAAAACGTTTTTCTGCAACGTTTTTAAACGATGGAAAACATCATAATTTAATAATTTTCTTTTACAAAACCCGTATTTTGTTAATCAGTTGCTTTCATCTCTGTTTTATTTTTTCTTTTAATTGCACATGCAATCAGCTTTCTTTTTCGTAATTACCTGCCCGATGATTTGAAGAAAAGTGCGAAATAATAAACGTGCTGTGTCGCGGGAATTAATAGGCTTTCTTTAAAAACCTAAAACGCATTTTCTACTGAAAGGAACAATAGGAATCATTTGTTGACAGGATGTCATTTTCACTCCTTACATAAATGCGCCTAATGATGGTTACTGGTATATTTCGCGAAAATCTTTGCTCGTTTGTATTGAACGTCTTCTCAATGTGCAGTCGTAACTGCATTAAAAAATATCAATCTCAGATAGACTGATAATTACAAAACTCATCTTGGTTACATAGCCAAGGTAAAAGAATTGTGTGTGTGTGTGTGTGTGTGTGTGTGTGTGTGTGTGTGTGTGTGTGTGTGTGCTTATGTATACTTTTGGATTTTGCCTCCAGTAAATAAATTCACCTATAATCCTGTTCGCCCTACTCGCCGGATTTTGAACAGGAATAGAGGTTTATCCCTTTTTTTTTTTTCGTGTTTAGGATTGGGTTTCTGGTACAATATCTATATTTCTGAGATGAGGTATTATGTACATTATTTACATTATTCGAACTCATCTTTGTCGCCATATTGAAATTGAAATGATAATCTTTATATCAACAAAATACATACGGCGTCCTGGGTATGACGATAAACTACATCCGCGTCCTGGGTAAGATGATAAATTACGTCCAACAACAAGGCTTCAGATAATGTTTTCGGAAAAATAATGTTGAAGCTATATGTTTTTGAAACAATAATGTTGCCAGCTATATGTTTTTTTGAAAAAAAAATGTTGCCAGCTATGCGTTTTTGAAAAGATAATGTTGCCAGCTATATGTTTAATAGTACTGTATATTTAATATATCTATATGTATATGTGTATATATATATATATATATATTTCTGAGATGAGGTATTATGTACAGTATTTACATTAGTCGGACTATTGTCCTCATCTTTGTCGCCATATTTGTTGTACGCTCCGGCCTTCTTCAGGTGGTTGGAATTTCGAACTGAACCCTTTATTTCGCTCACTGGGGTAGACTGTTCTAGTTCCACGTGCCATGTTTGATGAATGTCAGTTATCAGTTATCTCCTGCTAATTTTCCCTCTGAAATTTCTCCACTGCCTTAACCGGGTATTGAACTCACACTGTTTGGGTCTGTCACTGGATCTAACCAAAATATCGAACCAGCCAAGATCAGGTTTAACTCACCATCGTTTCTGCATCTGGTATATTGCATTTGCTTTTATTTTGTTTTTTGACTCTTTACCGACGCAGTTGGTGTATTACCGTTTACATTTACTTCTTCACACAATTAAAATTTCCATTTTGAATTTGATTCCTTTCGTACTTAATGAATTTTATTATTTCTTTCATATTTTTTGACACAGACCATCATCTAGTCTTCAGCAGTTTGCGCGTGTTTTTGAAGACCGATTGTTGTAGTTTTGTAAGACAGTTCTAGTTAAACTAATCCTCTGCCTCCTCCGGATTTTGTCACATACAGACGATCAACATCAGCCTTAGGAAGATGCATGCGCTGGCAAGTCAGAAGCTTTCTCGTTTTTACATCCATTCGTCAGACATTGTCCAATTAAAAATATTGAGATTGTATTGCACGACAGGGAGAGCCACAGTGATTGTGGCTGATATTCAACTCGGTCTTTAACACCAGACACACATTATTGTATTTTTCATTTCTTACCCCGTCCTTCATTTGGGTATACTTCCATCTCTTTCGCTGACTCCTATGTATTTATAGGCTTCATCTTTTTTCTGTTCCCTAATCTTTGTGAAAAATATTGAGCTACTGAGTGTGTTTCTGTAATTCTCACTTTCTTGAATATTACTTTTGCATATTTATCTTATCCGAAATCTATACCATGTCCCCTCTGAATTATTGTATATTATTGCGGATATACTTCAATTCATAATCCTCTTTGCCAAAGAGCTTGATATCATCCATGTAGAATAGGTGATTAAACGCCTTCTTTTTTTTACTTTGTATCTATATTTAACTGTTTAGTTTATGCTAAAGGGGGATTGAGGACAAACTGAACGGAAAGGCAGGGGGTCTCCTTTTGGAGTGATAGTAACTTTGATGTGATTTAGGTGCAATGTGGTTTCCCACTGTTTAATGCTATATTTAAGGAAATTTACTCTCAACGAGAAGACTTTGGACATTTCCAAAGTATTATTATTATTATTATTTTATTATTATTATTATTATTATTATTATTATTATTATTATTATTATTATTATTTCTTTTGATTTCTGGTGTGTACTCTTTTCTTTCCGATGAAGATGAAGAGACTCGATGCGACGGAGATGTGGTTCTGTAGAAGGACGCAGAGGATATTATGGAACGAGCGTTTGAGCAACAACGAGGTCTTGGAGCGGATGAAAACAAGGAGGGGGTCTTATACTTAACATCAGGAAGAGGCAGCTGAAGTTTCTGGGACACGTAATGTGGAAGTAGAGCCTGGAGAATCTGATACTCAC
>OZ010581.1:68008755-68023755 GCA_963932145.1 Acanthosepion lycidas
CTTGGAGGTAATATTTCATGATTTTGGTGGGTTTTTTTTTCTTCCGCTTTTTAGTTTCTCCCTAATCTTAATCTGAGTTTAATTCTCGAATCGACAAAACCATAATCCTATATCTGTTCCCTTTTGTACATTTGGCTGTGACCCATGCCAAAATAAGACTGCGAACCACTCTGCTCTCTTATTTCGAGATGAACTGACAATGCCCACGGGGCCTAATAATGTTTATACCGAGGGCCTTTAAAACCTCGGCCGACTTTCGCCAAATAAGTGGAGTTTGGCAAATGGTCAGACATTATAATGCCAGCCGATACGAAGACAAGTTGAAATGCAAGTAAGGCAAGCATCCAATTTATTAAAAATAAACTTTGGCTTGATAATAATTGAAGTTAATTAATTAGCTTGTTGCTTCTTAAAAGGGCGTTCGTGCTTTGAAGAAATTCAAGCAATATTATATTCAGAGGAGTATAAAATGTGTACTTCCATCTGCTGAAAAATTAATAGAAAGGATAAACAAGATAGGACTAATAATGACTACAGATAGATAGATAGATAGATAGATAGATAGATAGATAGATAGATAGATAGATAGATCTTCTGTATTAAGCACGTAATATTAGTATTGATAGAAAGACGAAAAAGAAAATTATTGAGAAAACAATGATTAATATTAGGTTGTTGCAAAAATAATTTCGTTTTCTAACATATGTTACTATGTGAGAAAACGAAATTATTTTTGCACCAACCTAATAGAATAATCAAGACATGATAAATAATCGAAAGTTGAAATGATTCAGCACAGAAAATTAAAGAGAATATGCTGAGTGCATATCTTAAAACTTAAATAGCGATTTTTGATTATGGTTGGTCTGGATAACGGCGAAATGCTTATATACTGTTTAAACAGCCTCTAATTGTTATCGTGGCACAACAAAAATATCTTATGACTCGGGTGCGAAAATAACGAAATAAAACTTAAATAAAGAAAACTCAATCCTGATTATACGTATTGAGAACATGTACTTGTCTATCATATCTATCTGTCTTGCTAGCTATCTTGCTGTATGTCTAAAGATAGATAGATAGATAGATAGATAGATAGATAGATAGATAGATAGATAGATAGATATTAGGTTGGTACAAAAATAATGACGTAATAATGTCGTTTTTTGACGAACGTCAAAAAACGACATTATTACGTCATTATTTTTGCACCAACCTAATAGGAAGATAGATAGAAAATGAACATAGATAGATAGATAGATAGATAAATAGATAGATAGATAGATAGATAGATAGATAGATAGATAGATAGATAGATAGATAGATAGATAGTGAACAGACGGAGATAGATAGATAGATAGATAGATAGATAGATAGATAGATAGATAGATAGATAATGAACAGACTGAGATAGATAGATAGATAGATAGATAGATAGATAGATAGATAGATAGATAGATAGATAGATAGATAGATAGATAGTGAACAGACGGAGATAGATAGATAGATAGATAGATAGATAGATAGATAGATAGATAGATAGATAGATAGATAGATAGATAGTGAACAGACGGAGATAGATAGATAGATAGATAGATAGATAGATAGATAGATAGATAGATAGATAGATAGATAATGAACAGACTGAGATAGATAGATAGATAGATAGATAGATAGATAGATAGATAGATAGATAGATAGATAGATAGATAGATAGATAGATAGATAGATAGAGCGTCTTGATTCAGCACATAATGTTAGCATCAATTTTACTAGTTTTATTTCATTTTTTAGACACAGGGGTGGTTAGACAGACAATCAGTTGGATAGATATATAGACATAGATAATAACATTATATATGTATATATATATATATAGAGAGAGAGAGAGAAAGAGAAACATACAGAGAGACAGACAGAGAAAGACAGAAACTGAGACAGAGAGAGGAACATAGATAGATAGATAGAGAGAGATATATACTGTGATTAGATTCAGACAGAGGCATAGATATTTATGTTGAAAAGATTTATATAGAGAATTATATAAGACGAAAAGCCTCAGATAGAAATTATAGAATATTGATAAACAAAGTGGCACTTATAAGTATCTGCTTAGGGACTAAAGGCACGTATATAGATATAATTGGAATTGCAACATTAAAAAAATTACAAACTTGCAGAGGAGTTCAATATGAGCAAACTGAATAGAGTGACGCAGAATTTGAGGTAGATAAAAATTAACATAGATAGATAGATAGATAGATAGATAGATAGATAGATAGATAGATAGATAGATAGATATTAGGTTGGTGCAAAAATAATGACGTAATAATGTCGTTTTTTGACGTATTTTAAACTTCAAAAAACGACATTATTACGTCATTATTTTTGCACCAACCTAATAGGAAGATAGATAATGAACATAGATAGATAGATAGATAGATAGATAGATAGATAGATAGATAGATAGATAGATAATGAACAGACTGAGACAGATAGATAGATAGATAGATAGATAGATAGATAGATAGATAGATAGATAGATAGATAGATAATGAACAGACTGAGATAGATAGATAGATAGATAGATAGATAGATAATGAAAAGACTGAGATAGATAGATAGATAGATAGATAGATAGATAGATAGATAGATAGATAGATAATGAACAGACTGAGATAGATAGATAGATAGATAGATAGATAGATAGATAGATAGATAGATAGATAGATAGATAGATAGATAATGCAGAAACTTAAATAGATGGATTGATGGATAGACAGACACTCAGGCAGATAGATAATGGAGAAACTAAGATAGATAAACAGTTATTCAGTCATGTAATTTGTACTCATCAGGAAATACATTATTACTTTCATTTGATTTTTCTTCCTTTCAAACATGTTTCCGTATATGGACGATATTTCAGTATTTGTAATACAAAGTAACGTCATTTTGAAACATATTTATTTAAAAAAAAATACAATCTGAGAAATTTGCAGACGAAGATACGGATAAAACAATTAAAATGAATGAGACGTTAATTTGTCTAAAACACAGAAAATAATTACTAAGCCATTTTTTTTAATATTGTCATCGGCACTTATTGAACCGTGGTTATTATATCAACATACGGAATCACCTTTGAAATAAGTATGTCGCTCTAAAGATATATTTTAGTTCTAATTTAACTGCAACCTTTGATTAATTGATTTTTTACTATAAGATTTTCAGTGCTGTAAAGTTTTTCTTCAACTTGTTTCCACTCGTCGCAAAATGTGTGGTCGAAAACCTCATATATTCCGATCTCTATTGTTCTGTGCTACGTTCAGTAAAATTAATCTAGCAGATCGAGGTTACTTAGCAACTCAGAGGTATTCTTTTACCCCTCTGCCAATTCATTGCAATGCATTATCTGCATCATCTACTGCAGATAAAGCAGAAGGCTTTGTTCGGAGATTCTCTTCCAACTTCACACTTGACTCATGAGTATCTTTATCTGATTTGCGCCCTTAAAACGGATTATCTACTGCGTGATATTCACGTAACTCCGTCCATGGCGGAACCTCAACAAAGTGGAGTGGTTAGAAACCTTACCTCGTTAGAACAATTACAGCCAAGTAGGGAATCCGATCCTCACTGTGTGTCCCATATGTTTTGGCCTCGTTTACGCTACGCTTAGAAAAATGACCATAGCTACGGTCACGGTTTCTGTTATCAACGACAAACTGGGTTCCCGCACTAAATAATGTGGTTTGAATATTTCTGTCACATCATAGCTCTTGCTTTATATCACGAGATTCTAAATAAAATCCAAAGAAGTGTCAGTAATGTTAAACCAGGCATCTAGACTTCAGTCTTCGCCATTATAGCTTCCCTCTGTTTTCTATAAATAATTTCATGACAATGAGCTTTCCTCATTGGTATATTGATCACATGAACTTAGGCCTACTACTACACTGACAACTGTCTCATCGATTTACTATTGAAATACATAGATGCAACCGCCAGTTCTATTCTAATAGTTCCTTCTCGCCTGGGAATCTCTTCCGGTTTCTTGTTTCCCTACAATCTCCAGTCTTCCTTGAGTCCTGTTTTTCACTGTCATTTATCTAAAATAGTCTTCTCGTTCTCTTTCAGTTCCTGTAGCCCGTTAAATCTTATTCGTATTATCGCTTGAGATGGAGTGAAATTGCTATTAGGTTGGTGCAAAAATAATGACGCAATAATGTCGTTTTTTGACGTTAAAAATACGTCAAAAAACGACATTATTACGTCATTATTTTTGCACCAACCTAATAAAAAGAAAATCTTCTGTGTATTTTTTTTTTTTTTATTTCTTCTGGTGTTTTATTTTTTTTTTTTTTTAGGGATAAAGAGACCCACGCTCCTTTAAGATCTTAACGTTTCTGCACAGTATAGTTGCCCATTTCTACACTGAGGTGAAATACTTAGCTCTCCAGATGACCAATTGTTCCGTTCTCTTTGTAGACTTTTCGGAGCATTCTCGCTATTCAATTTTAGACGTTCTCAGATACATTCTGCGATTCTTAGAGCTGCCGTCTTACTCTCTTTCGTCGTCACCTTCTGCTCCCCAGATTCAGGCAATATTTTGTGGAACTTTAATTACTTTGTCAACCGTAACTTGATCCGGTTCCATGGCCCACAAGATTTGCGACCGTATCACGTTGAAACAGACGTACTGTACGATCATCGAAGTTAAGCAACGTCGAGCCTGGTCAATACTTAGATGACTGATCGCTTGGGAATGATATGTGTTGATAGTGTAATTGATAACGGCTGGGTATTAGAAATCGGATGGCCGTGACCCACTTGCAGTCAGCTTCATTATATTCACTTACGCTTGCCTATACACTTCACAAGTGTATAAATTCCCCGCTTCACTCCCACAGCTATGGGTTAATTAGTAGGACTTGTACTCATTATTATCTTCCAAAAAAAATTCTAAAAATGTAAAAAAAAATTCTGACTTTAAATTATATGTAAAGGGTTGATAAGTAGTAAAAAATGAATAAAGCAATCAATCTTGGTCCACATCTGTTTCAAGTATTTTGTATTATTTTCTTCTTCATCTCGTTTTAGATCTTATTGAATTTCAAACCTAAGCATAAGTCATAATTATTGAAAATAACCTTTTACACTGAATAAGTTTCGTGCCGATAACATCAAGAATTCCACTATTTACATTATTCGGACTTATCTTTGTTGCCATATTTATCACAAAAATATGGAACGCTTCATCAATTTGCTGGGTCATCCTTGCACAGGGGTCATGCTAATCCCAGTGTATTGTTCCAATTTTAGTTTATGTGATACCGAAGCGACAAGCATGGCCCCTGCGCAAGGATGACACGGCAAGTTTGTAAAGCGTTCCATATTTTTGAGATAAATAAAGAAATAAAACAAATAAATAAAGATGAGGACAATAGTCTGAATAATGTAAATAGTGTACATAATACCTCATCTCAGAACTATAGACATATATCAAAAATTCCATTGGTCAATTTTTTACAGAAACCTTTTTTTTTTCTTAATTTCATTAAAAAATCAAAAACATAATTTGGATGACGCCATACCATAGAGCAATAGTAAATAATCTTTCACGCCGTCCATGATAACTGAAGAACTTTTAATATCAAGTGTTTCCCCAAAACCTGTCAATTTGTTCTGAACGAAACTTTATAATGTTGAGAGCATTTTTGAATAGCGATGATTGTAAAGTGGATGGAAAGAAGACTTTTAAAAAAAATCTAAATAAAGACTTAAAAAAACAAATTGCACATCTTCAAATTATATAGTGGAAAGAATTATTACAATCTATTAATTAATCAGTTTTAAATATAATAAAAAATCTATTTAATGAAAAAAAAAATACGGGGTCTCTATTGAGTAGGAAAAATAAAATTTAAATAACTTTTGATTTATGCAGAAAGATGAAAATGTACACAGCTTTTAAAACAAACCAATTTATTAATCTATAAGGTTGGTGCAAAAATAATATCGGTTTGTGACGTAATTTTTAACGTCAAAAACCGTCATTATTTTTGCACCAACCTAATAGTTCTGTTTTTAAGCCCCTATACTGTAGTTATTAAATTATTAGAAACTAGCAGGCTTCGCCCGCTCGCTATCGCTTCGAAAAGTAATATATATTCACTATTCTCGAATTACCTACCTTAGAAGTAAAATTGCTACCCTGAAGTGTGTTCCCTACTTCGGGGAACACGCAAATTGTCTACACTTGAAGGACAACGTATGAAATACGCCAAAAGCGAAGAGAGTACCAAATCAATGTAACGGTCCGTATTGAAGTCATTTAGAAATCTTCTTGTGTCTCGACTATTTTCTGGCGTACGAAAACTGTCTTCATAAGAAGAAACTGAACTAACAAAAAAGAAACAAGTTCTTGGAAAGCACTGAACAATTTTTGGAATACACACATTTTGGAGATCCCGGGGGTAACACAAAAATTCTCCAAATCGTGTAACAGCATAATTGTTAGATAATGATTTGGGCCGTGGTATCTTAGAAACGATTAAAGATATTTTCCTGAAATTCTCCGAGGTTTTTATAAAACTATGGGACTCTACTTTCAGCAAGAAGAATGCATAATTTCTCTCCAGATTTAACAGAAGAAACATGATGAAATCCTTCATAAACGAAAATCAAATGTCCATCTTTAATTAATCATAAGAATCGGAAGCTCATGAAGGATTGAAATTAATTTCAAATATACATTTATATAATTCGAGGATAATTTTCCAATATATTTAAGATGATCTTTGCCCTCTAACCTTCTAAGCTTCTGTCCTGCAGTATTAGGTTGGTGCAAAAATAATGACGTTCTAATGTCGCTTTTTGACGTATTTTTAACGTCAAAAAACGACATTATTACGTCATTATTACGTCATTATTTTTGCACCAACCTAATAAAAAGGTAACTGGTTTCACGTACGATTTCCTTTTCAAGTCTATTTTCACTACTATTTGAAGTGTCAGAGCTGAAACGCCTCTCTCTTATCCTATGTTAAATGCCTCATGAATTGAGTTGGATCTTTTCTAATTGCTCAATTTCGTTCTAAGTTAAAATGATGATTCCTCTTGCTGTTGGGATCTCTTGATTCAGTTTTCCTCTCTAATGTTCCCTATTTTTAAAACTTGCTCACCGTTCTGGGGATGGTTCTTAAAAGGACTGTGAAGGCTGGGTATGAATGTTGGTAACATTACAAAATACCTGCATGATCATTTTCCTCCCACTATTGCTCATTTCGGAAGACATAGTGGGGCTGACACAAAACGATTTTAACCTGTTCTCTGTCTAGCTGAATTACTGAAAGGCATTTTCAATTATTCTTACGACAAATGTTGTCAAAATAGCCAAACGCCTTATGTGAAATCCTGCAAAAAGAAACTCAGTTATTATTTTTTTTTTTAGATATTAAACAGGATTTGGAAAATTTTGCTGTTACACTCGGTACGCTATATCTGTTTCTTCTTCTTGTTTCTTTTTCCTTTGTGTGTTGGTTGGTTTATTTTGTTCAGCGACATGTCAACCCCTATGGGCTATTTGATGCCGAAATCTAAATATTTTGATCGCAGTTGTATGCTTTCAACTACAGATATTTTGTACATCACTTTATAATTTGAGAGTAAATGTATATATATATATATATATATATATATATATATATATATATATATATATATATATATATATATATATATATATATATGGTTTGTAGGTGATAAAATGTATTACTGTTTTTTTTTTCCAAAAAATGTATTGCTGGTAATTTCACTAAATAAATGTACTGTTGGTAATTTTTTACAAAAATGTATTGATGGTAATTTTTTATATACTCTCTTAGTGTTGTATTGATTATTTTGCTATAAAAATGTATTGTTGGTAATTTTATTATTAACATGGATTGATTGTCTTGTTAGCTATGTATTGGTGGTCATTGAACTATAAAAATGTATTTTAATACATTTTTCTGTTGTATTCATTGTCATTTGCTCATAGATCGGACGCTAACAGTACATGGGAACAAAACAGCAGTTAAAACCGTGGTTCCACACTCCACAAAACCTGCAATTTCCCAATCAGAGACCTTGCTGTCGGATGTAGTTTATCGTCATACCCAGGTCGTTTCTTTGTGGTCGAGTTACATATTTTTACAAGAGCAAAATTGTTGCACAATGTTTAACGAGTCCATTTTGCAGAGATTAAAGGCTGCGGAGAATTAGACCCTTACTAATTACTTCCCACTCCTGGCCGTGATTTATATACGGTATATTAATCAACTAGTCGACAAGTATTATGATTGAAAAACTGTAATGAACTGGATAAATTGGACATTCACTTGCTTCGTGAAAACTGAAGTGCAAAAATGTTCGACTTACATAACATAACATTCTTCTGTTTCACATCCAATGTCTTCAACTTGAATCAGCAACTTTTGCCAGTCCTTGCTTTCGCTTTATTCCCCTTGGACCTCAGGCATTCGGACGGGGTTGAAATTGGGTAGATATGTGGATTCTTCAACATGCTAACCATGTGTTGAGATACTGAAATGATAAAATCGTATGAAATAATCGCTGTTAACTATCGCTTTATAAAAAAATCGGGTATTTGCATAACCGTTATTCATATAAATTGTGAATTAATTAATAAATGTGAATTAATTAATATCAATTGTGAATTAATAATTGTGAATTAATAATTGTGAATTAATAATTGTGAATTAATAAATATAAATTGTGAATTAATTAATATTTGGCGTCTAACAAACACGGTAAGAAAACATGATTAAGCACTGTGGGTTCGCTATCCCATGTGCATAAACAAAAGCTTGCTGTATTGAAAATCAAAACCAAAAAATTAGAAATCTACGAAACAGCCTGGACATCAATAGTAATAGTACTATTATACGGAAACATATGCCATTCATTGACCGAGCAGCCATTACTTTCGCTTAAAACAATTTTCATGAAAATAGGTCCATAGAAATCCATCTTTCCAGTACTTTTTTTCTTTGCTAACCTTCTATTTGAATTAATCCAGATATTAACATCCCAAATTATGTTATTATTTTCTCTTCCATTTACACGTGCTATTCATTTTAGTCGTTGCTCCTGTTGGTAGTCATCAAGTGATTTTGGTTTCTTTTATTTAGTACAGTTCTTTCATTGTGACTATGTAGCGCCAGTCCACGAGGGTCAAAGAACTATTGTATTTGTGATGTCACCCCGACTTCACTCGCTGAAAGCCTTTGTTGACCATTGTTATCAGAAAACGATTGTATAGAACAGTTTATATGTATATATATATATATATATATATATATATATATATATATATATATATATATATATAGGAATAAAGTATCGCTGTCGACACTTAAGCTGGAACATAGATCGATGATGAGCAAGCACAGGCAGTGTTATTATTGAATTAAGTAGATCAAAGGACCATAGAAGAAACGCAAAAGTAGAAAATAGCGTGACGTCTAAACGATCCCTATTTCTAGTCTATCCTCTATTACTGTACACATCGCTATTTCACTCTATCCGCTATTATTATACAGACCACTGTTCTCTATACTATTCACTATATTATTTCTATATTCGGATCGCTATACGGGTTACTTTCTGAGTATTATCGAGTGAGTACTATTACTGCGAGCGATATTCGAAGGCGTCTGACACCCGTATTGTTGGACGGCGTTACTATAGTTGTATCTGCGATTACAAAGTCTCTACTACAACGAGCATTACGAAAGTGACAACGAGTATTTGTTGGAATTGCAAAAGTAGCATCGAATGTTCGTTGACATTACAAAAATATTGATGAACTTGTTTGGTGCCATGCATGACATCTATATGTAAGTCTCTGTTTGACTTGGTTAATGTGAATGCAATGGCATACTTCAGTGCAGATCTGAGAGTAAAAACGATTTGTCTCCAATCCTGAAACTATGGGTAAATAGCAGGACAGACTGGGTTATATAGCCTTGGATGGCAACTGGTCCAGGAGACGGAAAACTCTGAATTCAAAACCTGCGGAGGATCGTTTGGGGACCTTGTGGCACGTAGTGCTCCAGGTCTCTGTAATCGGCCCTTCAAAAAGTGTGGATGGTCCTGCACGAAACCTTCACCTCTATAAACAAATCTCATGTGCTATACATGCGGGTTGGGGACCACTTGTGAATTCCAAATTCCCATGAAACTCCAATATTGGAGCCGGCTCAACCCACCTCGGTGAATGCCTTAACAGGAGAAGAGAAGACAAAAGACTGAAAATATTATTTATGTCGATTTAACATCACAAATTCTTTATTTTCAAACTTTAGAGTATTAAAAGAAACAACATTTCTAACACGCTTTTCCAGAAAGCTAGTTAAGAACTTTCGAGTATTTTTCAGAGTCAATAAAAGTTTTCTTTTTTTTCTCTCTTGTTAGTATTCCACTGTAATAATGTCTGATCTTTTCACTTATCATTGATGAATAACACTTGGCATTTATCCGTGTGGCCATTGAAATAGATGATGGCAAATGGCTGACTTCAAAGTGGGAATCCCACGCGAGCATGGTCCAATTTCCTCGACACTTACCGTTTGGGATGCCACAAAGATTAATTATAATCCTCCCACTTTTAATACAATGAGGACCACCTGGAACATATGATTCAAATTCTGACTTGCGACCAAAAAATGGAACGCCAGGCTTTGCATTTATCCCGGCGCTCATATGATACACGGGCGAGTTTAAAGTGAAATTACCACGCATACATATGACCAAAGGATAATTCAGTTCTTCGAGTGTAAACAGAACCGACCGGGATTAATCTTATATCTCCCATTGGGAGTGATACAGCATATGGACGACCTTCTGTAGGTGTTTTTGCTATTCTTGTTCGCTGAAGGTTCACATATGAGTTCATTAAATATACAAGAATGAAAAGGGTTGTTAATCTGACAACGGGACTTATTCAACCGACAAAGATAGGCTTTTCGGAGAGAAATAGAAGTCTTGTCATGATTCATTATTGGCGGCCACAATCTTAACATGAGATATACAGAAGACACAGTGTTGATAGCAGACACAGAATGGAAACAACAAGGATTCCTACAGAAGGTCGTGAAGGAAAGTACGAAGGGACTCAATTGCAAGAAGACGGAATGCATGGTTGTTAACAAAACGTACAACCCAACATGAAAATTACAAAATAAAGATACAAAATTCAAATAAGTATAAAATTGAAATATCTCACAAATGTTTTAAACAGACTAAATGTAAATTTACAGAGCATAAATATTATAAATTAACTGATTGAAAATATGGTTTCTTCGCTACACAGGAATTACCATGTTTCAAAAACCGAAGCTAAAAACTTTTAATTATATAATTGAATTAAAAGCATTAGTTCTGTTTCATCTTCCAACGAATATTGGAAAATTTTCCAAACAAAACTTTAAAAATTTTAAATCAGTTTATTTATATATATATATATATATATATATATATATATATATATATATATATATATATATAAAATCAGCGCCTATGGAATATATATACATATATATAAAATGGGATGTTCATTGCATTTCACTGAAAACGAAAATCGGCATCTATCGAGCAGTCATTCTCACCGAACTCGCCATACAGGACGGACATCAATCAACTTGAGGTTTTTTATAAAAGCTGTCTTCGTTCAATATGCGGTTATACACGGCGGGGCAAAATTTCTAACCCTGATCTTTTCATCAAATGTGGCGTCAGTAGCATCGAATCCTTTTCTGGCGCAATCACAGTTCAGATGGACTGGTTATGTAATCAGAATGAGTAATGATAGGATGCCAAAAATCCTCATGTATAGCCAACGTTTTCATGGTAAGTGTAAGGCCATCCTTGGTTGCGCTTCAAGGATAAAATTAAATACAATTTAATTGCTGCAAACATCACTACAAGGAATACGAACTTGCTGTTGAAAACCGAGCAAACTGAAGAAATACCAGCTACCGAGGTATAACTAACTTTGAAAATTTAGTATATTAAGAATTAACACTAAATCGCGGGCTAATACATCATCAGCCCGTATGTCTGTCAAACTTTCAGTATGCCCTTTGTGTAGATTTGTATGCAAATCCCGTGCAGAATTGTTGTCTCATACGACAAATAAACATAAAAATGAAACTGAGAGACACTCATACGTCAAAAACGACGGGAGAGTTCATCATATATATATATATATATATATGTGTGTGTGTGTGTGTGTGTGTGTATATATATATATATATATATATATATATATATATATATATATATATATATATATATATATATATGATCGAAATTAGGATCTGAGATAATCACAATTAAGTAATAATTCATCTAAGTATAGAAAACACCTCAAGAAAATGCAGAAAGCATTTTAGGATTAATTAGCGGTTACGATACGATGCAAGCGTCATATCAACTATAACAACGTGCCTCGGTGACGAAAAGGCAACGAATTAGACTAGATTTAGCGCTGCTCTTCATAAATTACCTGGTGTAACTCGACCGAGTTTTCGTCACCTATAGGACTGTGCCCCCACGAGCCAAGACTACTATCCAAAAGACGCTCTATCCAGAACATTAGAAGCCGATTCAAGCAAATATATAAGGTATGTATAAAAAAATATAAGGTATTTATAAAAAATGTATAAACATTTTTTGAAGCTTTCCCAAGAATTAATTCAAGTAGAACTAAATGTATCTAATTTAAATAATGCATTGGAAGACATTATTTGTTATAAATGAATGATCTTAAGATTTTGACATCGCAAGTTTCTAAATTGATATCCGTTATGATCTATACATTGCTGAAAATGCGACACATTAAAATCCCAAACAACATTTCCATAAGTATTAGGCTGCGTACTTGCCTATGGAAACTTTCATTTTAGCGATTGATTCTGCATTCGTGGTACAGACTCTGTCTTTTAAGTACTCCCACAAGAAAATATCTAGAGAGGTTAGATCCGCTGAACGAAGAGGATATATATACGTGAAGTGTCCAAAAACAGAGTCTTACATCACGTTGAAAAAACCATTTTACTCACGATCACCGAAGATAAACAACGTCGACCCTGGCCAGTACCTATTTCAGAATTCCAAATAAAGTTTGGATGTGCGAGTCGGGCAATGTATAATGGTTCGGCATTGTTAATATTGCTAAGAACTACAAAGGATTTAGGGAACTATAATGGTAAAGCTGCTGAAGGAGTACAAGAAGAAGCAGACGCAGAAAAAGAAGAAGAAGAAGAAGCAGAAGAAGAAGAAGAATAAGAAGAACTATTACTAATACTATTGAAACTACTACTTTATCTATGAAAACATGTGTTGTTTTGTGTTTTTGTTTTACGAAAATGGATGAGTGGAATAATGTCATTAAGTCATGTCTAATCTTAGGTCTCTGGTTGGGGGCCGGAAGAAAATGTGTGTATATAACAGAAATCCAAAGACGAAGAAGAAGTAGTAATAATAATAATAATCGATTGTAACGCGTTTTTTTTTTTTTTTTGTTGTTGGACGTAAACTTGGCATTCAAAATGAGCATACATGCAGGAATATCTATTAGCTTTTATTCGCGAATAAAATGTTATGCAAAATTAAATGAATGCAAATGCAGATCGATGTTTTCACAGATTTTCTTACTTTGACTGAAGGCATATTGTGTAGAAATTTCTATTTTAAGAGGCAATGCCTTCTTCGCTAAAAATAAGTATTCAAATTGCCTGTCGGACCCTACCACGATGGATATTCATTTTTTGTTTTTAGTTATATTTTTACACATGTACAATGACAGAGAGAAAAAAAACGTACATTTCGGCTTGTTTTGATTGAGGGATTGATTCGTTTTCCACAGCTTGAAAGTATTTTTGTATTGTAAGAAATTTTGTGTGAGAAGTATCTTTTAAAAATAATGTTTAATCAATAAATTAAAATAAACATATATACATATATATATATATATATATATATATATATGTGTGTGTGTGTGTGTGTGTGTGTGTGTGTGTGTAATATTAGTGGTAAATATACACATACATATGCAAAATATATAAATGTATATACATAGGTGCATACACATACATGTATATTTTTTGAATAAAAAATTCTGAGAGGATAGAATCCAGGTAGAACTCAATGCCCAGGACAGAGTAAGGATATAATAAAAAGGCTTAAACACTAATATTCTATGCATAATTTATTCCATTGGAATCGTAAATACAATCCAATTCATCAGAGCTACAAATTCAAAAAGAAAACAGAAAAAAACTGTTTTCTGTATTCTTTTTGAATTTGTAGGTCTGATGAATTGGATCGTATTTACGATTCCAATGGAATAAATTACGACCATGGAATATTAGTGTTTAAGCCTCTTTATTATATATATATATATATATATATATATATATATATATATATATATATATATATATATATATATATTAAGAATATTTACAGCTGCACTAGAAACTTGAACAATATATAGCACAGTATAATAACGTAACTTTAAACGATGTATTAAGCAATATCAATAGCAATATTAACACAGGAAAAAGTGTAATTGTCGAAAAGGCATTAACTGTCCTATGAACAATAAATATATGCATAAAGGTCTCATCCACAAGGCGAGCATTAAATATAATGGCGGGACAAAATTTTATTTTGGTTCCACAGGCGGTAACTGAAAAAATTGAATTTACTATCATAAAATGACTCTTAACAACAAGCAATATGCAAATACCACAAAAAATTTTACTGGAATATTAAATTGGAATTTCGTTGCCAAAACTATATCCTTTTCCGAACGCAGTGACCGATACAACCTGTGTTTGCTGGGGGAAAAAAAGATTCACCCTCAAAAATATTGATGAACGAAATCTACTTAAACGAAATGAATTTATGCTAGCTTTTAATCAGAGG
>OZ010581.1:68026255-68140766 GCA_963932145.1 Acanthosepion lycidas
ACATTAGAAATACAATGTCTCTAAAAAGGATAACTGATTAAAACGTTTTTTCTAGACGTTTTCTTTTTTTTTTTTTAAGCGTTTCACCCCAAACAAGGCGGGAAGTGTTAGAGAAGATTTGGAGCAAGATCAGATAGGAGTGATAGAGGAAAGGATGAGGAGAAGAATAGTGGATAGATCAAGGCAACTGGAGATGTCGATTGACATTACATTTGAATAGTTGGAGATTATAGCTCTCAGGGAAACTGGAATAGGGAAAGGAGTCCCACAGGCGAGAGGTGCGAGACATGAAGCTATTGGAGTAGAAGAGACGGCTATATTAAGGAGTTTCGACAGTGAAAGGGTGAGAGCGGGATGCCAGCCTCGTAGGGCGCTTGAATTCATGAAGTCTGGGAACCAGCGAATGCAGCTCCTCGGAGTAATTACCATGAAAGTATTTTGTAAAAAAAGACAGAGAGAGGTGACGATGCGTCTGTGAGAGAGCGACTGTAGACGAGATGCCAGAACAAGGTCAATTGTATTGCATATCCGCCTGTGGATCTTATCAAGAACATTGAATATCAAAACTTGATTGAATATTTTTTAAAAATGATTTCAAATAGTCTCCGTAAACTACATTTGGACTTAGATATTTCTTTATTTACAGCTGGTGACGGATCACCAATTCTCATTACTTGGCATTGCGCCATACTAGGTTAAATTTAATTAATTTTATACGATTATACGTATTGTAATGTTGTTTTTGTACAAAATAGGCGAGAATTAGGAAGGCTGTCGTTAGAGAGAGTTTCGATGGAACAGAAGATTTGGTAGACGAAACACAGAAAATGTTATTAAATACTTATATATAGAACGGAAAAACTTGAGTAAATTAAATACGACTCCAATCCTCTTCTAACTTAGCTATTTGCCATATTTATAAGTAAAAGTAGTCCGTTTTACAGGAGAAGGGAAGAGCAGAAAGAACGCTGAGTCCTTTTAATACGATATAAAAAAATAATCCTGAAAAATTGCTAATACGGTAAGTTATTAGCATTATTATTGTCTGCGACTCGACAGTGTTTGTGGTAAAACAGATTAGGCAACTTGAATAGGAATATATTATTCTATTTTGACAAACGGACTTCTTAAATTGTTTTAGCATAAAAATGATAAGCGGGAAATCGACTGGAATTTAAACATTTAGTCAGTTGAGTTACACTAGACAAAAAGTCATTTCGAATACGTGATTCTATAGATTGAGGATCTTATGGGTCAAACGTAACAGAGAATTAGAGAAAAGTAATCACAACGATAGGCGCCACGGTGTCTGCAAATCATGATGTAGTGCGGACTGATTTGTGGGATAATATTGATTTGTAAAGATCAGAGTTTCTTAGAGCATATCAATTTTCTGACGTGCCAAGTTCCGAAAATATGATTTAATTAGTCTTTTTCTATATCCCTTTCGATCTCTCTCTCTCTGTCTCTGTATACATTTGTGAGTATGTGTATATATATATATATATATATATATATATATATATATATATATATATATATATATATATATATGCTTTATATGTGCATATCTGTGTAGGTACGTGTACAAAAGTATTCGCCTTTGTGTGTGTGAGCAAGAAATCTTTACATATATATATATATATATATATATATATATATATATATATATATATATATATATATATATATATTTCACATATATACATATTTTACATATATATATATTTTACATATATATATATATATATATATATATTTTACATATATATATATATATATATATATATATATATATATATATAGCTTATATGTGCATATCTGTGTAGGTGCGTGTACAAAAATATTCGCCTATAGTTGCTTTGTGTGTGTGGGCGCCCAATCTATATATATATATATATATATATATATATATATATATATATATATATATATATATGTATGTATGTATGTACGTATGTATGCGTGTGTGTGATTGTATACATATATATATATATATATATAAGCCATATATATTAGGTTGGTGCAAAAATAATGTCGTTTTCTCACATAGTAACAGATGTGAGAAAACGACATTATTTTTGCACCAACCTAATATATATATATATATATATATATATATATATATATATATATATAAAAATAAACTTTATTTTTAGCGGTTAAACTTATTTGCGTTGTTATCCCTACATTATTTTATTTTCTTAAAACTAATTAATAACAACCGCTCTAAACTGAGAAGTTCCACTAAAGAAATATTGTGCCTCCGACAGAAATCGAAACACTATCTTCTTTTCCCATCAAGGCAACCGATTTTATAAAAGCAACTCGGCTAAATTCTTATCATTATGTGTGAGGTATTTCTGAAAGGTATATGCGGGAGTTACTAATGCCGCATTCTGTATTTCCTTGCAGGTCAATTCACTCCTAATATTTATTTCCATTTTATTTCTCTGAAATCTCATTTTCGGATAGTCTTTAGTCACGTTTCTTTTTTCTTCTTATTAACTTTGCCAATATTTCCATACTTACCGCCTGATGATTCAATAACTTTTCAATATTTTTCGCACTCTCGTCGTAATATCTATTTTCTCCGTCAAAACCAATATATTATCTATATTATTTTATACATTTACATACAACATGTTAAACAAACAAAAGCTTTAATAATAAAATATGTGCAAATGTTTCTACAAAAAGAAAAATAAAGGAAATATATTATATATTAAGATTATAATGATCTATTTCCAAAAATATATTGTAATGTTTACCAATATTCGCTGGTTAAAATCAACACAGCGATAGAAAGTTCATTGGCGTAGAGAAAGATGCCGATCTAAAAGCAAAACAAAGAATCAGGAATTTTTCGTTAAAAACAAAAAAATATAAATGCTGAACTGCTACATAACATCAATTGGCTTATATAGCAGGAAATACTGGACAATTTCTTCACAGATTAAATAAGACACTTAGGGCAATAGAAATGTGGTTCTACAAAAGCGTGCTGAGAATAACAGGCTGAACACGTGAGCAATGATCATGTTTTCAGCAAAGTCAGAGCGCTTTTCTCAGGATCATAATTAGAGAGTTGAAATTTCTGTAACGCCTGATGAGGAAATAGGGCATGGAGAATTTGACACTCCCGTGTTATATTGACTGCAAGACGCACAGAGTAAAACAGCGGTTAGCCTCCCTAACTGATGAATAGGAGACATCAAGTAACAGGTATGTGTTACTAGAAAAGTATCCACTTGTATCATGGACGGAGCGTGTAAGCAACGAAAGAAATTTGAAAGAAAATGGAAATGTACAATAGACAATCCTGGGACACATAATGAGGGCAGGAGGCTTTGAGAGTGTGATACTCACAGGAAGTAGTGATAAATGGATAGCATTAAAATAGACTGGAATAGATATTAAGAAGACAAACATTACAGAGAACTACGTCTGATGGGCAGTTGTGGAGTATATACATTTCTGAGATGAGGTATTATGTACACTATTTACATTATTCGGACTATTGTCTCTGTTGCCATATTTATCACAACGTTTCGGCCGTTGTACGCCCTGGCCTTCTTCAGGTGGTTGGAATGTCAAACTGAACCCTTTATTTCGCTCCCTGGGGTAGACACATGGACACATGCCACAGTGGATAACAGCGTTAGTTAGATCCAGTGACAGGATGCAAAGAGTGTGAGTTCAATACCTGGTTAAGGGGGTGAAGAACTTGAAGAGGGGAATTAACAGGAGATAACTGATAAATGACATCCATTAGACATGGCACGTGGAACTAGAACAGCGGCCTTCTAATTGACACCCCACAAGGCCGCGTAAAGGATAATAGACAATCCTGGGACAGATAATGAGGGCAGGAGGCTTTGAGAGTGTGATACTCACAGGAAGTAGTGATAAATGGATAGCATAAAAATAGACTGGAATAGATATTAAGAAGACAAACATTTATTAGTTTGTCAACTCCAGTAAACTCCACTGAGTGAAATAAAGGGTTCACTTCGACATTCCAACATCCTGAAGATGGCCCGAGCGTACAAAGGTCAAAAAGTTGTGGTAAATATAGCGACAAAGATGGAGACAGTAGTCCGAATAATGTAAATAATCTAATTTCTAGTTATAGTGAGGACTTGTGAACAAGGTTTTTCTTTACAAGAATACGTTTATATTTGCACACATTCTTAAAACTAATACAACTAAAACTAATGCAATGTAATATATACAATTAACCAATTCATAAAGAAATAAATATGAAATGAGTCGCCATTTTATAAAGTTCGAATTAATTAGCCGATGTTTTACTAAACCATTCCAATAAAATATATAATAAATGAATCGTGTAAATAAACAATCTAATAAATAAATAGGGTTTATTAGTTTGTCAATTCTAGAATGGTGGAACTAGAACAGTCTACCCCAGCGAGCGAAATAAAAGGATCAGTTCGGCATTCCAACATCCTGAAGAAGACTGGATCGTACAACGGTCTAAACGTTGTGATAAATATGGCAACAAAGAGGAGGACAATAGTCCGAATAATGTAAATAGTGTACATAATGCCTCATCTCAGAAATATAGACAGATACTGAATGGCTATTTTTGTAGTGATGTTATAACATCCATATGTTATAATTTTGAATTTATATATATATATATATATATATATATATATATATATATATATATATATATATGAGAAAATGTAAATAGTTGTGGAGTACTTTCACCCACAACCTGAGGGAACATATCACTTAAAAGGAGTGCATAAAGGTGTGTGTATCTGTGTGCATGTGTACACGTATGGCCCTATCGAAATGTAGATGACAGCAAGTTCGTTTCGCAAGAAATTTACACAGTATGATACGGACAGTCCCAACTAAGTGATTTACGGCTGTGATGTCGTGCCGTACTAAATTAAATTGATCAGAAATCACATTCTTCTGCCTTGGGGTTGAAGTAATTACCTATTTATCGATTGTTCTACAGGTCAGTGTTCGAATCCTAAATTTTAAAAGTATTTTATTTTCATTTAGACACGTGAATGGCTCTCCATAGAGAAATAGTATGTGAGTTTACCTAATTTCATCAATGTTGTGAATTTGATCATGATTATATAAACAACTAGGGAATTAAGGCCACTTAAAGCAAACATAGATATAAATTTTAATACATACTCTGATTTGTACATGTTGTTCTTACAGATCTCCTCGTCTTAATTACCATATTCACGACCTTTCGACCATTGTACACTCGAGTCTTCTTCAGCTGATATTAGTTGGAACTCCGAATCGAACAATCTACGTAAATAAATGGTTCGGTTAAAAATTCTAACTAATATCACCTGAAGAAAGCCGGAGCGTACAACGGCCGAAACGTCGTGAATATGCTAATACAGATGAGGACGACAGTCTCGTCATGCCTATTCTCACTCTCGACTCAAACATCTACATATACTGAGATAATTTCTCACTTTCCCATCTTAGCGACACTGGTTTACTTTCCGAGAAGCGACATTTTTTCTAAAAGCTTTTGCGGTGGATCGTATGAGTGAGTTCTATTTGTGGTCTGGAAGCGATTCGAATGAGAAATAAAATTATTGTAAGTAAATCAGTTTAACAGGTTTGAAAATGATGAGTAGTCCGCTATTTTAAAGACCTCTTGTTAGTCCTTTATAGGTTTTCAAAATATGCCATTACAAAATTCAACATTTCTTATTGCCTTTATAAACGCTATATTTCCCTTTCACTATCAATCGAATCCGAGTAATGTGTATGCCTGATTTATCATTCAGATGAAGACAGCGCTGATATGGCGTGTTTATCTTCCTACGGACTTAGATTCTCTACCACAGATGAGGCAACGGCGGCCAAATCTTGATGTATTTGTCACAATAATAAGTTGGTGAACTTTCACCTGACTTTTTCATCCACAACCTAAAGCATATTATTTTTCACGATCGCCGCAAGTAGAAACGCCGTATAACGCATGCAAGGAATGACTTCTGTCTTTGATGGTGTCCTTCACGATTACTAAGGCACGCCATTCTTAGACACACGCAACGGCAGTTATTGGACATTAGAACAAAATCTGTGCCATAATTCGCAGGGATATTAACACCAAGACTTTTACGAGTCACTCACTTTCATTTTTCATGCTCAACACGATTTTGTCCAATGTCTCCTATGCCATTCTGCCCTGTATTCATCCAGGATAAATGACCTTAATCTAGGTCTTCCAAATTATTTTGGTAGATGTTCGCCTTCTCGGGTTTATTCTTGATGAAATCATTATACCTCAAATTTGAACTGTGCGACGATTGTTTACCCTCTCCAAGTAACATAAATATCTATACATCTATGATATATATATATATATATATGTGTGTGTTTGTGTGTATGTGTCTCTGTGTGTTTGTTAAGGGATACTGTGAATTTTCTTTTTTCCGATAATATCTTACGAAAAAAATTTATAGTAAAAAATTAAACTAGTAATATAAAATAGATATAAAAGATGTTGTATTTTCATTTAAGCATGCTTGGTTGAAAAGCAACGAAAGTTATTATATATATATATATATATATATATATATATATATATATATATATATATATATATACAGAGAGAGAGAGAGAGAGCGATAGATAGATAGATAGATAGATAGATGCATATATATATATATATATATATATATGCATATATATATATATATATATATATATATATATATATATATATATGTGTGTGTGTGTGTGTGTGTGTGTGTGTGTAATTATAAAACAGTAATTAGTCATGGCTGAATTAGACCAGAAAATCAGTAGTATTAATAAGTGCTCAATATAACTATGAAGAAAATAAAAATTTAAAATACACAGCTATATGGTTTAAATTTTAGGAGATGGCCCAGTCACGCTTCTTTGATGTCTGCCTTTCGATATCTGCCGAAGAAACCGAAAGGTTGAAAGCAAGTTAACGTGATTAGCTGATGTCCTAATTTTCTAAACTTAAATATATATATATATATATATATATATATATATATATATATATGTGTGTGTGTGTGTGTGTGTTCAGGTGTGTGTGTGTGTTTAGGTGTGTGTGTGTGTGTGCGTGCGCGCAAGCGCGTGTGTGAAAGGGAAGGGGGATGCTATAAAAGGATTCCGTCAGATTGACAAAAATATAACCAAATAAACCAATATTCAAATTTTGGAGGGAAGCTCCAAAAAATGTTTTGCACATCGTAAATTTTGCATGCATATATATATATATATATATATATATATATATATATATATATATATATATATATATATATATATATATATATGTATATGTATGTATATATATATATATATATATATATATATGTATATGTATGTATATATATATATATATATATATATATATATATATATATATATATATATATATATATATATATATATATATATATATATATATATACGTGTGTATATATTGTGTGCGCGCATGTGTAAATGTAACTATGTGTTCATACGTATCTAGGCATATAAGATAAAGTATATTCAAAGAAGCATGGTCTTTGAAAAAGGTTATATGGTGGCCGCCAGATTTCTGTCTCTCTTCGAGTGGACACAGACTGGCAAAACTCTTATTGTTACGTATTGCCAATTCGGCCGGTCAGTTTTAGGAGTCAGTTTTTTTTTTGTTTTTTTTTGTTTGTGTTCCCAACTGAGTTGAACATTCGGAGAGATCGAATCAAATTATTCGTACTCCATTAACCCTTCTCCTTTCGTGCACAAGTGACAAGATGGGAACAGAGACAGAAAGAAAAAAATCCTAAAACTATTATTTATGCATCAGCTCCGCCATTTTGAATCCATCAGATTTCTTTCTGACATGACAATTTATTTTCTTCTTTCACTCTGCCTCTTGCACGATTGAATCTTTTTGTCGACGTCACGTATCCCTTTAGATTTTGTTTGAGCGTTTATTTTTTTACCTTTTTTTCTGTTAAAAATTTCTTTATTCTAATTTTATTATTATATCTAGTTTTACGATTAAATAAGTAACAAGCAAGTAAATCTTTTTGAATTTAATATTTTTCGTTATCTAATCTCATCAGAAATTTTGGACGGGAATAACGCGGGATTAGGTTTCAGTTTTTAAAATCAATGAATCTGCCATGTTGTATCTTCCCAAGACTCTTATTAGACCAAAATGAAATAGTGCTTTCACAGTCTAGTTTTGATAGAGTTTAAAACTGTTTATACGGTCTTGCAGGTGAAGACATATATTCCCCTCTTTCTTAAAGACGCAGCGTCGCTATTTGACTGGCATTTTCTCAGATGTGCTCAAAGCTTATATCGGATATTTAAAACTAGGACTGGCAATTCTACGACTACGTAGTCGAATCACACATATTTCCTCCGTATTCCATTTTCACCAACAGCTATTCTGTGAAATAAACTCCCTTGGCCATGCTCTTTTGCTAGAATCTTAACAACTTCAAGTATAGATGTATCCGCGATTGGAGTAATGAGTAGCGGTTTGCAATGAGAAATCGAATTGCAGTGTGGTTCGTTACATTCACCTATGCTATTGAGATGTTCATGACTCTATCTTATCCACGTATTTATGGGTTAAATAGTCGAAACTTTATATGGAAAAATAATTGTTATTCTCTGGAATTTGTTAATTCAATAGTCACTCACAAAAGAAAATAATTATTCTTAAAGTCGAAAATATATTTTGGTTTTAAATAATCTGCCAAGGGTTGATAAATCGTAAAAAACAACAAATAAATCAATCAACTGTAATTCACATCTCGATGTTTGTCTACTATTTTCTTTCAGCAGTGATGTTCGTTTTGACGTCGCATATGTATGTGGTCGATATTAAAGCTGATCTGCCTTTTATTTCTTTTGTGTTTAGCTTTCACAATGTTTTATTTCCTGTTTTTTAATGTCTATCTGTACCTTAAATTTAAAATATTGCGAATACATACGACATTAACGGATAAGATATATAATATATGATTGTGCTTTTCTTTCCAGGACGTTGGCCATTCAAGAAGTGGATTCATACCATTCCTAAAAGGATCCTTACAATATTGCTGTGACATAGGGTCGGTTGCCACTGCTGTTTACCTTCAGCTGTTTGATAAGATCCAAAGAAGAATCAACAATATTATTTGTTCTGATCTGCTAAAGTTGTTTTTGTTTTTTTTTTTAATTACTTTTATGTTAATTGTTCTGATGAGCTCTTCACTATTATACCTACAGTGGCTTAAAAAAACTTTTAGCTAGGAGAAATAAACTAGATCCAATTTCAGATTTTAATTACGTAATCCCAAATCAACGTAAATAAACAGTATTTGGAACTAGTATAGATTAGGTCCTCCATTTGCTAGTTTCAGTGCTTGTATTTGATATTTCATGGATTTGATCAAGGTATCAACCATCATCTGAACTATATTTTGCCACTCCTTTAGCAATGTTTCTTTAAGAGTTGCCATTGACGTGATTTTGGTTGCACGCTCTCGAAGTCTTCGGTCAATGTGCTCCCAAACGTACTCTATTGGATTCATATCAGGACTTTGGGACTACCCATGGCAGTGACTTGATTCCTTGCGATTACTTCCAGGTCTTTGCTACTTTGCACGTAGCTAAATTCTCTTGAAAAAAAGTAGACATTCTTGTCAATCTGATTGGTTTCAAATGGTGGAAGTAATCCTTTGTCTAATATTTTACAGTATCTTGGATCAGTCAACCGCTCATCAACAAGAATCAACTCAGATTACCCGCTAAAGCAAGCAGCGGCCCACACCATTACTCCAATCACTCCACGTTTCACGGCCGCCTGCAGACATTCAGTGTTCCAAATCTCATTCAGATTTCTCCAGACATAAAACTGGCTCGAATTTGAACATTGGTAGAATTGACTTCATCTGACCAATTTACAGCCAAAATTCATAATCTTTGACCTCCAATTCTCTCGCCCAGTTCATACGCCTGTTCCTGTTAACCTCTGAAATCAAGGGCTTCTTTCTTGCAACTCTTCTTTGACCCTAGCTATATGGTGGGGAAATCTTACCGCATCCATCACATAATCATATTTTGACTCCTTTTGATGATCTTCTGTTTGGAACCCTGAAATAATGTCTATCGCTGTTGTTGATGGCGAAATGTCGTTCTAGACGCTTGAGATCACAGGCTTCAAGGAAGGTATGTCTGCGCGTGCATCAACGGAAGATGTGCGTCGATGGTAACCATATGTAAAATTCTAGTGCTAACAAATACTTGTTACTGTAACCAATGTAAACGGATACATAGTTTCTTGCTGAAAATTTAATTCTAACATGTTTAGAGAAAATGTAAATAAAATGGACATTTATACTTAGGTTCTGGATAAGATAACTGAAATTTCTAGTATATAAAATAAGGAGAGTGGAAAATTTAATACTCATATGACATGTTAACAGGGCCAGAGGAAAGCTGCGAATGTTCTATCTGACGAGCTTGGAAGAACAGGGGTTATGAGAAATAGCAAAAAAAAAAAACATTGCTAACTGCTATATAGAACAGGACATAATGAAAAACCATAATCGTTCACATCCTGAAGGGATACGGTACATGAAAGAAGAAAAAAAAGGAAAAAAGAAAAAGGCAAAAAAGAAAAAAAGGTAAAAAAGCAGAAAAAAGAAGAAAAAGAAAAAAGAAGTAAAAGAAAACAGAAGAAAAGAAGAAAGGAGAAAAAGAAAAAAGAAGAAAAGAAAACGGAAGACGAGGTTGAGCAGGAGGAGAAGAAGAAGAAGAAGAAGAAGAAGAAGAAGAAGAAGAAGAAACAGCGAGAGAATGTTTAACTTAATTATTATTCTCTATTGTATTAACTGCATTTATTTAACAAGGAATAAGAATTTGAACAAGATTTTTGAAAGCTCAATGGTAATTGATGTCGCTAATCAGTACCTGCTAATACCTAATAAATAATGGCCTATTCTGTTTTGATGGCGTGGAAAGGTAAAAGACATGTCAAAGCGCTACTTGCTTTCAGCGAAAAAATGAAAGAAAGAACAAAAGATAAAAGTGTTTAGGTTTCCTGCTGATACCTCATAAATAATAGATGATTCCGTTTTGATCGTCTGAAAGGCAAAAAAACTTTAAAGACACTACTTGGTTTCAGAGAAAATGAAAGTTGAAGAGAAGATAAATAATGCCTTTTTCAGTGAAAATAATGCCTTTTTCAGTGAAAATATTTCAATTTCAATTTTTCCCATTATTTTTAAAATAATGACCAACATTCATATTTTTGATCATTATTGCAATATTTTGTTAAAAATTGTCACGGTCAATTATGTAACGATGCAGTAGGGGAATTTCTACGGATATTTTATTGTCTTAGAACTCGCCATAAACTTATTCAATAACTAACTGACGAATTAAGATTCATCAAAAATTTAAAATAGGAAAAGCGTGAAAATTTGACGTGTTAAAAAAAATGAAAAAAATAAATATGACCTTTTTTAAAGGAAGTATTTCTTTTGGAATTAGATACAGGGGCTTGTTTTAGTGTCTCTATCTCAAAACGTTTGTCTTGTTGCACCTTAATATTAAACCTTTCTAACAATTGTCATCATTTTTGACGGCAGGGGTATAAAAATCATATATAAATGATTAGAAAGTGTTGATATACATTTTCTTCAATGTATCAAAAGCTTGCATGACGAGAAATGAGCAACAATGTCCTCTGCCCAACAATTTTTTCTTACATTGAATCTTGCTTATTTGCTTAAATTTTGTGAAGTGTGTGTAGTTGTGAATCTACATCAGCCCCTCTTAGATAAATATGTTCGGTATTAGGCCCTGCTTAAGTTGAAAGCACTTCTTACTGCCAGATTACTAGAGTTAAGCAGCGTTAAGTCTACTCAATACATAGGGTAGGCGAACCACTTAGGAAGAGTAAGAATTGTAAATATTCAAATTTTATTTTTAGTCTTTTATGCTGGATTAAGAAATTCTTAGTATTTATATGGATTCTCGAAGAATTTAACAATGGCGAAATTTAATTAAAATCCCAAGTTATTTTGAAGATATATAAAATGATCCTTTAAATATTTTTGGTGACAAAAGTTAGAAACATATTGTGACACAATTTACGACGCAAGAAAGAAAGAAGAAAAAAGAAAGTCGAGAATTAAATTTAGGTGATAAGAAGCCATCACGAAAAGGACACTAAGCGGTGTTATTTTTCTGACAAAGAAAAGAGGTAAGATTTTTATTTCCATTGACGAGAAAGTAAAACACAGAATTTAATCTGATTTATGTTACGGGGCGGCGAGTAAGATATATCCAATCTGTCCATGGCAATGATAAAAAAAGATTTTTTCAAGTTGGACAAGAGGTCTCCCGCAGAATTCTAAAGAGATAAAAATTAAAATTAATTAAGCACGCACTGTCCGAGAAAAACAAAAATGTCCGCTGACCACCATGAAGGAAAGATTAAGCCTATATCTATATGCAGAATATCATTGAGAGGAGCATTTGGTAATTATCAGGGGTGGCTATGATAGCGAAACTATTTTATCGGATTAATAATTGGCACCAAGAATGCAAATACGTCCAATTGACCCGGGTGATGA
Source organism: Acanthosepion lycidas (assembly GCA_963932145.1). Classification (NCBI taxonomy): domain Eukaryota; kingdom Metazoa; phylum Mollusca; class Cephalopoda; order Sepiida; family Sepiidae; genus Acanthosepion; species Acanthosepion lycidas. Next base: position 68,038,882 of record OZ010581.1, read on the forward strand.
AGTCCAAGTGACATTTGGCTAAGATAAAAGTCCAAGGGTTTGTGGTCGGGCAGAAGGAAAGAAAGAGAAAGAAAAGAAAAAGAAAAAGGAAGATATTTTTTTTTTCTTTGAGCAAGATTTTTTTAAACCGAGGCTAGTCTGGCCACACCCACGCTGCTGATCGCCCATTAGCTGAATGTTGGCATGAGCGTTAGGCGGAGGTAATCATGTGAAGAAGGAGGGGAGGCCAGTTACGCTCCCCTGAAGGGATAGGTGTAAGATGCCACTGTGAGAGAGAGGGGTAACCCGTTGACACCCTCTGAGGGCATGGTGAGATACCAATATGAGAACAGAAGAAGGTGGGAAGACGAAAGACTTCCAAAAATGGAAAATAATAAAATTTTCATGACCGAAAACAAAGAAGTGGATTGTGGGTTTAGAATTATCAAGGAACCTCAAACCCCGACAATCCCACCCCGGTTTTGGTCGGCATCCATATAAGCAGAGTCGCTGAAGATTGGCTGTCGAAAGATCATGACACTCAGAGTACTGGCTTAAATAATATAAGTGAACTATTTTAGTTTCTTCCTAATAGTGCGTATGTGTACGTATATATATATATATATATATATATATATATATATATATATATATTAGGTTGGTGGAAAAATAATGACGGTTTTTGACGTATTTTTAACGTTTCTTCCTAATAGTACTTATATATGTGTGTGTGTGAGAGAAAGAGAGTGTGTGAGTGTGTGTGTGAGAGAGGGTGAAAGCGTGCGTATGTGTGTTTGAGCGAGGGAGCGTGTGAGAGAGAGAGAGAGGGAGAGAGAGAGAGAGCGTGCGTATGTATGTGTGTGAAAGAGAGAGAGAGAGCGTGCGTATGTATGTTTGAGCGAGCGAACGGGCCCGTGTGTGTAAAAACATTGCTTTTGCCTAAGCAATCAATTTTATTTCATTGATTTTTGTCCCTTAGAATTTTCTCTTCAATATCTTTTAAAAATATTTTCCTCTAAAACAATTAATTCTATAATTCCAATTCAGACATTTTCCATTTGTTTTTTTAATTTTTTGTTTTTTTTCGTTTTGTTATTTTGACGATTTGTTTGTTGTGCTTTAAATTTTGTTTATGAAGAAAATGAAGAATCCCATTTTTTTTTTTCCAAGTCAAGATTACAAATGGGAGCAACAGCTTTTGCACTTGTGTTGTCTCGGCATATAAGTTTTTTATGGGAGTGTCTCGTTATATTCAGTCACTGATGTCTGTCAATGAAGTGACGTATTTGAAAAATATAAGAGAATAAAAAAGAGCATTGTTTGAAGTGGAAAATGCTTTCAGATGAACTATATGAATTTTGAAATTGATTCTCCCATTACGATTTCTGACAACGTAAGTCGAACTGGATTCCTGCATTTAAAAATAAATTTTTGAAGTGAACATAGGCAGTTTTAACTGGAATAACACACCGTGGTTTAATGGATAACGGCTCGGTGTGAGGAATCGGAGAGCCGAGTTCGAATTCCAGTCAAATCTACACCATTCACTTACGTACTAATAACCTTGGGAAAGGTATGAATCCTCTTCTTCTCCCTCCAGCTATGGGTAAATAGCGACCGTGTTCTTGGATGGAAAATGATCTACTGCAGAAAGTAATGGCAACCTACCGCGGGGAAAAAAATCTGCCTCGTCAGTCATGTATCGAAAGATACATAATCGCCGGAGCGTGAATCACGCATGGCACATGACTGACTGACTACGCTTCCACTTTCAGAGAGAATAGTATGTAGATGCTTTTTTCAAATATTTTTTTTTAATTTCCTTCTATAATTCCATTTTTGGACATGGTAGGGTTTAACGGGTTCATGCCTTCTTCAAAGAAGTTAACAAACAAAAGTCTCAACCAGAATTCTTACTCAGTTTTTCGATCGTGTTTTCTTTGTTTGTAACTGTAAACCAACTTCCACCTATCTTTTTAAATCGAGTTCACCCCACGCAATTAAGTAAAACCACTAATACACAAGTGGTTACTGGGGGTGGAAGAGTTCGAAATCAGACACATTACTAAGGAAGATTAATCATGAGGACAGTAGATACCTATTGACATTGCATTTAAATGTTTGAAGATTAAAATTGGCTGGTATGCATTGAGCCGGCACGGAGTCCCTCAAACGAGAAACGAGAGAAACGAAACCGTATGAATAGAATATTATATCTAGCCGTCTCTACTGTAAATCGATTAGAGCTTATTACCAGTCTTGAACTGCACTTGAACCATCTTGAAGAGCTCATCCAAACAATTACTATGAAAGTATTTATTAAAAAAGACACGGCGGTAAGAAAGTATCTGAATCCGAGACGCCAGATCAGGACCAATAATATTGCTGATTCTTCGTTGGATTTAATCAAGTATCTCTAGATAATTATCAGGAGAACCAGACCATATGTGGCAGCAATATTCTAAACATGGACGAATGTTAGACTTATAGGGATGTAAGGTACTGTACCATTTTATCTTACTTGTAAAATCTTTCCGAATTGCTGTTATAACAATACGAATTAAATGAAAAGCCCGCAGAGTACCATCTATCGATTTGAAGCCTACATTCATACTTGTCTCTATAGCTAGACATGGCGCGTGTTTATAGTTGAATCTATTGAGAGACAGTCGATTTTTTACTTCCGGTTTTGGACATTATCCTTTTCATACTTACGTCCCTAGCCACACACTGCCGTAATTATACTTGGGTTTAGAGGCATGGATAGGCATTATGCATAGGGTTTATATACGTTGTGTTTTTCCTTTAGTATAATGATAGATATTTATGATGTTTATAAATGGCTGCAGAGATAGACGTAGGCCGTCTATATACCGGATGTACCAACAAAATTATCCAAATCGTGTAACAGCATAATTGTACATACCATAAAATGTTTAACATCTAAAATAAACCCCACTAAACTGAGTTTGTTTTTGCGGGTGTTCATATAAGACGTTTAGTCATTCTGATACCATTTGTAGTAAGAATCACTGAAAACCCTTTGAGTTATTCTGTTTGAAAGAGAACAGATTAAAATCGTTTTGTATCAGCTCCGTTGTCTCTTCCTAAATGAGAAATGGTGAGAAGAAAAAGATCATTCAGGCTTTCAGTAAAATTACCAACATTCATACTCTAGTCTACCTTCCATCTTTCTATTCAAGAGCCATCAAGAGAACTATAAGTTTAAAAAAGAGGAAAAAAGTACAGAGTAACGCTGGAGGTCACAAAAGGAAGAAGAATCATCATTTCAACTTAGAGTTAATGAGATCAATTAGAAAAGATCTAACTCAATTCATAAGACGCTTGGTAACCAAAGAGAAGTTTCAGTCCAAAAAGTAGAGAAAAAAGACTTGCAAATGAAATCATACGTGAAACGCGTGAGGCACTTTTTTACTCCAGGACAGAAAGTTTACTCGTGTCTATAGGTTATGATCAAAGTCTTTTTTTTTTTTTTTATTTAAGCCTATATTTAGACACAATCGTTTTTCTACTTGAGTTTAGAGGTAGATATAGGGTGTGTGCATACGTTAGAATACAGGAAGACATAGCTCATGAATACACTTGGAATTTATAGGTAGATTTAGGTGCTGTTTATACTTGAGGCTATAGGATTATATTAAGCTATGTTTATACGTTCGACTACAATGGAATTATTTCATTGTTGGTTTTACTTGAGTGTATACGTAGAAATAGTTTTGGTTGTAGTTGAGAATATAAGTACGCATAAGCGGTGTTTATATTTGAGTCTAAAGATAGATTACAGTGTTTATATTAGGTTGGTGCAAAAATAATGACGTAATAATGTCTTGTTTTGACGTATTTTTTAACGTCAAAACAAGACATTATTACGTCATTATTTTTGCACCAACCTAATACTTGAGTCGATATTGGTCGCTCATATTTGAGTTCACGAGAATGCATCCAGTAGTTGGTCTTTTTTGTCTAGTTTGCTTTATTTTTCCTTCTCGTGAGATGATTTAGTCGACGTATTCTAAATTCCGTCCATATAACAACTGCCAGACGGATGACTTTTATTGGCTTGCGTTTCTGACTTGCTAACCATTAACACCTAAATGTTTTAATATGATCTGATGTAGATAATACCATTTTACTGTTGATCTTAAACTATGCGTTTAGGTTTATTATGAGTTAATGATCCTTTAGAAAATTTCCTTTTCGGACAGCTTTAGAAAAAAAAGCAAAAAAATATTGAATCTCGCTGACTCCAGACGGGAAAGTAAAAAATGAAAATAGCTTCAAGCGTCATATATTTTCAATTAAAATCGATTCTTCCTCTAGTGACTGCTGCAGAAAGTATTTTAATTCAATATAATCTCTCGCCTAAAACCTTTCGGTCTGACAGAATGCTCAGAGGTTATCGACTATATACTAAATGTTAAACTAGCTGCGAGAATGGTTTTAGCATTTCATTCGAATAATAACGGCCGAATTAAATATTTTGTCGGGTAAATGTTTGCTCAATGCTTATCGCCAGGTAGCATTAGCGGCGATTAAATTTAATTACTTCATTAAGATGATGAGATTTGATTGTACTGCAATATCGGCGAAAACAGCGTTCATTTTTAAAAGAACATTCGTCAAAATCAGTCTCTGTTTATCACTTCTAGCGCCTAACATGAAAGAAAGTAAGTACCATTTTAGGAATATTATGATTTTATTTTTGCTTTTAATGCATTTTAAATGGAAAAAAAGAATTAGCGGAGTTTATGTAGAAAGTTCTGTAAATGATGAAACGTGTCATTTGCAAAGATATCTCGAACTCTGCAGTTGGTTAGACGAATTAAGAAAAAATATCCAATAGGTGTCAGCATTTTAGTATTTTCGGACCATCTCAAGAAAATTAGCAAGTTGAGTAAGCTCGATAAATGGGTTTCACTTGAATTCAATGAAAGTCAAACTGTTCGACGGACCTGAAATGTGTCCGATTCTGTATCTACGAAACTCGATTCATACATTTCTTTATCGAATACTGACTTGTGATGAGAAATCGAGCCTTTACGACAATCGAAAAATGGCGACGGGTCAAAACACTTTCCAAAACCGAAATTGCACCAGCAGAACTTTATGGCGACTGTCTCGTGGTCCGTGTCTGCGTTATCTTTTACAGATTTCTGGAGCATCACTGCCGAAGTTCACTACTAACAACTGGATGGAAAACATATTCAGTTGAGCAAAATGCGATTTTCACTGTTTTATCGACGTGATGCAATTCTGTTTCATGGAAATATCCGGCTAAATGTTACCATAATCACTCTGCAGATGCTTACCGACATGGGATACGAGATTTTGCAACATCCAAAATATTCCTCTGATCTCCCACTCATTTGACAGCTGTTTAAGTTAAACGACATTCCGTTGCAAAGATGACGCAGAAATTGCAGTCAAAGATTTGTTCGCGTTCATGCCTTATAGTTTTTTTTTTTGTTTTTTTGTTTTTAGTAAATGCATAAATAAACTTATAATACAATGACAGAAATGTATATATGTCCAACGTTCCTATTATGACTGTTTTAAACAATGTTTAAATACATTAATTCAAAAATAAAAATAGATTCGAAAATCGGACATTATTTTGCGAACAAACTAATACCAAGGGATGTACTCTTGCTGCAAATGCTTAGCCTCAAGCGATCGTAGAGATGGAAATGCTCGATTCTTCAGTTTTTCGTCTTCATCTCGTGCTCCAAACCACCGTTTTCGTGTTCAGCCTTACAAACAAGGTATTAAAATATTTGATGAAAATTTACAATGTCGAAACCAGAATCAAACGTTTCATTATTGAATACATAATTCATCTGAAAATTGGCGTAATCTTATAGGAAGCCCCGGAAAATACAGTGTACGGCAATAAACCTCCTATTTTGATCCACTGATAGTAATGTTAGTGAAGTTCGGCATATCATAATAGTTTTCATTATGTAACGAATGTTTCAATATTTTTAATATACCCTGTGTAGCTATATGCTATATATTATTCCTATAAACGCACGCTGTCCACTTTCATATATCTGGTTGCGTTAATAAATAGAATTCTCGTTAGTGGGCCGTAAGAATCACAAACAGCTGTTGAGAAGACCACGTTACCGCGTGGTAGGCTTTTGGAAATGTTGACGTTTGGCGGTTCTACCTTATTGATGTGGGGGAAGGTTTGGTCTGGTTTGCTTTGTTTTACGGCATGTCAACATCAGTGAGTTATGTAATGCCGACAAAATTTTTATTACTGGGAATATTTTCTTTTTTCAAAAATGTTGCGCTATTAATATTTTTTTCTTCAAAAATCTATTTCTGATATTTTTTTTTTAAAAAAAATCTATTTCTGGTAATTTTTTTTTTTTCGAAAATGTATTGCACATAATATTTTTTTTCAAAAATGCATTTCTGGTAATAATTTTATTTTACAAAGTATTTCTGGTATTAAAACCTATTTTTAGGCATAGTTGGCACCCTAACAGGTGCTACCACCCCGAGTCAGGGTGGACCTGGGAAAACCAGCAATTAAGAGGTGGTTCCACGCCCCTCAAAACCTCCACATCAGAGGCCTTATTATTGGATGTAGTTTATCGTCATACCCATGACGCGGATGTAGTCTGAGTGTTAACTATTTGCCCATAGCTGGTACCCTAACAGGTGCTACCACCCCGGTTCTTTGTGGACCTGGAAAAACCAGAATATAGAGGTGGTTCCCCGCTCCTCAAAACCTCCACATCAGAGGCCTTACTGTTGGACGTAGTTTATCGTTTTATCCAGGACGCAATGTTGAGGAAGTCGATCAGTTGGGGGAAATGTCATGTTCTTTCAACGAACCAAAACTTACATAAATTGGTTATTCAGGTGTATGGTTTAAACAACATGGATCCACAGCGAAGTCAGTAAGAATAGCAATGGAGATATCTTTTGCGAACACTTGTTCTTCCTACACGGTGACGTTTGCTGGTCTGTACGATCACCTTATGTCTCACCGTGGGATTATTTTTTCTGAGACTAACTGGAAGCTGGTGTCTGAAAACCCTTGACAAAAAACGATGCACGAATTGAAGACTGTCAGGAGTCAGGTAGTTGCAGGAATATAGCTGGAAATTAGTGTGATAGAAACGCACAGATATTGGCAACAGGTGTGCATTGGGAATGAAAACCACTTCATGGCAATTATAATTTTCAAAACTTAGAAGAAAAAAAAATGTTTGGATTTAAATTTCAAATAAACTTTTGTCTTGACTTCTTATCACAACCGATGAATAGTAGAACATTTTATTGATGCATTCTGCTGGATGAAAACTGAATAATGATGCCATGAATTTATATGAATAAAGGATTTTGCCAGGAGAACGCGACAAACATTTGTATCAACATAATATAGATCTGAATGTGCGAATGTGTTTTCGTCTGTCTTATGTGGGTTAGTGTGTTCGACCTACTATCCACTGAGTCGCGATATGTCTGGAAAATGTCTAAATTGCTTCTCAAGACATTAAATAAATTAACTGGATAAGGCAACGTAATGAAGATACCAAATTCTAATGACCGGACCGACAAGAAATTGAAGCACCGTGACCAACTAATTAATTTTATGTTACATATGTATCCGTTATGTCGACATTTCTTCATGGATAGCAGGAGATTGTCAAAGCCATTTATTAGTCAACATTCATTGTTATATTAGGGTACATCTGCATGCGTAGAGAACACGGGAAATTGTAGGAATGTCGTCTGCCTGAATGAAATAATTGCTTACTTAAAAGGCACATACATCAACTTTATTAAAACAGCCTCAATAACCGTTTGTTAATTACTTAGTTTAAATCTCATTCTTAAAAGCCTAAAAGTATACCTTTTCTTATAAGAAATATATTTAAGATGGTATTTTACAGATGTGAGATAGATAGATAGATAGATCTGAACAGACATAGATAGATAGATAGATAGATAGATCTGAACAGACATAGATAGATAGATAGATAGATCTGAACAGACATAGATAGATAGATAGATATATAGATAGATAGATAGATAGATAGATAGATAGATAGATAGATAGATAGATAGATCTGAAATTTACTGAGATAGTGTTGTAAGCTAGAAAAGGTTACTGAATGAAGAATAACCAAAACGAAGGTTGGAAATGAAATGGTAATCTTTATAACATCAACAAAATACAATACTCGCCAGCGGCGTGAAGTAGGTAAACTACTATTAGTATTCGACTACTTAGACAGCATATTACCCCCGTATTCATGAGGATTGGGACATACCCATTAGTGTTCATACGTACGTTATATAGCACTATTTAACCCATATGTGGGGAACAGATAGATTCACACCTTCCCCAAGGATATCTATCGCGTAATTGAATATAACGAATCCTACTTCCAATTCAGAGCTCTTATCCATTACACCAGTCTCACATCCAAGCTTACAGCAACTGTTATTTTCAAACGGTCATCGATCTAAGTACTGACCAGGTTCATCATTGCTTAACTTCGGTGATCGAATGGCAACCGGTGTTTCAACTCTATATGTCTATAAACCCTTAACAGGAAGAAGGAGCAAGTGAAGACATGGAAGATATAAAGAACAGTTAAAGAGCTCAATATCAAGAGAGATGGAGAGAGAGAGAGAGATATTTTTAATTTATTCGAGACTTGAAGGGGTTTAGAATATAGTGTCCGGGAAGGCATGCACACTGTTCATCAAGATAACGGTTCTTGGGAAGAAGCTGTCGGAGGGAAATATCCTTCTTACTAATGGTATGCGTGAGAGTGCTACATGTGGACGTAGAATTGTTGGTCATTTTTTTTTAACGGTCTGAATCGATAGCACTAAAGAATGGAGCTTAAGAAAAAAAATGAACATTTACCATGTCTATAGCGAGAGAGTAGTGATAAGTTTACAACTTTGAAACTGGCTGCAGGGTAAAGAATAATTGACACCCTCACAAGGCCGCGTAAAGGATTTCTAATCCTGTCAAGCCATGTATTGAAGACTAGGTAGCCCCAGTCCAGATACGGAAGTAATACAACATTTTTGGTTTAACCTGACTTTTGAGAAGATACTGCGGAGCAAAACAGTATAATATCAGGTATTTTCTGGAGCATTTATTCTGCATCATTCTTGTTCTAAGTTATTTGCATTCTTTTATTCTCACATTATTTTCATGTATTGTGTCGGTTTGGTACTACCTCCCGATATATTATGCGCGCGTGAATCCGATTCCAGATACGCTCATGTTGTATTACTTCGAATCTTCCCTCATGATCTTCAGTTTTAATCCCATCCAAGGGTATATAGAAAGCTGCCTGTACAGAGTTAGGATAGTTTCATATATCTATACACATTTGGTGATTACACAACCTTTCTTTATAAACAGTGAAAATATGTCCACCGGCTTAATCATAGAACGTCATAATAGATAAAATATACCTCCTCCACTGATCATTAAACATGATTATAAAGGATCCATTTCTCATCGCCAGTAACATGCCAGTCCAAAAAGTATACTTGACGTTCTTATATCAGCAATAACTAGCAATAATCGACACGCCGTTCGCTGCGGACACGTCGTGCGTGACCGGTTTTCAATCCTTTTCAATTTACCAAGGATTATCCTATGATTAACATTAAATTTCACAGTGAGTTCCCTAGCCTTCGAGGCAGGATATGTAAATACTCTAAACTATCCAAATCTTCTGAATCGAGTCCTTTTAGACGACCCTCCTCTAGAGTAACATTCTCGATTTGGAAATTGAAAAATAATTTATTTTATTCAATGCATCAAATCCATAACCTCACTGGATAGATTTTGCTGCTGCAATTTAAGCTGACACAGTTATGTCTCTCATAGTGTACGACAAGCGTGCTTAGCTATTAAGCTCCAAGAAGTCAATATAGCAAAGAAAGCTGCATGTGTCGTTGGGTATTTCGAAATCTATATCTAACTTTTTCGTCCTTGAAATGTAAAGCAGTCTGTACCTTTTTAGTACGACATTTCCTCTTCTTATAAATGTCAACATATCGTGGGTATATTATTTGCGTAAACATTGCTGATGTTTACACGTTAAAATTAATGTCTAAGTGTCTAGTGACTGAAAGTCATAATAAAGAAAAATGAAGCTCCAACCAAGAATCGATTTTTTTCATATCTGGAAAAATGCACAATTAGCCGCGTAAGATATGCACATAAGACTGTGTCGAGTTGAGTCAGTTTTCTGGCTTTCCGCTTCCCTACCCAGGCAGTGAGTGCAACATACTGCGGTTCCAGTACTTTGCAGTCCAGTGCTATATGTAAAAATCTATATAACTTCCGAGCTCATAATTAACTAAAAACACTCTCTTGTTGGGGTATCCACGAAACCACGGGAAATGAGATAGTTGTATAATTATCGGCCGAGGTGACCTTTCATCCTTGTGTCATATTTTGTTTGACGGAGCGGTTGAAAAGATATCATATATCAAGCGATGTCACTATTTTGTGTCTTTAGTCTTTATTTTTAAAGCTAAAATGAATAACTGGAGTTCAGTAGATATGATAAGAACGGTACACATCGCAGTGTTAATAGATTGTAATGAAACAGCTTAATTACGATTTGCCTATATATATATATATATATATATATATATATATATATATATATATATATATATATTATTATCATTATTATTATTATTATTATTATTATTATTAATAGAAATCTTATAAGTATGAGAAACTATACTCGCTAGGAAAACCTTCGGTGTCTTGATTTGCAAATAAACAAGCCAATACCAAAGGGGGGAAAAGGTATAAAAAAAAAAGAAGAAAGAAACAAGAACATGTACGTTAGCCGAAAATAATCGTCAAGCACGCAAGTCCAAGCACCCCCCCCCAATAAAAAAAAACCCTAGTACGCAAAATAACTAAATAAAGGGCTCAATAAAATGAGTAGAGCAGATCTAGTTAAACCTAGAGAGCCAGACAAACTTACCAAGGTTTCACCAAAGCGGGTCGTCAGGGAATTAACTATATATATATATATATATATATATATATATATATATATATATATATATATATATATATATATATATATTTAAAGAAAAACAGACCACTTTAAGGTTCTATTAAAATAATTTATTTCACCAGAGTCCTTTTAAGGGACGCTGGATCATCAGATAGCACTTCCAAATGTGAAATGAAAATTCATACTTTTACGGGTAGTATATATATATATATATATATATATATATATATATATATATATATATATATATATATATGTGTGTGTGTGTGTGTGTGTGTGTGTGTAAGTGTGGTTGGTTCTGCACAAAAGCCTTGACATCTATAATCAGAACATATGGGCTGGTGTCTGGCTGTAGGTTCCTAGGAACTGAACTCATACCTCGAATACGACGGGAGACACCAACATATACATACATATATATATATATATATATATATATATATATATATATATATATATATATATATATATATATATATATATATATATATATTGTGTTTCAAGAAAAAGTATTGAAGATTTAAGTTGGAAGTTAAGAAACAAAAGTTGAAAACAATTTCGTTGTTATGAAATCTTTGAAGTAGTAAAGATGAGTCTGTGTTTCTTTGTCACTGCAGATCTCGAGAAACCACTCATTTGAAGTTCGCTCTTCGTCTCGTCGACTAAACAATAAATAGATAAACGAAAAAAGAAGATATTGACAAAAATGGCACCGGAACATATAGATCGGAGATATTTATTTACTCGCTCTATTCTTTTCTTTTTTTTTTCACTTTTTGTATATTTTTTTTTTTTTACTTTCATTTTTTTTTTTTTTTTTTTTACATGGCAATTAACTTTACCGCAATTTGTTTGTCTTTTTATGATAAATTTTTGCATTTTAATTATATATGAGTTTCAATTCTTGGCGAGGATGTTTTTCACATCTTTCTTTTCTTTTTTTTTTCTTTTCTTTTTTTTTCTACTTCTTTTTTGGATCTTCATATTTTTTGATTTCATTTTTTGATGGGAGATTTTACTATTTATATGTCACTTTGTATCGGCATCGATTTTTTAGATAATTGTGCATTTATTTGCTTTCACAAGTACCTAAAATATAATTTGATCTGACAGACAGACATACACAGAGACACGCAGAGATACACATCATACAAACTCACACACACACAAATAGATATGTGTGTGTGTGTGTAGTCTGTCTGCGATATTTTATTAATAAAATACACCTGCGTCTCTTTTACATTTTGGGAATTTTACAGTATGGAATTTCCCTATGAAATTTTGCAAAGATCATTTTTGGTTTATTTAGGCACCTTCCTGTTTGCTGCTTTTCATCTTCCATTATTCTGTTTAAAGATTTATACTATATATATCGTATATTCGTGTATATCAGTTTGATTCATGTATAGTGCAACCTTGAATTTTTTCTGATTTTTTCATGTGTTTAATCACCCTGGACACATTGTATAACAGTCTTCATTTTTTTTTGTTTTTAACAAAGCTATCCCAAAATGCCGAGAAACACCACTTACCATAAAATATCTTATACGAAAATTTAGATAGTGTATCATTGTTTTCGTTCAAGCCTAACTTGGGTAGCTCCTTTAGCATGGACCAGCCTCCTACAAAGTTACGTTACGGTTACGGACACTGAAAATGAATGAATTTTAACTCCGCCGGAAAAATTATCTATGTATAGTGCGACACCCTATTGTTTGAGTAAAAATAACCATAAAAACACTCATTAGACTTGAGTATATACGGTACTAATTACTATTAAACGTTAATATGAAATATCCAGTTATCTAGTCTCTACCCTGAGCTTTGCGCATATAACATTCAACAATGAAATCTCCGAATGAGTGGATGTATAATCAGAGTAGAGAGATGATTAATATACATTTAATTTAATTTTCTTATTATTAACTAACGTTGTCTCTCTCTCTTCCTCTCTCGCCCTTCCTGTCTCTCTCGCTCTTCCTCCCTCTCTCTCTCTCTCTCTCTCTCTCTCTCTCTCTCCATCTCTCTTGATATTGAGCTCTTTAACTGCATCCTTGCCATAAAACGTTACCATTTATTTAAGAAAACGCAATCATCTTTTTCTGTTTGTATATCTATCTATCTATATCTATATATATATATATATATGTGTGCGTGTGTGTGTGTAGGCTAAGCATACAACGCTACAACACCATCTGATTTGTGCAATATATCATCTATCCAGCTAGCTAGGTAGATTCTTGATATATATATATATATATATATATATATATATATATATATATATATATATATATATATATATATGTGTGTGTATATATATATATTAATGAAAAACAGACCTCTTTAAGGTAACATTATGATAATTTATTTCACCAGAGCCATTTTAAATGACGCCGGATCATCAGATAGCACTTTCAAAAAACGTTTTTTGGAAGTTCTATCTGATGATCTGTTTTTCTTTAAAATATTAGCTCTGGATTTACATTGAGTTCTCAGGATTTCATCCTCCTTGGGATTACCCATACGGATTAATAATTTCTTTATAACTTAACTTATATATATATATATATATATATATATATATGTTTCATTAAATAATATAGACAAATGTTGTCTATTTATTTTATGTAAATTCTTTTCATAAAGTCTGATAAGTTTAATAACATTAACATTAAACGAAGAAAGAAAATCACAATATTGATATATATTTTTTAATCCAATCAAAGCTTTCGGCTTACATAAGCTATCATCAAAGATATTAATTACTGTACAATATATCAAGCAATATACGGACTAGACAGTAATGAAAGCCTGTTATTGTTTACATAGATGATTTCCAAGCAACCATAAACATGTGCATATAAGACGCTAGAAGCGTAAATCGCACCGCAGCTCATAACGTCACACATCACCACGAGAGAGTGAATTCGAGAAGTATTAAGTATGGGAAGCCGTTGGTATAAACCAATGGCTTCTGTTACCAATTATATACATTTAAGGATATTTGTAGAGATTCCATAGTTGATTTTGTTTAAATCTGTCCTGCAAACCATAGCTCTCTCGGTAGATTATGCGTTATGTTCCTCTGTGTCTCCCACCTTAAATCTGTCCCGTAAACCATAGCTCTCTCCGTAGTTCATGCGTTGTTTTCCTCTGTGTCTCTCACCATAAATCTGTCCTGCCAACCATAGCTCTCTTGGTAGGTTACGCGATGTTGTTCTCTGTGTCTCTCACCTTAAATCTGTCCTGACATCCATAGCTCTCTCGGTAGATTATGCGTTGTTTTCCTCTATGTCTCTCACTGTCAATCTGTCCTGTGAGTATCACATTCCCCCAGGTTTCTTTCCTCATTATGTGACCGAGAATTGTCAAGTTTGGTTCAATACCAAACATTTAGGATCAAAGAAATTAAATAGAATAAATAAAGAAATGAAATAGGTAAAAGAAGAGAAATTACTTTAAATTAGTAAGCCAATATATATTAGGTTGGTCCAAAAATAATGACGTAATAATGTCGTTTTTTGAAGTTAAAAAGAGGTCAAAAAACGACATTATTACGTCATTATTTTTGCAACAACCTAATAAAACCAACTAATGTCCCTATCTATAAATAACGTATAGAATTTGTCCTAAAAATAGCTGAGAAAAGCCGAGTTCGTACATTCCTCACTTCCATTTATTCTTCGATGTCCTCTGTGTAAAACCCACGAAAGTAATCCTGTCAAGCTAGACGTTGCTTAACTTCGGTAACCGTAGGGGAATCGGTGTTTCAAGGTGATACTGTTGTAATTCACATTTGGTAGGCGTTAGAGTTTTGTTTTGGTACGCAAAAAAGTTTGGAAACCACTGGCCTAAGTTATGTAAGAACAGTCATGTTCTCTTTGGGTGGGCTTCAAATGTTCACTGTTGAAAGGACTTGTTTTTCCTTCCCTCAAGTGAATCAGAACATAAAAATTTGTATTGGGCTTGAATGCTTGTCATTGCTTAAAACTATTGACATTTTAAGGATTGTGGTTCTTTCTTTCTATCTTTCTCTCTCTCTCTCTCTCTCTCTCTCTGTATTTGTGTGATGTAAAACGTAACTTATCCGCAAATACTTATTTGCAGACAGCTCATTTTTCTCATTCTTGAATTGTCTATTGGAATATCTGACGTAAATTCTTGACATTTTACTGATAGTCATATTGTCCGCATAATAAATACAGGCACCAAATGTTGACAAATTAATCTGACATATCTGTGTCGCTAGTGTAGTGAGTTTGAGACAAAATTAGCTCCCCATTCCTCCTTCTCCTTCTCCTCCTCCTCCTTTTTCCTCCTCCTCCTCATCATCATCAGTCTTTTGACTGCTTCAATCGTCAGGGTTACTAAGGACAGAAGGAACCGCGTGATCTCTTGGCGGTGGCACTCATGCGTTCCGGCATTGTCACACCGTCCAATCTTTGACATTATCTGACCAGTTCATGGGTTATCGTCCACGCTTGAACCCGTCTTCAACAATGCCTTGCATGAGGGTCATGCAGAGGTTGCTATGCCGCGTGATGTGGCTAAGCCATGCCATGTCATCTTCCAGTGGTGTGAAAAGACATTCCTGTCACCCCTCGAGATTTGCTGCGGAAAGCTAAGCGTGGAAGAACGTAGTTACGGCCTTTTTTTTACCGATCTTACGCGTCTCAACTTGTTACAATTACTCCGTAAGTCAACTATATTGTGTGCGCAATAATGAAGACAAGTGAATGTTTCACTCATAGCTTTCCCACAGCAAATGTATATGAACAACGCCAGTAATGGCTGCTGCGACGCGAATGAATCCGAACTTTTACTGTCGATAAATGCAAAACGGTAGATTTTATCAAATTTATCAAGTCATTTTCGAATGACTCATGTACACCTAAATGTAAATATTCTGGAAATTTTTGTTGCAAAATGAGCGCGTGTCCTAATCGGCAAATTAACCTGTATATTTAATTCAAGCCATATAATTTGGTTCAACATATTTAGATTTCGGCATTAAATAACCACAGAAGTTCATATGCCGCTAAACAAAATCAACCAACTAAAATATTTCTTTCTCTCATAATATTGATTATCTTTCTCTCTTCCATATTTCTATCTTGATTGTCCGTCTGGCTTTCTTTATTTCAATCTTCTTAAAATAGTAACAGCATTTGTTATTTCATTCTTTATTTCGTTCGTTTTTTTATTTCTTTCTAAAATCTTAACATCTCTTCCTTCTAAAATATTCCTCTCTTCTTCTTTCTAACAAACGAACATTTGTTTGTCCTTATTCTTAACATCTAGATTTAGTGAGTGATTTGTTTTTCTTTACGGTTTATCATCCATTTACAGTCTATTTAAAGTCAGAAATTAGTTTTGGGCCGTAAGAATGTTTTAGAGATAATAACGATCTACTGATACATGTTTTACTATTTGTTGTAACATGGGAAGGGTTAATTGAATGAAGAATAACTGAAACGGAGATAGCAAATGAAATGGTCATCTTTATAGCATTAACAAAATACAATACTCGCCAGCAGCGTGAAACAGGTAAACCACTGCTAGTTGTGGACTACTTAGCATATTACACTCACTTACAATAGTGTCCGACGTATATATGAGGATTAGGACATACCCATTAGTGTTCATAAGTACGGTTTATAATAGATAGATAGATAGATAGATAGATAGATAGATAGATAGATAGATAGATAGATCTGATATTTACTGTGATAGTGTTGTAACCTCGGTAGGGTTACTGAATAACCAAAATGGAGGTTGGAAATGGAAATTGTAATCTTTATAACATCAGCAAAAACAATACTCGCCAGCGACGTGAAGTAGGTAAACCGCTATTAATGGTGGACTACTAGGCATACTTTTTTCATTGTTTTACTTCTCTTCTGATTTCATTCATTCATTCATTTCTAACATTATTTCATTCTGTCTTTATTTTGTTCCTCTTACATTGCAAACTATCTTCTTTTCCTAACCAGTTTTCATACACGTTACACGGGTTATAATTAAGATTTCTCGTCATCCCAGCTTCAAAGTAGTCCTGCCTACATGTCAGTACACAACGTGACCATAGTTACATCACAGATCCCATGGTGACCAGGTATACATTCGAGGCCTCAAAGTGGCCGGTATTTGTATCCCAGCCCACTAAGTGGTCTTAGCTACATCCCATTTTCTAATTCAGAGTAACTCCGTAGTTTGTCTTCTCGCGATTTAGTAGTGAGAAAAAAATAATTCGGAGACTCAAAATGACCATCTAATCGAAATGATTATTACGGATAGGTGGTGGGTGAAGTGTATTGTTAATTATATAAAAAATGGCGTTCTGTGATCGAGTAAATTCTGCCAGGAGTCTGTTCTACAAAACAGTAGTTCTTATGAAAAATCACTCCTGATGGAACTTGATGAAATACCAAGGTAATGACGATATGATTCATTCGTGTGTATGTGTATCGAAGGTACCAGCTGGGAAGGTTATGGCTGCTGGAACCAAAGAACGTAAATCGTCAGAAGACTTGTTGAAAAGACGAAAGATTAGCGAGAGGCTTGCAAGGTTTCGCATGAGGAAAAGGGATTGTCGGGAGTAAAATATTTCATCATACATAAGGCCGCTGAGGCACTTTTGAATTGCTGTATTTCAGGAAAGCTTACGTTTTTTTAACGTTTTTTTTTTTCTATTTGTGCGATCACAAGACTTTGCGGATGGCTTATTTGAAAACAGTTCTGTCTACACAAAGTTTGACATGTTTGCAACGTACTGAACTTTTCTCTTTCGTTACAAAGGTGGTCCAGTCTCATTTTCATTGGCTGTCTACAAACGTCTTTTGCCTCTCATTGTTGGGCATCGCCGAAGGACGAGTAGATTTATAGATATGATATAACAATTGCGATTGCGATAATAAATAATACATGCTTGTTTCAATGCCGCTTTTCAGCGCTGATTAATAAAGCGTGCTGCTGGCTGTCCGTTCAGCGTGGGCCTTTGTTCGGCGTCTGGACAAAGATATATCGTCTGCCATAAACGAGGGTGTTTGTTGCATGTCGGGCGGAATAGAGCGAAGGGGAAATTCACTGAGATTGAACGCATTTATTCAGTCGATTAACGCTGTAAGATAATTCACTGGATCGTCTGCCTTTTCCATAATGGTTGTACGTAATATATATTTCTCCATACTGCGTTGCGCGTGCCTTTGTGAGTAACGTCTATAAACGAGATTTTGTTTTCAATTATTCTTCGTTAGTGTGTGATTCTTTGTCTGTGGGTGTGTATATGCACGAACGTCTGTGCCTATATGTATGTACGCATCAGCAACAGTTTTACAGGTAGGGTGGGTTAAAACGGTTCCCCCTACTGATGTATAAATTTTCTTTTCTTATTTCTTTTAACTTATTACCTGTTGCAGCGTTACTTATATGCGACATTATGTTCTTAGAAGCGTGGAAGTTCTACTTTTAGATATACTATTGTACAAGATTACAAAACCTTTGTATGAGTAGGATACTTTGCATCAGAATATATAAGCATTTCTGGGTTCAGATGACAAAACTATTCAGTCAACACCTGGGAAAATGCTTTGATGAAGTTAATATCCGGGTTTCAGAAATGTGTCAAATTAGTAATTATATTAGCATGCACTATGATCTCTATCTATAAAAGCAGGATGTGTGTGTGTGTGTGTGTGTGTGTGTGTGTGTGTGCGTGCGTGTGTACATGTGTAACGAATACACGGCCGCAATTCTCGACGGATTTGCACCAAAATTTATATGCACATGCTCCAAGTTAGGGGGAAGGCCAAGACCGACTTTGCATTTCCCAACTCCCATCGATAGTGGAAATAATCGATTTTTCATGCTTCTACGGCAGTTTTCATGTAGTTTGCGGCCATTTTTTACTGGCCAGAATGAGAGCCTATAGCTGGCTGCCACGAATAGGCAGGAAGATTCTATTGGCCAGCATGAGGGCCAACAGCTGACTGACACGAATTTTAACTAGCATGCTAGCATGCAAAAAAAAATCGATAGCTGCATTCGTCACAAGTGAGTAAAATTTAAATCTGCATGGCACTTTACTCCTATTGGCTCATTCGCTTGCTTAAACTCAACGTTGATTCTGATTCCGCAGAACTGGGATAGGTGTGAAAAAGTATTTGTTGTTAACATTCTTTTTTCATTCGGTTTTTCCAGTTACGAGTCCTTTTTTTAAAGCTGATCGTTTTGTGTTCATTTTGTTTAGTTCTTTTTTCGTAACAGATTTAATGTTTAGTATAGAGCTTAGAAAAAATTAGCAGTTTTAGATAGGCAAGAAGTAAGGCATGTAGCAACATCAGCACGGCAAAGAGCACTCCTTTGAAGTCAAGGAAGGGCAAAAATCTTTTAAGTCAAGTAATAGCGATTGCTGTATGAGTTGCACGATTTTTGAATCAAGCACGGGCAACGCCTGGCCATGCTGCTAGTATATTAATGAGAAAAGAACAACTACCACGTGGCGTCGCTAATAGAGGGGTTATAAACAATCTGAAAACGGCGATTAATTTCTACCAGAATTTATGAAGATTATTCGAATGCCACTTTCTTGATAAGCGACAGACAAAATAAACCGCAGGAATTTCTAGACAAGGCAATGAAGGAAAGTGGGAAGAATTCATTATTAATTGCAAAAAACATGAACAGTCCAAGACATGACCGAAGAATACGAGATACCAAAATCAAACCAGTACAGAAATGTATTAGATTGGTGCAAAAATAATGACGTAATAATGGCGTTTTTTGACGTATTTTTTAAAGTCAAAAAACGACATTATTACGTCATTATTTTTGCACCAACCTAATAATCATCAGGTAATTGTTTTCATAGAAGACAATTATGTGACACTGAAATCCGAAGGCACAAGATTACAGTAGAAATAAAGAAAATAATAATAATAATAATAATAATAATAATAAGAAGAAGAAGAAGAAGAAGAAGAAGAAGAAGAAGAAGAAGAAGAAGAAGAAGAAAGATCTACCTATAAGGCAACGAATTTTGGACATCTGAAGAAGATACTTGAGGAAATAGAAATGTTGTTATACAGAAGGATATTGAGAATAAGATGAACTAAACATATGAATAAAGTTTTAAGGAGAAGGAAAACAAATGAACTAGAATTAGAGATTTACAATTTCTATGGAATATAATGAAGTAACAGGGACTGGAGAATTTGACATTGACATGACTGATTTGACATCACTGAGGCTAAGGAGGGCAGAAGCAAATCAAATAACCTACCAATTGAACTCGTCTAAATCGGTTAAATCACAGAATAGAGACTAGGCGGGATAGTAAAAAGAGAAAGCATATGAAGTCATGGAGAGCTATGATCGTCCGTGTTCTGAAGGGACACAGCACGTAGAAAAGAAGATTAACGTTTCAATCATTCAAAGAACCCGATCTGAAAGGTTGACAGCTTCGTTGCCCCGGGGTGCGCATCGACAGTAAACCCCAATGCAATCAATAAAGTGTTCTTTCGCATCATCATTTTTTATGCCATGCGCTTTCAAGATTTAAACACCTCCACATAATGGATATCTATTGAGGAAAGACCTTTGATCTTACTTCCGCTGCATCAGTGTGTGAGCAGAAATCGGAATTAGTGATAGCATAAACAGAACATGCATCCAGTGGCTAAAATAGACAGGACGTACAAGTGTCCTGATCCTTGAAAAAACAGGGCGCACAGGTGTCCTGAGCGGAGGAAAATGCGTCCTTGCGTGGCAACATGCCGGAAGAGGTGAAGCCACACAAAGTTGCGTATTCGACATACCGGAAGAAAGCGTAGCCATGTGAAGTTGCGTAGGTGTCCAAATGTTATAAAAGCTGTCCGATTCTTTTATTCTTTAAATTTTGAAGATAGAAGCTATCAGCGAAGGAAGAAATCGAAAAGAAGTTACACGGGTGGGAAGTGCGTGAAAAGAAACCGTTAGAGTAGAAGTGGTGGTTGTATCTAGCTATTTCAACACATAAAACGGTACGAACCAGTTGCCAATCTAGTAGCGCTCTTAAATTTCTATAGTCGGGACATCTGTTGCCATCTTCGAATTAAGAGTAGCCCTAGCTCTAGAATGAATGCGAACTACGGTCAGAGACCAGATACATGCTTGATATTTAATCGATTGCCGAAAAGAAAAAAAATAAGATGAACGAACGCATTTTTCAAGTATGTTAGTACAAAATTAAACCCAATAAAATAGGGTGGAATACGAACTCGGACAGATGATTACATTTCCCACGTAGTTAGCCTTTATACCAACCGCACGAGATCTTTAGAATTATTTTATTTTGAACTATCGGTTGTTCCCGAAATTGAGGTGCCAAAGTGTCAACATTTTTCATTAAATTGATGAAATTGATGTTGCTATGCGAAAGTGGGACATTTCCGACATGGACGAAATGAAAAATTAGATAAAACGTTTGGAATAATGTGTAACGTCAATCTGAGATAATCTGAAAAATAACATCGTACGTTTGAAAAACAATGAACAGACTTCATTTTCACACGGGTTTCATTATTATATCTAGTCTAAACCTTTTTTTTTTCTTTTGTTTTGCTTTTGTTTTTTGTTTTTAATTTTAATTGCACCATCAATCATCATCTTCTATCTTTCTGGATCCTTTTCCTTGATTTTTCTCTCCCTTTACAAATGTTTTCTTATTGTCTTTCACTCATCGCCTTGCATGGGGTTAAATGATTATAAATATGATCTCAACATATTAAAAGAAATAAGCAGGTCCGGCTTCATGAAGTTCAGTTATTAGCACAGTATTTCAAAATACTGAAAGTAGATTGAACGTTCTTGACAGTTTTACTTTATGATGAGAATATCAGCATGATCACTACAAATGTTTGATTTATTTGGGAAAGATATTGCAATAGTCCACAGTATAAAATAGGAGCAACCTGCTTGCATATATGATATAAAATGAATTTACACAAAAAGGACATCAGTCAAGGATGTGTCTTCTCGACAAATTTATTTAACCTCTACAGCGAGGCAATCCCACGAGATATAAAATCATTCCAGATATTAATTATTAGTTTAGCATACTATTATTTTTAGGGGCAAGTGTTAATGCAGCTCCGGCTTGCGGATGTTGACCTTCAGGTCAGATGGTAAAAAAAGTTAATTGGCTGAGCTATCGTGGGAATAATAGATAACGAAAGATTTTGCAGTTAATCGAGCCTTGACCGTTAAGCGATATAGACGTGTTCTCTTTCGTGTTTGAAACGCCTCCCCAGTTAGTGAGCAAACCAACTGGATAGTTAGACAATGTACATGCCGACATTAATGAAAATAGTTAAGTTAAAATTATACGTATTGAGTTCTTTCATCTCTGGACCCAAAACATTTATCGATTCCCGGCCGGGAGAAGAGAGTGAAGATGCAACACAAAGATTTATTATCAGCGGGAACAATCTCTACAATAAAAGAAATGCAGATGATATTGTGTTGATGGAAGATAAAAATGAAAACTGCACTATAAAAGCTATTAAAAGAAAGAAAGAAGAAAGGACTCGGTCTCAATCGTAAGAAGAACGCATCGTTGTAAGCCTTTAGGGCAACCCATGATGCAAGCAACAAATTAGAAACGAGCTGAATCGAGCAGGGAAATAAATGTTGTTATCTGCAAAATGTTTTATCAAAACTAGGGAAAATGTGACACCCAAATTCGAAAGCGCCTTCGAAGAGAGAAAGGTGTGTTTCAAAAAAAATAACAAAGTACTAAGAAACAACCACATTTCGTTAGAAAAATCAAGCTAATATTGAACTCTTATGTAATATCGATCCTCCTATGTGGCAATGAGTGCAGGACAATTACCTCAAAGGTGAACAGACTTCAGTCAATAGAGTTGTGTTCCTACAGAATGATGATGAAAATTCCATTGACGGAGAATAGGAGTAACGTGGAAGTTTCAAGCAAAATGGAAACGTAAAAGAAAATTGTTGGCACCTTGCTGTGGTGTAATGTTTGTCTCGCTAGAAGAATTACAACTTTCGACATTGTGCTATATCTAATCTGCGCTTAGAAAATCACTATGAAGTCAGTTGTACGTAGAATGAAAAAGAGACAGTTGAAAAGCACAATGAGAAAAGAAGGCTTGGGGAATTTGACACTCACATAATATATTGAAGACTTGACGCTCCGAAGAAAAACATCGAATGAAATAACTAACGAGTTTGTCAGAACATGGAATATGATTGATAGAACGAAGGAAAGGAAATTGTACAAAGCTCTTAATCGATTTGTTAAGTTTCGGACAAGCTCTACTCGTGCTGACAGTTTGGTACGGCCGTTTGAGCGCCAAATGATTTGGCACCAGACCTTTTCTTGAAAAATAGTGATGCAGATAGAAAAAAAAACATTAAACTGTTCTTAGATTTGAAAACATGGATATTATCGAACAATTAAGAAACCTTGCTCATGATTACCAAATAAACAAAATAAAGTTATTTTTAAATGGTTAACAGGTTTATCGCTTTTCATTTTCTAATAAAGTTATAATTTTAAAACCTTTTAAAGTTCTGCCTTTGAATGATGAATAAATCAGCTTATATTTCTCAAGCGTCGAAAAGTCTAGCGTCCGATTGTCCTATTCCGACCATGAGATCCTAAGGAAACAACTTGTTTTAACTTCTTTTTTTTTTTCCATTTGTCAGACTATGAAAGCTTAGGAGACATGTATGTTGTTTATCTAAACTGATTAGCTGGAGCATGAACGAATGCCTCTTCATGTTCGAAATTTATGAAACTAGTTTCTGTGGGAAAGGTTGCAGATATGAAAAAATATTTAATCGGAATCAGTGATGTGCGATTATCTGCGGTAATGGCAACAATTGCCTCTTAGTACAAACCTGATTAGATTACGCTTCCGAAATAGATGATTTCAAGTTGAGTAATTCCAGTATTGTCAATAAAAATGATGCAGTTTAACAGCGGATTATGAAAAAACGAGTCGAACTATGACAGGTTAATAAAGTGAATAGCGCGTTTAAAACTGGCAATGCTTATGGTTCATAATATTAGATGTATTGTGTGCATGTTGCCTAATAAATACATTATGTTTTGATTCCAGGAATTGGTTGATTTTGACGACTACATTGAGTAAAATTCTATTAAATGAAAAAGTCTATTATATGAAAACAGTTTCTTTCTCGCCATGACAAAGAAAGGAATTTTTTTTTAGTATCGTATCTTTCCGGGCTTTGTGACAGAAGAAGCCATACTGAACTTTTTAGGGACGTGGTAATTTTTTTTTTTATCACTAGTCTTTTGTTCAAAGAATCTAAATCGACACAAAAGACTTCAGATTTTAATTCGGATAAAATTACCATCAGTTTTACCCAATGGTCACATTAATTAACCAGGTGGCCGCGTGTAGTGGTTTTATATAATATTAGATTAATACAAGTTCGTGATAGTCAATAGATGTCGATGTACAGATAAGAGAAAACCATAGTATATTCGAAGTTACCACCGTTTTTATATAACAGAAAATTTGTGGAACACCATCACACACACACACGCACACACACACTTATATACACACACACACGTATATATATATATATATATATATATATATATATATATATATATATATATATATATATATATATAATAAAAAGGCTTAAACAGTAGTACTCCATGGTCATAATTTATTACATTGGAATATATATATATATATATTAATGCTCTGGAATATATATATATATATATATATATATATATATTAATTCTCTGCAAATTTATATTGAGCACTATTTTTTAAAAATAAAAATATCTATAAGAACACCAGATTATATATCTTACTGTTTTTTCTTTCTTTCTTTCTTTATATATATATATATATATATATATATATATATATATATATATATATATATATATATATATATATGCCACAAGGTCCACCAACAATACTGCGCAGATTTTGAATTAATAGTTGTCCTTCTCCCTGACCGTTCGCCACCCAAGGCTATAGGACCAGTCTGTCCTCAATGCTGAGGGGAGGAGATCTTCATAACGTATCCAAAGTTATTAGGCCGTAATTGAATGTAATGAACTCGACTTGACTTCGGCTCTCTGATTCTGCAATTATTAGTGCACCGTGCTCCAACTCTCTGTATTTGACGCTTCCAAAATGTGTGTTTGGTTCTTCACAAAGCTACAGAAATTTAATCAAATGATATGTAAGGGTAGTCTCGCTGTTTTTTTTTTTTTGTTTTTTTTTCTAAGAACTGAGCCGCTTGACAGTCATAACCTCTAAAACTGCAGCACAAGCTATGTTCACTGATGAAACGTTTTCCGTGTGGTCAGACAAGAACACTCTCCACGCTTTCCTTTCAAACACTGCTATAAACAACGTGACCAAGCAAAAACGTTAGGATTTATTGTGTATGTGCGACAAAGTTCAAAGCTTATTTGTGTCAAGCGTAGTTTAGATCCGCTACCATAGCAACACTTCAGGCACTTTTTATCAGACCTCTTTTAGTAATTTAAATAAGAATTATCTTCATTATTTAGACTCAGGCTATAAGCCTAATGGATCAGATGTGAATTCGTGATCGTATGTTCAATCCCTAAGCCTGTTAGATTACTGGAAATCAAGGTAGTAGTAACTGAAAAATGCTCCATGAGATTTTTGTTTGATGGTATATCAACTCGTTATGTGTCTTTTGATGCCGAAATTTAATTTTCTTGGGAGCTTTGATAACGAAAATATTATATATGTTATTTTACTTTCACAAGTGAGTACATGGTAGATGATACTCCTATTTCTGTGGACATAATGACTACAGGCAGTGATATGTGTGTTTTATCTTGTAGCTTTGATGACGTTATATTTTCGAACACAGTTTCATTTCTTTAAGAAATTGTAATATTGATTAATATCATAAAAATGTTCGTTTGTTGATTAATGCATTGCTCGTAATGTTTATATAAAAATGTATTGCTGGTGTTTTTACTATTTTTATACTTTCGTAGGATTTTTTTTGGAGATTTCTCTATTTGCCTATAGCTGGAATCTTAATAGGTGCTGCTGGGAATAACAGCAATTAAGTGGTGGTGCCACGCTTCTCAAAACCTCCAATCTTCTGCCTAAAGTCCTTGCTACCGGATGTAGTTTATCGTCATACCCAGAACTTCGTAAATAAGTACGAGACGAGATGACGATAGGCATGTAAATCTTCTTTCGTGGGTAAAATAAACAAGTTCAATACGAAATTCCCTGACCTGACGACCGACCGAGATGTCCAGATAAAAACAACAAAGATTTTTACAATAGTCTGAATGTAAATAAGGACAACATTTCTGAAGGTGGATATGATATTGACTATATGATCTTGTTATAGTAATTTACACACGCACGCACGGACTCTCCCGGTTATAAATAGGAGCAGGTATTGCCTTTTGCAGAGGGAAGTTTCCAGCAGGCAGCTCTGACAGTCGAACCGAACATTCTTACTGAAACACTCCCATTTGTATATGTTTGTATTACTGTTTTTGTTAATATATTTAACTCAACTCCTCTCTTTGTGTCTTTATTCCTGGCATTAATAAGGCCACAACAGATTTGATTTCAGTTGTTTATTTTTTTGTTTTTTTAACGGATATGTATTTTAGACGGCGTAAATATTCTCACTGCCGTTTTTTGATAAATAAAAAAGGAATAAATCGTATTTTAAGCTATACCCAAATAGAATTTAGAATAAACAATAGTGTAACCCTATCGTGTTCTAAAGGTTTCAGACGTAAGATTATTGTCGATTCACCATCGTAAGGATCTGTTTTGATTTCGGGATTTCTACTAACATGTATCCGCTTATTGTGCGGACATGGAAGACTTTCTGTCTTTTCTCTTCTCGTGTCAGCTTTTATATATCTTCTTGTGATGCCATCCGGTTGATTCATGTGTGCACTTAAGTATAACTGGGCCAACCGTTCTCTGTCTTTCTGTACGGGAAATGGCGAAACAAGTCCAAGTTCAATCCTTGTCTTGGGAAAATCACGAATATGTCTCTTCCCTCAACTATTATTCATAGGATTAAAAGACAGAGCAAACTGGCGTTTCTCACCTTGGTTTGCAGCCAGTCTAATAGAATGTCCGCTCTGGATTCAGTACGGGGTCATATAACTCATATATAATAAAGAAAAGGAATCGTTCGGGTTAAGGGACATGGCATTTAAAAAATTAATCTTTAAAGGTTCACCAGTCACTTTGCAAGCAGTCAGGAGAATGATTTTTTTTTTAATCTTTTTTCATATGGTTTTTCATATGGTTTTTCATATGTTTTTCATATGTTTTTTTCTTAGTTCTATCGTTACGTTCTAGTTTTTTACATAATTCAAAATATTCATGATTGTTCCTTCCACTTGACTGCTAAGTCAATAAATGCATTTCTTTAGTCAATTTTACATTCAAATTACGCAAACTTCTTCAAATAAAGAACTACTGAACTATCATCTGCATTCTAGGAAAAGAGATTTGTTAGAATTTGCAAAATATGGCTCGTTTGCTGAGTGTTCTCAATTTAAGAAGCACGTTTATCTTCATTCGCGATGGCAAATTCAATGAATACAAATTTGATTTAAAATTGAATTATCATGCCGATATTAATTGTGAATTTAGAATCACAAATTAAAAAATAAAATGTCTAATAACTTTTATGTCATCTTTTTCTTTGTCGCGCGTGATATTGAACATTTATATATGTGTAATTCCACATGAGATGGTGACTGATGTTAACATCTTTTGCGTTTGTTGCTAACAGATAGTGACTAGTTCCTATACAAATCGGAGAAACAAAATGTGTGATTTAATTCCTTGTTGAAAGATGAATGTTCTCAGAAAAACAAAAACTAACTTCTTGGCTTTGTTTGCATACTGCTAAATCATATACTAAATACAACACATTACGCCATTTTACTAAGCTATTCCTTCTAATTATGGTATGTTTTAACAGTTAGTTTTAAAATATTATGATATACATTGTTTGTTTTTTTAAGAAATGTATCCAATATTTATTCAGCCTATACAGAGACGATATCCTAAGAGAACTGGAGACTCTAACAGGATTTAATATCGGCGCCCGGAAACTTAAGAATATCAGAGACGCAGATGACACTACGTTGATAGCTGATTCGGATACAAGATTAAAAGACCTCTTAGATAAATCCGTAGAAAAAAAGGGATAAGAAAATGACTAAAGAAGACAGAATGTATGTTCCTCAGCAAGACAATAAACCAAGAAGCGAGTTAAAAATTGTTGATGTGAAGCAGGTAATGATTTTTTTTAATTTCTGGAAAGAGATGGAAAATGAAAAACCACACCGGCATACATTGAACAAGCAAATGAACCATTCCAAAAGGTAAGCAATGTGCGTAGAAACGGAAAGATTCCATTAGAAACAAAGAAAATATTCCTGGGTTGCTCTACGATATCCATCTCCTTATATGGTAGTGAATGTTAGACAATCTCCCCACTGGTGAAGAAAAAAGGTACTGTAATTACTTATATTATTTACATTGTTTGGACGGTTGTCCTCAACTTTCTCCCCATATTCGACGTTTCGACCGTTGTACGCTCTGCTCTTCTTTAGGTGATTGGAATTTCGAACGGTACACTTCATTTCATCCACCGAGGTATACTGTTCTACTTCCACGTGCCATGCCTCTTAGAGATGTCTCGGTTATATTCATTTAACTCAACTCTACAAATATTGAACTCAGAACTCTCTGAGTCAATTACTTGATCCAGCCAAACGATTTTATCCATTTTGTCATGTGGCCTTGAAGACATCATTGTATGAATGTTTGAGACTTATAAACTTGATGTATCAGTAGTTGTTTATTTTTCAGATTTTGTAGTACAATTGTGTTGTTATTATTACTTTTCTCTAGCACTATATATTATTAGATCCCATATTTTATATGCTTAGGTGATAGATGATTTTTATGTTGTTTTGTTGAAGTTATATTTTGAAATAGAGTTGGATTTAAGAAAATTGTAGGATATTATATGGATTAATGTCACGAAACAGTTCTTTCATTCTGATTGATGTATTGTTGGTAATTTTACTATAAATAGGTAGTTTTGGTACTTTATTATATAAGAATATATGGACGAAGAAGAAGGAGGAGGAGGAGGACGGTGAAGAAGAAGAGGAAGAAGGAGAAGTAGGAGGAACAAAAAGAAGGCCGAGGACGATAATGAAGAAGAAGAAGAAAAAGAAGAAGAAGAAGAAACCTTGCATTATATTATAATTATCCTATGATTTCTCATAATTCAGAGCAAAAGAAATGATGCATCCTATATCGTTATCATCTTAATTTATCCAACTAGTGTACCTTTGCAAATATTTAATGGAGCTATCATTAAACATTAACAGCATCATTACAGGGAAGACTTTAAGCATTAGAGAGATGATACATTCGTAAGTATTTCCTGTCTAGACCACATCACAAATAACGCAATGCGAGACGCTATCATCCAAGAAACAGGATGGAAACCTCATCAGAACCATTCTACTGCTATCCACACACATTGAGGCAATCGGGTGTCACTGATGAGCTCTGAAAAAGCGAAGCAGTCTGTCTGTGTATGACAATATATATATATATATATATATATACTAGCAGCATGTCCCGGCGTTGCCCGTGCTTGATTCAAAAATCGTATGATGCATACAGCAATCGCTATCATTTGACTTAAAATATTTTTGCTCTTTCTTGACTTTAAAGGAGTGCCCTTGCCGTGCTGATGTTGCTACATGCCTTACTTCTTGTCTAACGCACACTGCGAATTTTTTCTAAGCTCTATACTAAAAATTAAATCTGTTACGAAAAAGAACTAAACAAAATGAACACAAAACGATCAGCTTTAAAAAAAGACTCGTAACTGAAAAAAACAAATGAAAAAGAATGTTAACAACAAACACTTTTTCACACCCAACCCAGTTGTGCGGAATCAGAATCAACGTTGAGTTTACGCAAACGAATGAGCCAATTGGAGTAAAGTGTCACGCAGATTTAAATTTTTCCAACTGGTGACGAATGCAGCTATCGATTTTCTTTTTGGCATGCTAGGATGCTAGTTAAAATTCGTGTCAGTCAGCTGTTGGCGCTCACGCTGGCCAATAGAATCTTCCTGCCTAATTCGTGGCAGCCAGCTATAGGCTCTCACTCTGGCCAGTACAAAATGGCCGCAAATTACATGAAAATTGCCGTAGAAGTATGAAAAAATCGATTATTTCCAGTATCGATGGTAGTTGGGGAACGCAAAGTCGGTCTTGGCCTTTACACTAACTTGGAGCATGTGCATGTAAATTTTGGTTCAAATCCATCGAAGATTTCGGCCGTACATTCGTTACACACACACACACACACACACATCCTCCCTTTTAAATATATATATATATATATATATATATATATATATATATATATATATATGACAGAATAAGGAAGAAAAAAGAAACGTTCGTAAAGTTAACATGTTTCGTTTTTATCTATGCTTCATCAGGGATTTTTTTTTAATTAGTAATGAAAGAGAATTTTCCAGTACTTTGAATTCTATATTGTGTTTTCAAAGTTCCAGAACTTTCTCTTCCCTAAATCATTCTCTACAAAATACTGATGAAATATATATTCATATATATATATATATATATATATATATATATATATATATATACGAGGTGCGTTGAGTAAATTATCGCCATTTTTTATTTTTAATTTAGCTTTCAGTTGGGCACCGTCTTTGAGAAAATGAACACCATGACGCAATTCAATCCGCCAAAAACAGCATGCTTGGCATTCCCGGCACTGCACCATGCCACACGAGCAAAAGAACACTTTCATGGCTGTCAGACAACTTCTGCGACCACATCGCACTTTACATCTGGTCACATACTCCCCATTCTGCAACCCCTTGGATTATTATGAGCGTGGTTGAGCGAGAGACCAGAAAAATGCATTGTAAAACCATAGATAAACTGAAGGCAAGGATTACGGTAGCATCCAACAACTTAAACAAGGAAACCGACCAGAAGAGTTGCAGGAGATTCCGAAGACATCTTGAGCCCGTGGTTGAAACCAATGGCGATTTTATTGAATAAATTTACTCTTTAAGGTTTCAATATATTTTCGTGTACTTTTGGTAAAGATATCTAATTAAATAATGCTACTTCCGACATGAAACACATCTGTTTACCCTCCATTCTACGTCATTAATAACGGTCGCTAAGAACGGATTGTGTATTGATTAACGGTCAAAAGCTTTTAGCAAAAATCTGACTTGCAGCTGTAAAAAATCGTAAAAGCATGACATTCTAGACAAAAAAAAGTAATCTGTCCGATGGCAAAATCTGCTGATGGCGCCAGGGGTGGCAGTACCACCTTAGCCACCGAAACTGTGTTATGAGATATCAGCGTTATTTTCGTTTTTGTGTAATTTAGACAACAATTTATCCATCCCACCCTGTATTTATATATATATATATATATATATATATATATATATATATACAGAGAGAGATAGATAGATAGATAATATTAGTGGTAAATATACACATACATATGCAAAATATATAAATATATATACAAACATGCATACACATATATATATATTTTTTGAATAAAAAAATTGTAAGAGGATAGAATCAAGGTAGAACTCAATGTCCAGGACAGAGTAAGGGTATAATAAAAAGGCTTAGACACTAATATTACATGCTCATAATTTATTCCATTGGAATCTTAAATACGATCCAATTCATCAGACCTACAAATACAAAAAGAAAACAGAAAAAATAACTCCGGAAATAAAAATAGAATTTAGAGAGAGTGTAAGTATGAGAGTGTGGGACGAATGTTAAAGCTATAGAGAGGGGTAACAGACGAGAGAAGGTGGGAGATTAAAACTTAACAAAGAGAAGTTTTAGAGAGGTGAGTCAAAGACGGTTTAAGTGAGAGAAATATGAATGTTGTCGGATGTCTAATACATTAAAGATGTAACCGGAAATCATACATTTTGTGGTGACATACACACACTCTCTCTAAATTGTATTTTTTATTTCCAGAGTTGTTTTTTTTCTGTTTTCTCCTTGCAGGTCTGATGAATTGGATCATATTTACGATTCCAATGGAATAAATTGTGACGATGGAAGATTAGTGCTTAAGCCTTTTTATTAGGTTGGTGCAAAAATAATGTCGTTTTCTCACATATGTTACTATGTGAGAAAACGACATTATTTTTGCACCAACTTAATATTATATATATATATATAGTGTTGAGTAAAAGGATCAACCACCTACGTTTAAAATCAATTTGCTTAATTTTTGCAAAGCCAAAATATTCTAAAACGGTTGTATATTCGCAAGCACTATCTGTGGACATTCTAGTTTATGTAAGTTGTTGAAATTCCTTAGAGCACAAAACAAAGAGGTTTGCAGACTTGAACACAATGTCATACTGAAAATGAGGACTGCAAAAGTTATGTGCCCATTGATTAATTCAAGATTAGCAGCATCCTAGATTTAAGACGCGTGCAATTATCTCGTGTTAAATGATCATACAAAGATTATGTAATGATGAGTGTCTTCAACTTCTTTCAATTGTAGTTGGTTAATATTTGAAAACGTGATCAGTTGACGAAGAATAGTAAAACATTCTTTCAGAAAAGTTTTTTTCTTCTTTTAAGTTATATTCCTTCGTGCCACGCCGAGTTGACGATGTATTTCGTGCCAATGGTAGCCATACTAAATATTGATTATGAGTTTTAATGTCCCTATAGATTTCCTTTTTTGAACATTTTGTTATTTTTCGAGCTATACAAGCCGAAATTTCTACCTTGCTTTAAGTAGCTTATAAATTTTGCATGACAATATTACGAGGCGTTGTCTCCTCGTCCTCGTTCAATGTAAATGCAAAAGCGTCCGTTGTAGGCTTGGATGGAATCAGGTAACATTTTTGAAAATATAGCTGAATAATTAAAACAAAAATATGATTTATTTAATGTTTTCATAGGTGAGACATTTCCTCTGTTTCTCACTAACGCAGCTCTCTATCTCCAACTCGCTCACTCTTTTCTAATTCTCTCTCTCTCTCTCTCTCTCTCTCTCTCTCTATATATATATATATATATATATATATATATATATATATATATATATAATTGTGTTTTTTCTATACTGTGTATCTTTCTATTTTTTGTCTATTTTCTACATTGTGTATTTATATATATGTGCGTGTGTGTGCGTGTGTAATTGTATTTTGACAGCAATTTCGGTTTTATACCAAGTTTCATTAGAGATGACTGGTAACGTACTCTGATTAAGCTTTTATTCAATTTTTCTTGTGTTTGAATAATTCTTTTCTTTTTTACACATGAAGTGTGTAAAATCTGCCCGAATGGTTTAATTATCAGATTAATTTCAGCTATTCTGTTAGCCATTATAAAATAAGGTTTATTTTTTAACCGAATATATATATATATATAGCAGTGGAGCAGTTGGTATGGTGTTCGCTTGCCAACCTAACCGTCGGGGTTTCGATTCCCTCGGTAGTGGATGCGCACTGCTGATGAGTCCCAAATATAGGACGAAACGGCCGTCCTGAGGTTTCTATCAGGCTCGATGAATCAATTAATATAATTATCAAATCCTCCTAATTACTGTATGTATGTGTCCCGAAAGGGATATATTTGAATGAAGTAGGTTAGTGGTTTTGGCTACTATAACCAAGTCGAATACAGTAGCAGTAATTGACTGGTACGCGTCGTTGTCTCAGGTAAGAAGTGTAGTCCAATGGGCGTGGTTATAGACTTAGCTCTGTGACTAAGGCTCTGACTCTCTTAAGCGTCTGTCGGTATTTACGACAGACACCAGCCAATCATATTCCAGTGAGAGGGAACATATAGTGATGGGAATCTGTTTTTCTTATATAAACCATTCCTAGTTTCTGATTACAGATAAGGGCCGTCCCGGGTATGACGATAAACTACATCCGTGTCCTTGGTTAGACAATAAACTACGTCTGACAGCCGGACGTTTTGAGGAACGTGGAACCGCCTCAGTTGCTGGTGTTCCCGGGTTCACCTTGACCAGGAGTGGTGGCACCTGTCGGGGTTCCAGCTGTGTGAAAATGGTTGGCCCTCTCCCCCCCGAGCTGGGATCGGAGCAGTGTGAATGTTTAAATATAAGTTTTAAAAACAGAAATACATTTTTAAAAAAATAAAAAAAATAATTACAAGTAATACATTTAAAAAAAAAATATTACTAGCAATAAAAATTGTCGGCATTAAATAACCCATTGAGGTTGATATACCGTAAAACAAAACAAAACACACATGTAAACCTTTTACCATCGTTTCATTTAATGTTATACGATTTGTTAAAAAAGTAAGAGCAGATACTATTGGCTAAGTACATTGATAGATATAACGTTGGTGTATTTTTCCCTAAGAAATTAAAGCATGATATTAATAACAGTGTTAAAAGAACGTATATTATTAGTTCTGGAAACAGTAAAATTTACGGAAATATTTTTCCTATAAATATGAAATAGAAAAATAACAAACACTCACATTCCACGAACAATGATAGTATACTTTCGAGGTGTATTTATGAAGTTTTCAAACATCTTTTAGAGAGGCAATTATCATTTTCCTAAATTATTGTAGTTTTAGAATATATGTCTTTTGGTTGTTCGTAAAAGGGAAGAGGTATATCCATGAAGTTTTCAAACATCTTTTAGAGAAGCAATTATCATTTTCATAAATTATTGTAGTTTTAAAATATATGTCTTTTGATTGTTTCTTAAAGGGAGGAAGAGTCTCGGTTTAAAATATTGAGAAGCGGAATTAGGATGTGATAAAGGTCTTGCACACCTTGATTTTGGATTAATTCCATGGGATCTTCGGGAAAAGATGTGTGTGCTACAATAGATGCAGTGAAGTCAGGGTATTCTATTTTTATGGAGATTAGCGTTTTGTAAATTTTGAAATAAATAAATGTCTCTCTTGAAAAAGTCTCAAAACTCTGTAGACACACCTCGTGCATTAAACAACAACATTAAAAGAATTCTTAATGAAATTCCTTCATTCCTCGTAAAATCTTTGAAGACCTGCATCAGTGTCATGATTTATCACAGGACACAGAGATTTGAATTGGACTGATAAGAGTTAGTAAATAACTCTTCCTGAAGATTAGAAATCACACTGATTTGCCGTGTGCCTTCAAGTCGAAACAGTTCTCTTGATGATGATTGATGGCGGAGGATGTAATGACTTCTCCGGTTGTCAAGCGTTAAATGTTGGCAACTTCTTATTAGAAACTTTGTAAATGCCCCCAATCACTGATAAAGATTTTACCATCGGGACATTTAATGTTAGAACACCCGTGAAGAAAGAAAAGAAGGCATTATTGATTTCTTTACCATTCTTGTAGACATCATTGATGATGACGGATGTGATTCGAGAATTTGAACACAGACTTGATCTTGAATAATTTTGCATCTGCAGAAGACGGTTTTACGGAAGAATTTTAGAAAGACGATAATTAAACTTAATAGATACAGAATGCCTACACTTTTCAATGTATGAGACTACATTTTTTTTAACACAAAAGTAAAAAAAGAGTTAGTTCAGGTGTTAGGCTTGAGCTAATCCTGGTGTTTTTAATTTTTTTTTAATCGATACCACTGAAAGCAAGGTGGTGAAACCTCTAAAACTCAAGGGATTACAGGGGGTGGAAGAATTATGAACAGGAACGTTAATAATGAGCAAACACAGAAAAGAGCAATCAGGATGATAGTAGATTGCTATTGACATTGCATTTAAGTTTTTGCCCGTAAAAGTTGGCTGAAAAGCATGGAGTAGAAAAGGAGTTCCACAAGCGAGATGTGCGAGAAAAGAAACTTTTAGCATAGAACTTACGGTGACATCTAGCCGGCTCAAATGTAAACTGATGAGATCCTGACACCAAACTAGTACTGCGCTTAAATTAATAAAGTCTATGTACCATAGCCAAGAACTCATCCGAACAATTACCAAAGTATATATTTTAAAAGAAGGCACAGAGAGGCAACCTTCCGGCAGTGGGTAAGTGATTGAAACCGAGCCGCCAGATCAGGACCATTAATATTGCTGGTTCTTCTTTGCATCTTATCAAGGGATTCAATTTAAATAGCTGGAGAACATGACACTATGGGGCAACACTATTCTAAGCAAGTATGAATGTTAAAGTTATAGATATGTAAGCAAATATGTGGATATAGATCCGACAGTATGAAGAAAAATATGTAAAAAACAAAAATATATTCATAATACAAATCTTAGACGGATTTATGAGGCAGGCATAATATCTATCTCACGCACGGTGAATACTAGACCCGGCTTCTTTAATATTTCCCCTTTTCTAGCAAGATTAATGCTCGACAAACGTACTTATAAATTTTAGATTAAAATAAAATTATTTTTCAATTAAAATATACTCTATTTTAGGAATACGTTTTCACAACATCGCCCACGTGCCGCCGACGTGATCGTATTGCGAAACGGAACGCTGATCTTAAGAATTTCAGTTTCTGTTTTGATTAGTCTTATGTCTATCGTCTTTTCATTTTGACTTGAATATCGTCTAATTTTAATTATGTTTTAATAACTATGTCCTGAAAAAGGTCTACTAGACCGAAACGTCTGAGGTCGACATTGCAACAACATTAAAACAGCATACTTGCATATTGGGATTTTTGTTTTTTCAATATTTTTCTTCAGTTATAGATATGTAAGACTGGAAGAAATTAGCATCTATTATTGTCGAATATAAATTAATATATTGGCCAAGCTTTTTCATTAATCATTTCACCCCAAATAAAGCAATAAAGCCATTAAGATGTAAAGGGTTGCTGTGAAAGAATAACGAAAAGAAACACATTAAAGAGCGAGAACAATGAAAGAAGCGGAATTAAGAAAACAAAAGATAACGATTGATATTGCATTACATTTTTTTTTTCAAAAGCGAGAAGTTTTTAAAATTAAAAACACCATTATTAGCTCAAGCCTTATACCTGAACTGTTAGCAAAGACCTTACGGCAATATTCAGCCATTTCAATTTTAAATTGATGATGCCTTGTCGCCAATCTATTACTGAGCTTAAATACATAATCTCCTATTCGGTTGGTGCAAAAATAATGTCGTTTTCTCACATATTAACATATGTGAGAAGACGACATTATTTTTGCAACGACCTAATAGTTACCATAGAGGAGAGTTTATCTGAACAATTACGATTAATAGAAAAGGCTCAGTGAATCTACATTACGGCGGCGAGAACGTGACTGAAACCGGGATGCTATGTCAGGACCAGTAAGATGACAGATTCTTCTTTGTATTTGATCAAGTATCTCTAAACATAAAGCAAGAGTTCAAGACCATATGGGATAGCAATATTTAAAGAATAAACGAATCATAGAAATGTGTGGATTATAGGAGAAAGAGGGAGAAGCGGATTGTATTAACATCTAATATAATATCTTGATTGTATATAAATATAAACTTAGCATTGTCAATACGCGGGAAGAGACGTGAGTTTTGTGGCAGGCCAAATTGTGGCTGCTTCCCTACGACAATGCAAAACGCCCTGAATATCCGACAGTTCCTGACCGAGAACATCGCAGTAATGGATATACTAGTCACATGGTCATGCTCCGTGTGACTTTTTCTTTTCTCCAGACTCAAGAGGATCAATAAGGAGACATGTTTTGAAGGCGTGGTTGCCATCAAGAAGCCGTATCGACGGAGGTGCGATGCATACAAACAGAATTCTTCCAGTAGGAAAAGTGGTAGAGAAGGACGGAAAAGTGCATTAGAGTGGAGGGGGTTCATTTGAACGGAATAGCATGCAGTTTGTTGTTTAGTATTGAAATAAATTTTTTGCGATACCAGTCCTGTTAGTTTTCATATATATATATATATATATATATATATATATATTGCAGATTTCAATATTTTATCATAATAATTAATCTAGAATCCTCAACAGAATGCACTGGGCGGTCGTTTCGTCCTTTTGGGTGACTCATCAGCAGTGCGCACCCACTACCGAGAATTGAACACGGACCGTTACGATACAACACAGGAATCATAACACTGGGTCAGCAGACCCCGGTAATGAAGAGGAAACTATCTAGAGACAATATAGCGCAGCTACTCCTAATTTCGGTAGTGATACTCATTCAAGCATTTATAAGCCACCGGCCCGAAGAGCAACGTCGTCTTTCGACAATCTGCGCCATCCATAGTGTTAGAAGCTGCACAGGTTTTATAAGTACTAGAATATATATATATATATATATATATATATATATATATATATATATATAGATATAGATATATTATATGTGTGTGTGTGTGAAAGTTCTCAGGATAAATCTGTAGAGATGACAAATTGAATAAAATAGACAATCGGAAAATAGTACTTAGTCCTTGCCGACGCGTTTCGTCATTTGATTTATCAAGGCAAATGATAATAAGCAAAAACGAAATGTTCTTAAGTTACATGGCATTAAAAATTTTAAAATACCCCCCTGTGTACACTTTATTTTTGAATATCAGTTTTGTGTATATATATATATATATATATATATATATATATATATATATATATGTATTAAAAAGAAAAAATTCTATGACGTCGTACCACGCGAAAGAACGAAATATTAACAAGAGAACTAAGTGCTATATATATATATATATATATATATATATATATATATATATACAGTAACGTCCAAAACTAAGGGACAATATTTAAAACCTAATATTTGTTAGAAATAACAACTGTGAAATTTTGACAACTGGTAGTCGTTATCATCCATAATAACATACTAAAATTTGAATCATTTGCAAAGGATAGAAAAAGATTTATAACAATTATTTATTTATTTTCAAAATAGGATCGTCCAAAAGTAAGGGACAAAATTGAGAAAAACAATGTAAACAGTATGCTATATTCAATTTTTTTGATTTTCTCTAAAGAATAAGTCTTACTTAGTCATTTGTAAATGTTGCATCAGCCGGCACCATGGCGAAACGCCAAAAACTTGATTACTCTGTGAGACAAGCTATTGTGAAGCTACACAAGGAAAAGCACACCATTAGAGAGATTTCCGAGAAAGTGAAACGTTCCAAGAGTGTTGTAGGCAGGGTTATTAAATCCTACAATGATACTGGCAAAATAGTTAGCGCTTTTAAAACCGGCAGACCCCGCAAAACTTCGGTAAGAGAAGATCGAATAATGCAGCGTATGTCATTAAAGGACCGTTTTAAGTCTTGCATAGAAATTAAAAGGGTTATGAATAGTACCTCATGTGTTAATGTGTCAAGACAGACTGTTTATAGACGACTGCAAGAAATAGGGCTGTTTAATGGAACCCCAGGTAAGAAACCACTTGTTAGTTCGAAGAATAAGAAGAAGAGATTAGAGTTTGCAAACAGCTATGTAATTTGGACATATGAAAATTGGGCAAAAGTATTTTTCAGTGATGAAAGCAAGTTTAATTTATTTGGAAATGATGGAAAAAACAATGTAAAGAGACGTATTGTTGAAAGATTAAGTGCAAAGTGTACTAAGAAAACTGTCAAGTTTGGGGGCGGAAGCGTCATGGTATTTGGAATGTTTACTAGCCAAGGTACAACGCCTCTTGTCCGGTTACAAACTCATGAAAACGCGCAGATCTATAAAAACATTGTTCAAGATCATGTTGTGCCAATCATACAGAATTCAGGTTTCGATAGGGCTACCTTTATGCAAGATAATGCTCCATGTCACAAGGCAAAGGTGGTAATGAGTTACCTTAGAGAGAAAGATTTGGAAATTATGGATTGGCCACCGCAAAGTCCTGTTAAATCCAATAGAAAATCTTTGGAAGACCTTAGGAGTGAAAGTTATGGAAAGAAATTCCACTAACACGGAGGATTTGTGGGTGAAGCTTCAAGAAGAATGGTCTAAAATTAGTATCGAGGATTGTCAAGAACTGATTCGTTCTTGTAGTCGAAGATGTGCAGCTGTCATTGAGAGCAAGGGCTCATTTACTAAATATTGATTGTACATGTATTTTTATTGTTTTTTTGCCGTTTACATTGTTTTTCTCAATTTTGTCCCTTACTTTTGGACGTTCCAAATTTGAAAATAAATAAATAACTGTTATAATTCTTTTTCTATCCTATGTAAATGATTCAAATTTTAATATGTTATTATGGATGATAACGACTACCCGTTGTCAAAATTTCAGCTTTTCAAAGTTGTTAT
This sequence comes from Acanthosepion lycidas, assembly GCA_963932145.1. NCBI lineage: Eukaryota > Metazoa > Mollusca > Cephalopoda > Sepiida > Sepiidae > Acanthosepion > Acanthosepion lycidas. Next base: position 68,079,282 of record OZ010581.1, read on the forward strand.
TTCTAACAAATATTAGGTTTTAAAATTTTGTCCATTAGTTTTGGACGCTACTGTATATATATATATATATATATATATATATATATATATATATATATATATATATATATATATATATATATATAAACTCTTATCACCAGTCTAAGAAAGACATTTGAATAACTACTATGCAAAGAATTTATTTTATAATATGTGGAAATATCTACTCTTTGCTTGAAGAAGGTCATGAAACCAGGAACACGTGTTGCAGAAGAAAATAGAGTATAATATATATTTTAAAATAGAAACATCCACATTTCAACCAAAAGCCTTTGCGCTTTATCTTCTTTTCAAATTATACACTCTTCTCTTGTTGGAACATGTATAACCACTTCTCTACACACACACACACACACACACACACACATATATATATATATATATATATATATATATATAAATATACATCCATATATATATATATCCATATATATATATATATATATATATATACATACATATATATATATATATATATATATATATATATATATATATATATATATATATATATATATATATATATATACAGGCATAGCATCAGGTTTTCTATTTTATGTTTCTACTCCTCTTAAACGTTATACATGACGCCACGTTGGATTTATTTTAAAACTTCATTTTCTAAAGAATACAAGGGTTCAAGCAAAAATAAAATTGGTTATCACACGGAGAGAACAGGGTTCTGTCGAAATTACTTCAACAACATCAAGAGAACAAACATGATCTTCATATATTTTATCCACAATTTCGATCCCATATATATCTCCTTCGAAATATGCACTGCGAATTTTCCTTATTATTATTATTATTATTATTATTATTATTATTATGCTCGTGATATTTTAACTCCCTATTTCTGATACTAATGATAAATATCTGTTTGTTTCCATTTTTTTAAAATGATTTTCTTTTGGTTGGTGTAATGACGTCTTCTGAATGTGCTATGACTTAATCACGCCTCTCTATTGATTTTTATTCTCACCGAGTGCCTCGGCATAACGAGTGATAGCTTTGCAATAGCTGAAACTTTCCAAGACAAAAAATATGATTTAAATTTGGATGAGAGCAGTGATATCGGATATCGAATTACGGAATAGATAAATTCTAAACACATCCAATATATTGGTATATGGATCCGTTACAAACAGATTTAGTAAAAACTATAAAAACAAGATAGGATATGTTCCGTTAGGAGGATTTTTTTTCCAGCACCTTAGGATCTTCTTTTATGTGGAGTCTCTCTCCAGGGTGTTGATGATCATGGTTCTCCACAACTTCCTGTACTTTGTAGTCCTTTGTAAGGTTGTCTTTTTGCTATCTCTCCTAATCCCTGGACTGTCAACCATTTGCACAAGCCCCTTATGTAGGCTATGTACTGCTTTTCTTTGTCCCTCTTGCCTTCAATATGTTCTGTGAGTGTCAAATTTTCTAAGCCCACTTTCCTCATTATGTGATCTAGAAATTTCAACCATCAATTTCTAATGCTAAATATTCTTCTTGTTTGATGTACTGTTTCCCATCAGGATGTGGGCGATAATGGTTCTCCAAAACTTCTTGCACTTTGTAGCTCTTTGTAAGTCTTGTCTTTTTGCTATCTCTCCTAATCCCTGGCCTGTTAACCATTTACACAAAGTCCTCGGGTAGGTTATGTACTGCTTTTCTTTGTCCCTCTTGCCTTCAATATGTCCTGTGAGTGTCAAATTTTCTAAGCCCCTTTTCCTCATTATGCGCTAGGAAAATTCAACTAACTCCTTCTGGTGTTAAGTATATGTCTCATTTTTATTTTCTCTAAAAGTTCGACTTTGCTCGTATGTTCGGTCCATGGTATTCTTGGCATACTTCTGTAGAGCCAGATTTTTGTCGACGCAAGTCGTCTAATTTCTATGTTCTATTTTATTGACATTCTCTTCTTAAAGCATTTGTCATTTTCTCCTAATCTGTAGAGAGCTTTTTTTTTATTTTCCTGAATAAATAAATACTAAAATATCTTGTGTTTTCTCGAAAAAATATCGCTTCCTTCTGGCTCTTAGGTTCTCTCCACTCCACGTCAAAACGTTTAAAATTAATGCAGAAACGTGAGGACGGGAAACATTCCTTCGTCCAGTCCTCAATCATGATAGTTTTCCAAGTGGTTTCCATTTGGCAGTCTTGTGACCATGTGTTGTTGGTGATATGGAGTTGTTTCCCTTTGATAAACGTAGGATCAACAACGTTCAGTTCCATAGTATCACTCCGTCGCCACTTTCTGCGGCCACACCCTGTTGAATGATAGATGGAAAAGGAGAGCCTGACGAAGGGATATCGATTCTCTTGATCAAAACCCCACATAACTGTTCAGGAAAGGGCGGTGTGAACTGCCTTCGAACCCCTAGACCAGGAGGGAACCTGACTGAGTTGGACCCGGGCATTGTTTTATGACTTTCGCTATCTTATCAACTTTCGCTTTTTTTCTACTACATTTATTAAAGTAAGCATGACGGACTATTAAAGGATGAAAGATTTCCGCCGATTTTGACATTAAACTGGCCCCTTTTTTTCTCCAAATCCTTCTCGAAAACACTATAGAAAATTCACGATATTTTATCCATAATGTGGAACGTGTTAATATTATTCAACTTTTTAAGAATAAAAAATCTCAAGTTGAAGTTAAAATTTGTCGCAAAACATTGTTGATTTAGTTATGATGGAGAGGCCTCTTATGACATCTCTAATTTGTATTTATATACATTGCATTTATTTTTAATTTCTCTAGTAAAATGCAGGGGATATGAGAGTGATTCGACTCTTCAAAAAACACGGTGTTGCATATCGTCCGTTATCATACATATTTAGATTAGAATAAAATTTGTATTTTATATGAATACTGCCTTATGATAATTGAAAAATGGTGGATTTGTGGACCCCGTATCATAGATTTGATGAAGAACGAAGAGATCTTTGGACCAGCACTGCGGTCGGGTTACCTTTAAGAGTCGTCAGAAATGTTGACGACATGCACGAATATCAGTGCTGCTTGGTAACACGTGTAAATTGGTTATATTGCAATATTATTATAAATCATATATGGGCACCTTGAAGTGGTGTAATGCTTAGCAAGATTGTCTCGCTAGAACAATTACGAGTGAGTAGTGAGTTCAATACTCATCGGTGACCCTTTACTTTCGACCTTGTGCCACATACAAGCTACGCTTGGAAAATCACTATAGATCATATATAATATAGTTAAATAAAAGATGAAATTATACCAAACTGGAAATGAGGGATTGGAAGGATCAGATGAACAAGGGATCGTACTGATGGCCAATTTAGCCTCACCCAGCGAAGAGTAGTTTCAGGACTGGTTTATTGGCGTTGCGACGGCTAGCATGTAAAAATCGCTCTAGCAGTAATTTCGGTAATTCCCCTTCTGAAGCAGGTTTTTCGTCCGATATCACTTTTATGGAGGAGGGAACCTTATTCAGGCTTCGATTGGCTAGGGGAAAAACATTTTGCGAATCGATGACCAATCAAAATTCTGTCTGGTGAAATGTCAACAAAAAATTTGCCGGCCTATTTAACGCGCATTATTTTAAAAAAAAATGCACGAAACTGCGTTCAATACAGCAGTATCATTGATGTGAGGTGCATAAAGACGACGGACAAAATGGGCTTCACCAGGAATTAGTCCATTAGTGATATCAATAAAAATATCCCCAAAAAATTCACGCTGGAAAATCAAAATTTATGGAATTACACAATATTTTGCTGCGTGGTTTGAAGAAATAACAGATTCTTTACTGATTCTTTATTGCTTGCTTTTTTTATATATAGGTATTAGAATTTGATTTTCTGTATGTTTACCGATGTTTGCTTTTCTGCGTGTTTTTTTTTTAATTTTTTTACCTAATACCATTAGCTATTCTCAATTTTTTGTATGTGCAGATGCTGCTCCCTCAAAAACAATTTTCAATAAATGCATGATAAAACGTACTAATTTTCCAAAAATATGCTGGTAATTAAAACTTATCTTACTTATATTAAAAAAAAAATACAAGTAGTATAATTTGTGATCATACTGTAAGTTTTTCTTCAGGGTTATTGAGAATATCACATAAAGGTAAGGTTATAATTTTCATTTTTTGTTGTTGTCTGTGCATTTATTTTCAAAATATTCCATGCCAAATTCTGGGTAGAGTCCAATGCGTTGGTACGTCCGATAGGCGGGCATACAATCTCAGAAATGATATCACTGATAATCCTGAAAATATCCCTGACAATGACACAGTGAGTAGTTTTGAATACTTGAAGTTGGATATCGAGTCAAGATGATTTCCAGTATCGCCTACCATCCGAACTGCCTGTCAACCGTCGTGATATTTTCAATTTGCTAATTCACCTTCCGTGTCTACTTGGTGACTATTCCTCGCTAAATTCAGCAATTCTCTTTTCAATCTGTTCTCAAAAAATATATATAATTCTTAAAATACATTAGAAATGATTTTTATCACAGAAAAATATATTTCAGTCTTTAAAATAAATTTTAGATAGCCAGTCAACTTTCATCCTAGACTTTTCATCGCCTCCTTCCAGAAAATTCAACATTAAAAGTTTACCGTTATTATATTAACATGGCAAATGTTCAAATAAACTCCATTCTTTAGCGCCGCCATTTACATCTAGGATACGCAGTGCATTTTTAAGAGTCGAATCACTCTCATATCCCCTTCATTTCAAATGTAAGCTGACAATTTCACTCAACATGTTCCAAAGATCTGCTGTTTTGTAGAACAGCCTCCCACGTAGTCGTAGTCGTAAAAAATATAATATTAAAACTTAAGTGTCATGTGATTAGAGGACCGTTGGGTGATAAGTATGTAAAGTAGAAGAATACACGTGAGTTAAAATCTCCTGCTAGCCGGTCACTCTAGATGAGAAAGTTGGACTTTAATTAAGTCCAAAGAAAACAAACAAGACCGATAAATATATGTAAACAAATATACTTATTAATAAGTATAACATGTTAAAGGTTACAAGCACATGGACAGTTACATGGACATAGTGTGTGTGGTGTTTATTATGTGTGTGTGTTGTGGTGAGTGTTTGTACGTACGTGTATTGTTCTTAGCATGTTCCCAGAATTTGGGAAACGCAGTATCTGTGGAAGCTCACATCTGCGCGGTGGTATAAGGCTGAAAGCCTGAAGAAGAAAGAGATCGAGGCGAAGGGTCAGCCAGTATTTATAGCCAGGGGAGAGAGAGAGACCCCTGGTGAAGGGTTAAGGAACTGAAGAGGAGCTAACTCCAACATGTGTCAATCGTAATGTATCTTCCTTTTCCCCATAATCTTTTCTCCCTCCTGACCCTCCTTCATCAGGAAGATTTAAAAGATAATTCCCTATCTTAAGTGGATCGTGAACGGCGAATTGATTGAACTTGGTGTTTGACTTGATTTTTCGTTAATAAGTTATGAATGGATATAAAACTGCTTCTTTTGTTTGCTTTTGCCTTTCATAGATACATACATTAATATTATCTCGTAAATTTATTATTTCTTTTACGTAATAAATATAATATTCTCAGAAAGAAAATATTATTCAATTCTCATCCATAGTGAAAAAATTGATTTTTCTTATGAGATATCATAATGAGACTTTCTAGTCTATATTGAAACATTTATTTTCCGTATAAGTTGTCAAGATAACGGATTTCTGGTGCATATTGAAACATTTATTTTACTTATAATTTATCATGATCACGGATTTCAGATCCATATTGAAACATTTATTTTACTTATAAATTATCATGATCACGGATTTCAGATCCATATTGAAACATTTATTTTACTTATGAATCATCATTATCACGGATTTCTGGTGCATATTGAAACATTTATTTTACTTATAATTTATCATGATCACGGATTTCAGATCCATATTGAAACATTTATTTTACTTATACATTATCATGATCACGGATTTCTGGTCCATATTGAAACATTTATTTTACTTATGAATTATGATGATCACTGATTTCTGGCCCATATTGAAACATTTATTTTACTTATAAATTACCATTATCACGGATTTTTGGTCCATATTGAAACATTTATTTTACTTATAATTTATCATGATCACGGATTTCTGGTCCATATTAAAACATTTATTTTCCTTATTAGTTACCATGTTCGCGGTATTATATATACTGAAGCTGAAGAAGCAGTGATGTTTCCCGAGCAAGATAATTTAAATCTCTGCAAGTTATTTTTAAATTCCGATGTTTTCCTTCTCCTAGTGATGTTACCTCCAAAGGCTATAGGATCCATTCCTTCTATTTACCAATACTGGACAAGAGATGGATTCATAACTTTTCTATGAGTTAGTGAATATAATGTATTCGAACCAATCTCCTCGATTTCTTCATTATTATATCGTTTCCTACTAGCTATCTTTCTGACAAAAACCAAAATATAGCACAAATAATATATTGCTGCCAACACCGAAAACGTTGTGATCCCAATTTCTCCCTCTAAAATTTTGATTTCCTAAAAAGAAATGTATTTACTCCGAGGATGATAAATTAGAAGTGTTATAAGGTGAGAATATACGGTGCTGTTTAAGAAAAGTGACTTACCTGATTTTTTTTACTTAAAAATTTTTTCGCCTATTGTTTTTGTGGTCAAACCAATTTTTAATCTTACTAATATAACCACCTAGTAAAAAGTTTACTCATTCTAATGTATTCTATTGATACTTGTAATTTTGTGCATAAATGAGATTTAGGGAAAAACTGCAAAAAAAAGTGACTCACTTATTTCCTGCAACTAGTAATCAATAGAAACATAACCGAATAGCTTTAAATAAAGAATAATAGAGGTATAATTTATTTATAATAGGTAATATAGTTCGAAATATTTAATAATCTATGGGTCCTCCTTTATTTTGAATAACTTTTTCAACCCTTTTTGTCAATGACTTGATTAGATTCTGGCAAATCTCATCTCCAAGCATTGAATTCCATTCGGATATGAAATTCACAATCAAATCCTCTTTGTTGCTCAACTGCTTTCTCGAGAGCCTGTACTTTATAATGCTCCATAAGTTTTCTATGGGGTTGAGGTCAGGAGATTGGGGCGGACACGTCATAACACTCACCTGCTTCTCATCAAAGTATTCCTTCATCAATTCTGATTTGTGAGAGCGAGCATTATCCTGTATAAAAATGAGCTTGGTGGGGTCGATTTGCACCCTTTCAGCAGAAGGGAGCAGACAAGCTTCTAAAATTCTTTTGGACTGCTCGCTTCTGAGGATCTTTTCAATAGGTTTTAAGAAACCAGTTCCATGAAAAGAAAAGCAGCCCCAGAGCTTTATACTGAACGGATGCTTGACAGTACTTACTGCTAAATCCAAAAAGCTTTCAAAGTTTCTTCTTCGAATTATCCTTTGAATTTAGCTCAATTTTCGATCATCGGAGATGAGAACATTTCGTAAAAAACAAAAATCAGTTGAGCCACTTTTATCAAACAGTATTGTACGTCCGTGCTTTTTCCGCCATTCTCTCTGCTAACTGAAAAAATATGGGGTACGCAGTCATTGAAAGAAAAATTTAATAAATGAATTTAAAAAACGAAAACTGAGTTGAAATTAAAGATACAATTAAAGAGAAACATCTTTTTCTCAATTCTGTCTCGTTAATCTTGTAAAATAAAATCTTTTGATGCTGAATCCTCAACGACACATGTCAAATATAAGGATTCCATATTGCCTTTTTTAAAATTATTTCAGCACAAGACAAGGGGATGACGCAGGGGTTTACTAAGAGTGAAAGAGATTCAGAATAAAGTGAGGAGAAAGGACAATGAAAAATTGGGATCATGGAAGACAATATATAGTGATTGACGTTGCCTTAAAATGTTTGAAGAATTCGTAGTGGAAGGTAAAGCAAGAAACCGGAAGGTAGTTCCACATGCGAGAAGTGCGGGAGAAGAAACTATTAGAAGAGAGCATACTGTTACATATAGCTAGTCCAACAGCAAAACAGTGATATGTTCACGCTGTCGAGGCCCCAAGGCTGAAAGCTCATCAGAACAAATGCCATGAAAATACTTATAGAAAAGACAGTGGAAGCCACGCCGAGGCGATGAGAAAATAACGGATGTCGAGATTCCCGGTTCAGGAGTATATTTAGCCACGAGGGTTACATATGGCACAAGGCCGGGTTTAACGTTGGATTTCCGAGCCCGTAGGCTCGCCTAAAAATATAAACGGGTTCAGGGGCAGTCAACCACCCCGAACGAGACTCTGCCCTTCGGCGGTGCCTCGTCCGGGTTCCTTTCCGCCCGAAGGCAGAGAGTTTGACTGTTACTTAGCCCGGAGGCAAGGTATTTACTTGACTCCCACGGGGTCAGGATGTGACACGAGGTCGGTTTAGCGTGGGAGACCCGAGCGTTTCCACTCAAGGGCCACTGGTCAAAAACTGGTCATAGCATGTCCAAGTTGGTCAGAGCTTAGTCAAAGCTGGTCATGGCTTGTCCTAGCTGGTCCAGGCCGGAGCCAGTCCAAGCTAGTCGAAGCCGTGATCGAATCTCAGCCAAAGGCCGAGAAACGATCCGAATTCGTCAAAATTCGTCAAGGGGAAATTCGGCCGGGTTCAGGAGTGATCCCATTAAAAACCCTTCTTTTGATTTTGTCAAGAATCTTGAGACATATTGTAAGAGCACCAGACCAGATTACGCCAACAGAATTCGATATACGGATTAATGATCAGTTTAGAAATGCGCAAGATATGTAACTGATGAGAAAAATATATCTGTATCGAATCAATTGGTTCACCCTTAACGTTCTTCCAAGCATGTGTCCTTACTCCTTTAGCGGGTTTTATATATAGGCTATTAAACGAAAGAAAAACAGGCCCACCTAATTTCCTTTGTTTAGGAGTTTTATGGTTTTTATGGCATGACATTTGGCTTGCTTAAATTATATTTATTTATATTATTTTCATTATACAAATATCCATTTATTTGTTTTGTATATTTTCTCTGTTCTAAAGTTTGGAATCTAGAATTTGTGTTTTATGTATAAAAGTAAATCACTAATTTTTCAGCCCCTGGTACTGCAATGTGATGTTTATTAATGTATGGGTTTTATCTAACCTTTTGTATCATGCTTGTATGTGGCATAATAGGAATCTATTTTTGCGTCTGCATTTCCAAATTGTCTCGATCAAAAAACTGTAGAGAAACAAATCACTCACTTCCTTAAATTACCTAGTAGTTTATATAGAGAGTTTGAGAAATGGGTAAAGCTAGTTTTGGGCACAAAAATAACAGTGACCAGACAGTATCAATTTCTATTTCAATATTAATATTTATAAATTAACAGATTTACAGCAAATTGAAAATATAGATATTAGGTATTTCTTTCAACGTCGATATTTCAAATGCATAAAATAGTTTTTATTTAAGTCTTACAAATAACATTTTTTGATAATGAACAATGAATCATAAGACTAAAATATAACAAAGAACAGATACAGTGAAGAAATTAATCAACGAGAACTTGTAGATAATTTTTAAATGACTATTTACAATATATATATATATATATATATATATATATATATATATATATATATATATATATATATATATATATAAAATACGTTACTCCAAAATAAACTTGAAGATGAAATGGGACTAATGCCTTTAATTTAATTACAAAATTAAATTCGAATCTTTTTGCCTCCATTTTTGAAACATGGTTAGAACTGTGTAGCGAAAAAACATATTTTCAATCAGTTAATTCATAATATATATATATATATATATATATATATTGTATGTAAAATGTCAAAAATACATACAATAAATACTCTTAAAATACATCTAGCAATTGCTTCAGAATGCATTAAATATATATATATATATATATATATATATATATATATATTGTCATCCACAGACAGACTGTTTCGCTGTATTACAGTGCATCAGTGTCTAGACGTCCGGTTACATCTAGCTAGGATCAAAACCCGGCTGAATTGGCGTCTGTCAGGGATTCTACCACTAACCCGTTGGCGCACGGTAGGGATGAAGCCGAATTTAAGCGTATTTATTTTTAGATAAACACACAGTGACTGAGAGAACTCGATTCGATTTACCGAAGAGTCTTGTATTAATAGCCGTAATAGTTACTGTTTACAAATATATATGCACCAGGAAAAGACTGTTGAGATGTCTAGGGCATATGACGAGGAAAGAAAGCTTGGTGAATATGTTACTCACAAGATAGTTTCAATGCAAGAGGGATAGATATTTACAACCCAGAACATACTTAATGGATAGCGGAACAGTGTTTAAGAGAGATAAAAAAAAACAAAATTGGTTAAGAGTTACAAAGAAAAGGAAGTTGTGGAGAGTAGTAATCTACAATGTCATTTTTTTTAAAGGCCTGGTTTCTAATCTAATTCCACACTTAATTCTGCAAATAAACATTCAGGTCCCGGGATCCATTTCGAGATCCTTTGATTTCGTGTGAAATGAAGCAAAAATCACAAATCATTTGGATTTGAATTGTTTCAATTGGGATATGTGCTTGATCGGTGTAGACGGAGAATCGTATCCGGTCGTTTCAGCAAAGGTTGAGAGACCGATATGCTGCCTACGGGTGATGGGTGAACATTTTCAAGTTTGCTCACCTGCATCGCTCTTCGTGTATGTGTCAGACAAATCTGTTAGTCATCCAAGCGCAAACTGAACATCGATTCCGACGGCACTTCACTTCTGTGGAGTCATTTCGAATCAAGCGGACGAATGAGGTAAGTACAATAGACCAAGAATACAAGTGGCATATTGATCCAGAACCCGAATAAACCGAATATGCTGAGATAGATAGATAGATAGATAGATAGATAGATAGATAGATAGATAGATTTGAACAGCCTAAGACTTAGTTAAGTATTAACAGGCTGAGGCAAAAAGGGGGATAGGAAGATTGGAAATAAGGGAAGATAGATAGATAGATAGATAGATAGATAGATAGATAGATAGATAGATAGATAGATAGATTTGAACAGCCTAAGACTTAGTTAAGTATTAACAGGCTGAGGCAAAAAGGGGGATAGGAAGATTGGAAATAAGGGAAGATAGATAGATAGATAGATAGATAGATAGATAGATAGATAGATAGATAGATCTGAACAGCCTAAGACTTAGTTAAGTATTAACAGGCTGAGGCAAAAAGGGGGATAGGAAGATTGGAAATAAGGGAAGATAGATAGATAGATAGATAGATAGATTTGAACAGCCTAAGACTTAGTTAAGTATTAACAGGCTGAGGCAAAAAGGGGGATAGGAAGATTGGAAATAAGGGAAGATAGATAGATAGATAGATAGATAGATAGATAGATAGATAGATAGATAGATAGATAGATTTGAACAGCCTAAGACTTAGTTAAGTATTAACAGGCTGAGGCAAAAAGGGGGATAGGAAGATTGGAAATAAGGGAAGATAGATAGATAGATAGATAGATAGATAGATAGATAGATAGATAGATAGATAGATAGATAGATAGATAGATTTGAACAGCCTAAGACTTAGTTAAGTATTAACAGGCTGAGGCAAAAAGGGGGATAGGAAGATTGGAAATAAGGGAAGATAGATAGATAGATAGATAGATAGATAGATAGATAGATTAGATAGATAGATAGATAGATAGATTACGAAGAAAATACATAACTACTTTTTCTATATCAACTTGTCAGATGTTTTCCTTACTTATTCCTGTCGTTATTACATGATTACATTTTCTTGTTATTATTAACTTTATTGTCATTAAAGTAATAAGTCAAAATAATACATTTGATAAAGAACTGTTTACTCCGACATTCAGTCCAAAATATATATGGTCGTCTGTTGTCATAATAGAGGTCTTGCGTCTCTCAGTAATCCTAAGAGCGAATACGTCTGGATTTTCAACTCTTTTAAGACTACCCTTGGCGGTAATGTCAAGGAGCAGGAAGCAGACTGAATTCAACCAACCTCTGAAGAGTGGTTGCTTTATAGCACTTATAACCATATTTTGTTTACTGTTTATAGAAATGCATTTCATTGGTCAAATGAATACACAAAAAATAAATTAGATTTATGAAGATGGATGATTTGTTGGTTATGTTAGAGATATTATTTAAAATTATTTATTTGTTATTTATAGATGTTTTATGGTAAATAAAAAATCTTATTGTTATGAACAATCAAGAGTTGTCGCCCCTTGTTTTGTTACTCTCCTCTTTGAGGAAGCTATTTCTGTTTACTGGGACTATAAAAGAACACTATACGCGAACCTTGTATTCTTAGTTGAATAAAACTTTCATAAAGCCGACACCTGCGTACTTTTGTCATTACACTTATATAACTATTTTGTATCAACGCTATGATGTGTTTATGGATATTTTTTTTATTAAAATTTTGTCCTTTGGGCACTTTACCTCTAGAACTAGCGTTTATATTAATAAAATTATTTTTGTCAAAACAAAGTTTCATTTCGTTGGCAGTAAGGGCAAAGAGAGAGAAACCAGACTTTACGCACCCAACACCCGAAAACTCCAACAGAGGAATAGGCAAACGTCTACACGCCCTAAACGACCAAACCGGCGGAAGATTGCAGACTTTAACAGACAAAGCATCCGACAGCCTGATGCAACCAAGTGTTTTCGATCAAGCCTATCCTTTGAGCCACGAGGGAAGCGATTCTGCCAACAGTGTGTGGGGATTCTTCGTCGCACAGAGTTGTCAACCAAAATGAAATTTACTTGAATGGCCACGTCAAACTCTCTTCATCTACACTTCCGAAGTAAGCTGGGCCTTCAACGTTATTTACGTGCCCGCCACCAGAGGTATGAAAGGGAATATGGAGAGAGGACGCCGATCCCGATGTTTGGATACAAAGAGGTGCCGACTATTTGACTACGTTCTCTCGGAATCTGTAATTCTCATTCGAAACATGTAGGTAATTTTTTCTTTGTCATTCGCTAAAGTTATAAAGAATCTTAACAGTCGATTTTTCTTCCTGATCCAAATCGTCAGGCATATTAACAGAGAAAATGATATTTGGGATACTGAGAAATTTCTGAAGAACAATTTCTATGAAAACAACATACAGATACGAAAATCAAAGAGGTTGAAGATAAAATAATAACATTTTTTTTATTTAATATAAAAAAATTAACTAATCTACTTAACAAGATTGTGTAAAGGGGTAGAAGAAGAAATCATAAGGCGAGTTGTAGTGTCAAAAGTTACAAAAGACAGGTAGAGATGGCGCGTGAAAGAAGTTCTTATCATGATAAGAGCTCTGCCGTTTATTTTTTATTAAATAAAGGACGTTATTTTAATTTATAGGTGCAAAGTGAAGAGCTTCAAACGAGGTCTGTAGCAGGGCCGACATGAGACATGTAGTCAACCGAGTTGAATTTAGCATATTCACACAGACAGACAACCAAATAAGATGGAATTATATAAACACCCTACCAACTAGTGGGAAGGTAGAACCCATCATTCCAAAGATAGGAAGTTAGACTTCATTATATCTCCACAAGAAGATCGAACTTTCATTCGAAGAAGCATATACACCCCCCCACTAGATTTCGTCAAAAAAAATGCTTTCTATAGAAATAGAGATAAGCATCAAGAGTCTTGTAACGCTTGGTCTTTTCGTCATTATGCGTGCTAAAAATATCAGCTGAATTTTGGGGGTTAAAATTGTTCTTCCCATTTTGTGTAAAAGGCATTTCTATCGTTTCAAGCTTCTTTTTAAACTATCAGTAAATTGTCCAGCCTACCTTACCATAGTATAATGTTGATATTACGATTAATTCTGACGCTGTTTATTTTCCAACGAACGTTTCCTATTACTTAAAACTTTCTTTAGATTCGAAACGGCATCATTCGTTATGCACATGCGCTTTGGGATATTTGTTTTCACATTTTCCATCGACAGATTTGACACTTCTCAGATAATTAAATTTCGCTACTTGTCGGATTCTGACGTCTCCACTTCGAAGCGCACATCTTGGGGTGTTTCTCAAGAGAAAAAGCCTTAGATGTGTGCATCTGCCAAACGTTCAGTTTTATTAGAATCCATATTTACGACATTCTTCTCGCGTTTCTTGTCTATAATTTCCTTCACTTGTATGTCTCTGTTTAACACCAACACGGTGAAGTCTGGTTACATTCTATGGCTGATTCTTGACAAAAAGATTAAGCAAAACTCATTTTTTTTTATATTAATGCTATGAAAAGCATGAAATAGGACAACAATCATCAGGATAGTCACAGTAACAATTAGTAGTGACTAGTACACTCGATCGTTACTATATATGTCTATGAAACATAGATAATTTTGTCGATTGAACAACAGGGGAGTGACAGAGACGTGCCACGCTAGAACATAAGGTATCACTCTACGAATGTTTATTATACACAGATCTATTTCAATTATTAGGTTGGTGCAAAAATAATGACGTAATAATGTCGTTTTTTGAAGTTGAAAATACGTCAAAAAACGACATTATTACGTCATTATTTTTGCACCAACCTAATATTTATGGTTAATTTTTTTTTTTTTTAGTGATCAGGATTCAGTCCCTTTCCGCTCCAGGCTGCTTCAAATGCGTCTCCTGTTTGTTAACTTTCTCCCAATTTCAGCTAGAACCGGTTATTAAATCGACAGGTTCTCGTTCTGTTATCGTTCGTGGACGTGCAGGTGGTGTAAATGATGTGGTCTTGAAATGAGAAATCGGAGAACGTAGTAAATCACAGTGCAGCTTCCATCTGCAACGCCTCTTCCAAAAGTCATCTTCATATAAGAACAAAGAAAGGCATGAAAGATTCCAGTCATGTTCGTTACATTCAGTTACACGCAAATACACTTCGGATATGTATTGAATCCATCTTTTTCTCCTCCTCCAGCTATGGATTAAATAGTAGAATTTTTATCTCGAAAAAAATATTTCTTCTCTACAGAAAAAATATTCATGAAATATTCACTTTTTTTTTAATCGAGTTCACCCCAAACAGGGCAGTAAATCCACCGAGCCACAAGCGGTTACTGGGTCCGGAAGACTTAGAAACAGGAACATTGATAAAGAGCGAAAACAGTAAGAGTAATCAAGAAAACAGCAGATAGCGATTAACTTTGTATTTAATATTTTGGCAGAATAAATTTGGTTGGAGAGCATGGAGCGGGAAGGAAGAAGTGCGAGAAAAAAAATAGAATTTACGGTTACATGTAGCCAGATTAACTGGAAGTTGTTGAACTCTCGTCGCCAGTCTAGTGTTGTCTTTAATTTCGAAGAGTCTAGGCATCATAGCGAAGCACTAATCCAAACAATTACCAAGAAAGTAAGGAAGCAACCTTACGGCGGTGAGAAAGCGACTAAAGTCGAGATGCCAGATCAGGGCCAGTAATATTGCAGATTCTTCTTTGGATTTTATCAAGGATAAATAGCAGAAGAAGCAGACCAGTAATATTCTAAGCATAGACGAATGGCAGATTTCTAGATATGTAACATAAACTCTGCAAAGAATACCCGTCTAGCAGGACACAGTGACCAAACATTCCTGTCAGCTAACCTAGCAATGGATTCAATATAATCTTTCCACTTCATATCAGTCGAGAACATTAGACCAAAAGGCGCAGCGTGTAACTCTCCTGGTGGTCAGCATTAGCTATGCTGATGGGAAGTAAAGAATGTCTCTCATATAATTAATAGAGAGTACTTAATTTTTGAAGTGTTAAAATTAATTAGCCATTTTTTGCCCCAGTTAAGAATAGACTGAAAGTCATATTAGATATCAGCTGCCATTCAAACTGATTAGACTTACTATCGCGACAGGAGTAAATAGATATGTCATCAGCATAGGGAGCAACTAACATTCCTAACCGCAGACCTAGCAGTTGATTCAATATAATCTTTCTACTTGGAAAACGCTAACCGGAGAAGGCGCGAGGTGTCATTTTTCTGGAGGTTAACAGCAGCCATGTTAATGGAAGGTCAATAAGGTCCTCACAGTCGGTTAAAAGAGAACGGTTTCGTTTCGGAGGTGCTAAAATTAACAAACCATTTCTTGTCCCAATTAACAACAGATTGTGTATTATTTTTTAGATCAGCTCATTATTATTATTAAGATAGGGTTAAATATTTTTGTCATCAGCTTAGATAGCAAGTTGATAAATCAAAAACAAAGTAGGTCTAAAAATTGAGAGCTGCATCAGTATGAAACGAGAAGATTGCTGGCACAGGATTACTTTTGGAAAAAAAAAAGGGAGAATCATTTTTACAATTGAAAATAGGTTTCGGCTTTAAATAATTCAGTTTGATAAGCCGAAAAAATCGTGTTAATCAATGTTATATTTATTAGGGGGAATAACTCTTGAAATTTTTCTTTCTGCTTATTATTCATTCCTGGGTTAGCACTTCTGCACTTTCTAAGGAATTAGAATGAATACAATCATTCTGTTATTCTTTTGATCGACAAAATGCAGTTCAATGAAAAACTGCAAAGGACTGCAAAAGAACAATTAAATTTAAGAGTTTCTCGGTTGATAGAATTATTCGGTTTCCTGAATCAGGACACGTGATGACGTAACACATCATTGATTTTTTTTAATATAAAGTTCATGTCTAATACTAAAATTATATCTTCCGTTTTACTTAATAAAATGCGTGTATTTTTTAATTTTTCCAGAAGTTCTTTCCGCAGGGCAACGCGATACATGAACCATGAAACGTATCTGTAGGTGAATAGTCTACCATTGAACGATGCAATAATTGATCTTACTATCAAAGAAGTGTAATGAGAACATTTATTTTTTGTGACGAGAAAACTTTCTCTTTTTTGCATCAATATTTTCTTCTTTTAATTTGATATTCGTTTTCACAGCATCGAGCCAGATCGATTGGTTAGAAACTTGTAAAGTTGCAAATCCAATTACTCGCGATTTTTATTTGAGCAAATGAAGCCCAAACGTCGGCATATCACAACATTTATTGGTTTGGAATGTTTCCAATTATAATTTTTAAATATATATTTTTTATTTCGTTTTATTTTTAATCTGAACATACTGGGTGACTCAAATAACTGGTTATAGTTAAAAAAATTTTCTTCTCACATATTAATCTACAAAACTTTTTATGCTTTAAGACAAGTTTGGGTTTCTAAATACATTCTGTTCAAAATAGAATTGTTCTGTATATTTAACAGTTTCCAAATATGAAATATAGATTAAACTTCATATGTTATATACGGTAGGAGGTCATGGCACTTCACGACATTTTGTCCCTAACAATTTTAATCAGTGTCTCTCCACCTAATATTCCGTTTAATTACTGTTCTGTGATCCATTGACACGAGCTGTTTTGGGTAAGTACCGCCTGTGGGTCTTTTGCATTCAGTATGTCCCGTGAGCATGTCCTGTGAGTGTCAAATTCTCCAAGCCCCCTTTCCTCATTATGTGACCCAGAAATGCAATTGTCTCTCTCTGTTTCTCGGTAAAACTGTTCCTTTCGTTCCTAAATTTCATGATAATTCCTCCTTTCACAAAGGTTATATCCGTAGTATGCTCATTGTCCTCCTGTTTAACCAAATTAAGTCCCGCTGTCTCGCGGTGTTGCCACTTGCTCATGTCTGACAATACGCAATTACAAAATTCCCGTTTTTCGGGATCAACCGATATATATACATATATATATATATAGAGAGAGAGAGACAGAGACAGAGAGACAGAGAGAGAGGGAGAGAGAGACACAGAGAGAGGGAGAGATATATAAAGAGAGAGAGGGGCAGAAAGGATGCCCCGATTTCAAAGGTTAAGTACATTTCATGCCTTTGTGGTTCAAGTAGTTTTGAAAATTGTAAAATTTTCAAAACTTAAGTGACGATCCCTAATGTCGATGCCGTCTCTCACAAAAGTTCAGCATAACCCTTTGAACCATGTCTCCTGAGCTATTGCTTCTTTTAGGTCTTCTGCGGTTACTGGTCGGTGTTGATATACTCTTTTGAGGTCTCTCCATAGAAAAAAATCACAAGGGGCTAAGTCCGGAGAATTTGGGAGCTATTGAATATCACATTGCAGGCAAACAAGATGATCTGGAAACATGTCACGGAAAATTCCGAGTGAACGTTGAGACTTATACGATGTGGCACCATCTTGTTGGCACTATACATCATCTCGATTATGAGTAGCGGGTAAGTGGAAAACTTTAGGAGAGAGACACCCTTGGAGTTCGCAATAACGGTCCGATGTAACAGCTACTGTAATACATCCCGCTTCGAAAAAATAAAAAAACCCACAAGCCGAAATCACCCATTGCATACCGGACAGTAACCATTGCAACGTGGATTGGTCGTTCCTAGTGTTCACGAGGGTTATTAACTGACCAGTGTCAAAAGTTCTGTTTAATAAGCATCCCTGATAAATGGAAGTGTGCTTCATCACTGCAGATCAGAACAGCAGTTGGGAGAATGTCCCGGAGAATGTCCTGACACAAAGGTATGCGGGTCCCATAATCCCTCTCAATTAGCTCCTGAACAAGCATCATCTTTTAGAGATGCATGTGGAGAGACCTTTGTAAGATTCTGCGAACACTTCCAACGGACATGTGTAAGCTAGATGCGTGTTTTCGTGCGGAACGTCTGGCAGACTACTGTATTGAGGCTGCCACAGCTGCTACATTTTCCGTCACTGTAGAGATCCTAGGACCGCCAGGGTTTTGCTTGTTTAAAGCCGATTGTGTTTGTTTTTCCATCCATTACGGGATCCTGACGACAGAGGGCAAAGTGCCTTCGGAAGGAACGTTGCGTCGTTACGACAAACTTCGACGTTCTTAAGAAATTCTTCCACAACAAATGCACGATGCTCTCCACTCTAGGGCCTGGTAAGTTATTACCTGAAACAGGAAATAAATGGAATTTAATATACTTCATGGAGATACGAAGTTTTTTTCTTTATCATTTTATCGTTTGCTTTTTTATTAACCTTTGAAATCTGGGCAGCTACCTGCCATAACATATATATATATATATATATATATATATATATATATATATATATATATATAACCTTTCTGTCCTACCCTGTATATTGATGTGGACGACTATTTATGCTCTCGAAATAATTCGATTGAGCTCGCAGAAAAGAAAGGGTGATTTTTTAAATTGTAACTGCTGCTGCTAATGCAATGCTCTTCTACTCGAATCGAGCCCTCCTAGTTATTGACGTAGTAAAAACGTTAAAATTTCCCTTCTGCTCTGCCATACGCTTGGTGCTAGAATCTCTGACTGATCCCAGATCTATCGGGTTTCGATCACGCCTTGAATCAATCAGATGTCTAGTCACACTGATGACTTGTGATACAGCGAAACAATATGTCAATATATATTGGTGTATATGTGCGTATGTGTGTGTTAAAAGTTTATTTATGTTACTCTCATTCCTTTACCCCTTCATGAATTAAATGTGTCCCTTTCGACATTTCTTGAATGTAATATAATGTCGAAACCCCACCTGAAAAAATCCGAAAACTAGAACGGCCGAGAACAAGGAACACTGTAGAAGAAATCCGGCTGAAAGAACGTACCATATTTAATCCTGATCGCACTATTCAACTTTTTATCATACTCCTCTTTAACTTACTCTGCCTAAATATAGTAGCCTAATCTCGTTAGGAGTTGCTCCGCCTTGTCTACTTGGCGAATTGCTGGGTTACTCTTTTTGCGAGTGATCTTTTGATTTCTTCTAAAATCACCTGAGAAAATGGACAATGGCCGAAAACGCTGTAATTTCCGTCTATCCTTAACAATTATGAAGACTATACATTCATCTTTACAGTATGGCGATACTGACGCTTGAAATTTATCAAATACATTTCTTAAATTGCTTTTCAGCAAAATAAACATATTACGTCCTCTAACGTTTTTCGCTCTTCAAATTACCGTTGGGAGTTTCCATTAAAGTCTTTTTTTTTTTGGTTGTGAGTGAAATTAACAGAATGATTATATCATTATTTTCCCTTCTAATTACGTGTGTTACTCAATTTTGTCGTTTTGGTTTTTGGAAGTGTTCAAGCGATGCTTTTATTCTTATTTGGTAAGATTATTTGGCAGCACCACTCTACAGACTTTTGAAGCGCTGTGAATGTTGACAAAGGTTTGTCAGACAGTTGTCTGCTGGCAGTGTACCGATTTCGGTCTTTCTTACCTGCATAGGTGAATTTCATCAAGGACCTCGCCTTCATGTTGTCGATTATCACAATAGATGATGTTTCTTTATCTATTTTCAGTCAACCTTAATTAGCTTTGTGACTTCTCGGCAACCACACAATTATCTCATTTTAGATCCTGCTTTCTTTCTTTATTTATTTATTTCGTTCTTCGTTCGGGCTTGCTTTTGTTCTTTTTTCGTTCAAACACTCTTTCTTTCTTTCTTTCGTTCTTTTTATCTTTCTTTCTTACTGTTTTTGTTCTTCGTTTCTTTTTGATATTCATTTCTTTTTCTTTCTTTATCCTTTTCTTATTTTGTATTATTTAGTTTTCTTTTTTCTTTTCTTTTTTTTTGTTTGTCTATACCGGATGTTTGTATGTCATTCGTGCTTTCTTATTTGAATTCTATCTTTCTTTATCTGCTTTTATTTTTTTCTTTCTTTCATTCTTTCTTTCTTTCTGTCATATTAGTCAGTGCGGTGATAGATAGATAGATAGATAGATAGATAGATAGATAGATAGATAGATAGATCCAGCACTTCACCTTGTGATGAATTCAATTGTTCAGATAAAGATTTAGGACTTTTTGCTATTTCAATGGTGCTTACCTGAACGGATGAAGCTTCACAGGGACTCTCTCCATTTGTCACAAAGATGATGTTTCTTTGTCTATTTTCTGTGAAATTTAATTAGATTTATGACTCCCGGGCAATCACACAACTACCATATTTTATAACCTTCTTTTCATCTTTATTTCTGTCCTTTTTTATTTTATTTCATGCTCTCCTTCTTCCTTCATGTTTGCTTTTGTTCTTTCTTTCATTAATCTACGCTTTCTTACTTTCTTTCTTTCTATTTGTTTTGCTCTTACTTGTTTTCAATTTCTTTTTCTTTTTTCGTTTTTTATTCTATATTATTTTTCTTCCTTTCTTTCTTCCTTTCTTTCTTTCTTTCTTTCTTTCTTTCTGTTTTTCTTCTAGATTATCTTTTCTTTCTTTCTTCCTTTATACTTCCCGTGTTAGTTTTTTTTTTTTATTTATGACTTTAATTATTTCTTTCTTTTTGATTGTCTTTGTTCCTACTTGATTTAATTTCTGTTTCTTTCTTCCGTCGTTTGCCACTTTCTCCCTTTCTTTCTTTATTCTTTGCTCTTAGTCAATATGGAGACAGATAGATAGATAGATAGATAGATAGATAGATAGATAGATAGATAGATAGATAGATAGATAGATAGATAGATAATGAAAAGACTGAGATAGATAGATAGATAGATAGATAGATAGATAGATAGATAGATAATGAAAAGACTGAGATAGATAGATAGATAGATAGATAGATAGATAGATAGATAGATAGATAGATAATGAAAAGACTGAGATAGATAGATTGATAGATAGATAGATAGATAATGAAAAGACTGAGATAGATAGATAGATAGATAGATAGATAGATAGATTATTTGTAGAATTCAAATAAACGATTTGAGACATATAATTATGATATGAAATAAAAATATATAGGTATAAAAATGGTCGCACCTCGGAATTTGACAGATTGAGAATGTCAACTGGCAGGAGAAATCGATAGAATCTAATTGAGCAAAGAAAGAGACCGATTCTTATAGATAAGAATAAATTATATATACGACCAAATAACAGAAATCAGTTGAAGACTTTTAAAAGCATCAATAACAATGACATGTAACTCGAAGACAAAATAATATAATCAAGATGTTGGTTTGGTTGTTTTTGTTTCGTGGCATGTCAACACCTCTATGGGTTATTTAATGCCGAAATCTAAATATTCTCAACGGAATTTATCTCTCTCTCTCTCTTTTTTTTTTTTTTTTGAAATACTGTTTTTAGGGATACAAGTCTTACTATTTAACCTATATTTGGGGATAGAAGAGGTGAATTGATACCTTTTCCAAGGATATATGCGCGTTATCAGAAAGAAACAGTTGAAAATCCTGGGATACATAATGAGGAAAGAGGGCTTGGAAAATCTAATACTCACAGGACATATTAAATGTAAGAAAGACAGAGGAAAACAACTCACCCCATACTTGGTGAACTTGTGTAAATGAATTAGGGAACAGGGTTTAGGATAAATAACACAGAGACAAATTTAATAAGAATTACAAAAGACGGGAATTTATGGAGAGCCATGATCGCCTACGTCCTGAAGAGAAACGGGACATAAAGAAGAAGCGAATATAACGAACCCAAGTGGAATTAGATCCCGGCTCTCCGATTAACAATTACGAGAAAGTATCGATCGCAATACACGCACATTCAAGCTTAAAGCCTCTGGTATTGTGAAACGGGCACCCATCAAGGTACTGAGGCTCGACGTTGCTTAATTACGATACTCGTATAAGAACCGGGGTTTGAAATTGATGGGGCCAAAAGGACACTGAAATAAATTATAGTAGAAACAGCAGAAAACAAAACGCCGTAAGCAAGATTTTGACTTTCGACATTAAGTAAAATTTAAGGAAGGACAATCTGATCAATATCATTATATCGAAAGAATTATGACAATGGACTTGAGAAACCTAATTTCCTAAAAAAAACTCTTTTAAAAGAAACATTTTATAAATTTTATCCGAGAGTAATGTTAAATGTTCCGTCGATGAAGGCTGCCTTTTTCCTTATAAAGCGACGGCTAATCTTACCATTGCCACTAGCTGAGGTCTTAGAACACAGGAAATATGAATTTCCCTCTCTCAGTACTACTGTCATGACAACCAACACGAAATATTGACTTGCTGGCAAACGCATTAAAACACAATTTAGACAAGCGCCGAGCGGCCGTAAACATATTTGCTCAAGATGAATGGCGTTCATCGAATCTGAAGGAATAAACTGAAAGATTGAAATAAAGATATAGAGTGCGTGGCTCATTAAAATGTCAGTTACCACGCCCTCTAGCGATTTACAAAGAGTAACTTTGATAAGACTAAAAGCGGAAAATAGGGCGCACCCAATGAGAATCGAACTCACTACACAGACGTAACTGATCTAGAAACAAACTAGCTAACCATGACGAAGTGCCAAACCACCCTTCTGCTCTTGTCCGGAAGTCATAAATCTAATTAAGTTTCAAGGGAGAGAAACATAATCTCAGTGACAAAAGGAGAAAGTTCCTATGAAGCTTCATTTGTTAAGGTAAACACCATTGAAATGGTTAGCAAAAAGTCCTAATTTTTTATCTGAACAATTAAATTCCTTACAACGTGATGTGCTGGATCTATATATCTATCTATCCTTTTAAAATTTAATATATTGACAGAAATACTCTACCGATCAACCAGGCTATCAGTTAAAAACCCGTTCTCCTACGATCACACAAGTTAAGCAGCGTCAGGCCATGTCAGTACTTGGCGTGGGAATAAAAGATAATGTAAGCTTAACATGTTGTTCGTGTAAAGAATGGCGGCAGAGAATTGGAAATCGGAGAGCTGAGTTCCAAATCCAGTCTGATTTGTTACAATCACGTACTCGCAAATACCCTGTTCTTCTTCCAACTAAGGGTTAATTAGGAGGACTTTTTTCCGTAAATCATTACATTCTTACAATCTTATAATATTTTCTGGCATTAAATAATCTAAAATTTGATCAAAAAATCAAATCGATCAATCAAACAATCTAGCGATCGATCAAGAATAACACTAAAAGATTAATGATGAGAAGCAACCTCAAATCCTCGACGTTCAACGGTGAAATACCTACAATCGACAGTTCTAATTATTGATAAGGTTTGTTCTTCGTTTTTATTTGACCCAATGAAGAGATTCTTAACGTGGACACAGAGAAAATATTTATATTTATTTTCAGTGGTTATTTGAAGAATTTAAGGCGTTCTAATATATTTCTTCTGATAGACAAAACTCAATGAATCTTTATCTATAAAAGGCAGGATATGCGTGTGTGTGAGTGTGTGCACCAAAATATACATGCACATGCTCCAAGTTAGCAAGAAGGCCAAGATCGACTTTGCATTTCCCAACTTCCATCGATAGTGGAAATAATCGATTTTTTCATGCTTCTACGGCAAATTTCATGTAGTTTGCGGCCATTTTGTACTGGCTATAGTGAGAACCTATAGCTGGCTGCGACGAATAGGCATGAAGATTCTACTGGTCAGCGTGAGAGCCAACAATTGACTGACACGAATGTTAACTACCTTGCATCGATAGCTGCATTCGTCACACGTCGGAAAAATTTAAATCTGATCTGCATGACACTCTACTCCAATTATCTCATTCGCTTGCTTAAACTCAACGTTGATTCGGATTCCGCAGAACTGGTTTGGGTGTGAAAATGTATTTGTTGTTAACATTCTTTTTTCATTCGGTTTTTCCAGTTACGAGTCTTTTTTTAAAGCTGATCGTTTGATGTTCATTTTGTTTAGTTCTTTTTTCGTAACAGATTTAATGTTTAGTATAGTGTGAGATAGGCAAGAAGTAAGGCATGTAGCAACATCAGCACGGCAAAGGGCACTTTTTTCAATGCAAGGAAAGCAAAAATATTTTAAGTTAAGTGATGGCGATTGCTGTATTAGTTGTACGATTTTTGAATCAAGGACGGGCAACGCCGGGCCATGCTGCTATTCAATAAATGAATATTTGGTGACCATGATGATTGACTGCGATCTCAATCCTAATGTTTTGTAAATAATGTCGTTCGGGGTTTTTGAGCGATACGAACATATATATCGGGCAGAGCGCATACGTTTTACGGCCGAATATCCAGAATCTCATGGGCAGAGCAAGGCACAAAATGACGATGTTTAAAAGTGAATGTGCGCTATATTACGAAAGAATGCACAGCTGAAAACTTTGGGACACGTGATATGGAAAAACGGCCAAAAGAATTGACCAATCACCGCATCTATGGATGGCAGAACAAGGAACGAGGTAATAAAAAGCGTGGTAAAAGGGTATGAGTTACAGAGCGCACCTGAAGATACGAAGGTAGGGAGAGACGTGATAACCAACGTCCGGAAAGCACATGGAATATAAAAGATGTTTTGATTTGAACATGTACAGTCGCACGGACACTGCAACACAGAGAGAGAGAGAGAGAGAGAGAGAGAGAGAGAGAGAAATACATACATTAATTAAACAGTGCTAAATATATTTACCACCCTAAATGTTCCAGAAATTTCATAAAAAATATGCGTACTCCAACAGAAATCTTTCGAACATTCAGGCCAGTAAATGTATTTAATAGTGTCGAATTAAAAAACAGAGTTTTTTTACTTAAATAAATTGTATGTAATACGGTGTTTACTCATTCCCCTCACGAGAATGAGACGTGACACAAGGTGGTTTAAATGTGGGGACCCGAGCGTGTGCACCTGGACAGGGACAAAAATTTCCATCAGCCCCTGCAACCGTCAGTTGCACTGGCCTCGGTGCGAGCACCGAACCCTCCCTCTTGTGCAATGGGACGGCGCGGCCTCGGGAAGCTGTTCCCTAGGGCTGGGCACATCTTCAGTATAATTTTCTCAATTTACCCTCTGTTCTTTGACAGAGAAGTCCCTGTGCACACTCTGCCCAAAGACAGAGGCGCAACTGAGAGATGATAAATGATACGTACGAATTACTTTATGGTAAATTGTATGTAATAAATATAACGTATAAACAGAAAATATATTAAATAATTGTCGGAATCTTTTCAATTCATTGTGTGTGTATATATATATATATATATATATATATATATATATATATATATATATATATATATATAGCTAGGTTAATCTATAGATAGATATGAGATGCTATTGAAATTTCTCACATCAATTTTAAAAACATATTAAAAAATAAAGAACTCCGTTTTCTAGCAATAATTCCTTTTTCGGATGAAGCCATTTTTATTTTCGTGCAGCACCCCCTAATATCGCTTATATACGCATGCCCATAAAATATTCATTTCGTTTGGCAGAGACCTACTGAATATATATATATATATATATATATATATATATATATATATATATATATATATATATATATATATACACAGAGGGAGAGAGAGATGCATTTGGGTGAGTGTTCGAAAAAATATGTATATGCGTTGCATTGATGATGTTAATTGTATATAAATGCATCCAAATATGTTCCCGCGATGTTACTATGAAAAAAATAAAAGGAATGTAAATGTATTTTTAACTTGAAGAAATATCTCTTTGAAACAAACCTTTTAACACAGAACTGGGCCCCGAGTATTGCCACTTACTTTGAAATGTGTGTTCTTTAAGTTTGCTTATACAAGTAGTGTTATAAAACTATTAACATATACAGACGTAGATATGAACTGAAAATATATAAGTATATATAGGTCGCACATTGAAAATGATATATAGATAGATAGATAGATAGATAGATAGATAGATAGATAGATAGATAGATAGATAGTGTTATGGCTTAGTTGCTTGTACCACGGTGATAGTCCAAGGTAGAACCAATAAAGAAAAACTCGAACACAGGTATGGAATAACACAGATATATAACAACCAGGAATATATACAGAGAAGTAGAAGTGTTAGTATAAACAATCAGGTTTATTAGAGAGATCAATGTAGTCTCGACCAGTATCACTATTCCAATGTCTTGCACTAATCGTCTGAACGCGACTCTGTTTCGGACTGCCTCTGACTCGACTCTTGACTCGACTTGAACTACTCCTGAGGCGCAGTATTTATTAAGTATGGAATAGTCCATTACTATTATTATGGGTAAGATCCCATAACAGATAGATAGATAGATAGATAGATAGATAGATAGATAGATAGATAGATAGATATTTAGGAAGGAAAATATATTAGATAGATATTTAGGAAGGAAAATATATTAGATAGTTATTTCGGAAGAAATATATATTAGATAGATATTTAGTAAGGCACATAGATAGATAGATAGATAGATAGATAGATAGATAGATAGATAGATAGATCTATCTATCTATGTATTTAATCGTATCTAGATAGATCTCTATAAAGTGCCAGCATCGAGAAGAGGAACACGGATATCAAACAAGAAAAAAGAACATACGCGTGAGTAGACATCCAAGTTTAGAGATAAAAAAAATGATGAATTGCTTCTTTTCTATATTGCATAAATCTTTCTTAAGAGTTTGCAATTTTCATTCTGAAATAACATATTCTACATGAAAAGAATTTCTTGGTTTTCATTTCTCGCTTTTTTTTTTAATATTTTATTTTCTCCATAAAAATGTTTTCTATAAGGCGATTATGTTTTCCTTTTCCGTAAAATCTCATTCCTTTGTTGACAGATAAACAATAACCACAACAACAAAAAATAAGCCAATACTAAAAATCTTTTATTTTCCTATTTTGTTCATTTGAAATGTTCTCATATGAAGAAAAAAAAATCGTCGATTTTATTGCTGGAAGGAAACGTAAGATTTAGAAAAGTGTACAATAATCAACTGCGTTCAGATCAAACAAGAGACAAACGAAGGAAAGATCAAAATGGACGATGGTGAACTAAAATGTATGCCATTTTATGTGAACCTCCTGTGATGCGTAATTATCATTGAAGATAATTTTGCCTACGATTGATTTTAATGTTTTTGGTTCGGATTCTTTCTGTAATTCAGCTCTGAGTAATTATCACTTTAAGACTTTTCGCTCTCCTTTTTTTTAAGTTTGTTTCATTAAAGGAAAGATCTAGTAAGTTTCAGATTGTTTCACTATAACACAATGAAAAAACTTGATCAAATTATTTATGCATAATATACCTTTTTATAACTTTTAGAATATTTATTAGTCTTCCGAGAAATCCTCAGACAACTGATCTTTTCTTTAATGTAACTTCTAGAACTTCTAAAATCTCTGATCTTATTATTTGTTGCTTAATATACCTTCTGTCGTCGTCGCCGGTACCCGTCCGCCTCGGGAGTGCAAGATACATGGAGAACTAGGGCTGCCCAGACGTCTAGTTCCCCCTCTCGGCCTTGCTAGTTGAATCCAAAGGAAAGGATAACTAGTTCCCCCTCTCGGCCTTGCTAGTAGAATCCAAAGGAAAGGATAAACCAAAAGTGGTTTGGTACCAACGCGGCTGCAGGAGTTGCCGGTAGGTAGCACAAAGTGCCGTCCATCCGCCTTCGGGGCTCCACTCCGGGTTTGAAGTTGTCTTTCTCCTAGACCAGTTGCCATCTAAGGCTATAGAACCCAGTCTGTCCTGCTATTTACCCATAGCTGGAGGGAGAAGAATAGGATTAGTACCTTTTCCAAGAGTATTAGCACATAAGTGAATGTAATGGATTCGACTGGAATTCGAACTCGGCTCACCGATTACGTAATTCAAGTTGCTATACATTCCCAACCGTGCCTCCACTTTTATGCCTTCTGTAATATTTGGAATACACGTATTTAGTATACCGAGAATACTCCTGGAGAGCAACTCACTGCGACTTCTTAGCCTCATGTTTTTTTATCTGATTTCAAGTGTAGCGTCTACATCGAGCCAATAGTTGCATCTACTGCAAGGAAAGTTGGGTTGCTGTATCTTGCCAGAAAATTTATCTCGTCAAAGTCCATTTTGCACATTTTAAAATCTAGCATTCGCCCGTGCATTGAATACTGCTGCTACATCTGGCCTGGTACTCCTGCTATTCGTCTTGAGGTTCTTGACAAAATCCAAATAAGGATCTGTAATTTAATTGATCCTGATTTGGCATCTTCACTTCCGTCTCACTGACGCAACGGGGTTTCCCTCTGTCAATTCTTCAAATATTTTCATGACAACCGCTGTGACGAGCTTTTTTCCCCTGGTGTCCCGATTTTTTTTGATTTTTTTTTTAAGCTTAGCGCCCCGAGCAAGGCATGAAGCCACTAGGATGCAGGGGGGGTTGCAGAAGATTTGTAGCAAGAGCAGATAGGAGTGATAGAAGAAAGGATGAAGGGAAGGGTAGTGTGTAGATCAAGGTAACTGGAGATGTCGATTGACATTACATTTGAATAGTTGGAGATTATAGCTATCAGGGAAACAGTAATTGGGAAGGGTGTTCCACACGTGAGAGGTGCGAGGTATGAAGCTATTGGAGTAGAAGAGACGGCTACATTTTAAAGTTTCTACAGTGTAAGGGTGAGAGCGGGATGCCAGCCTCGTAAGGCGCTTGTATTCATGGAGACTGGGGACCAGGGAAAACAGCTCATCGGAGCAATTGCCATGAAAGTATTTGTAGAAGAGACAGAGAGAGGCGACGGCGCGTCTGTGAGATAGTGGTTGCAGACGAGACGCCAGATCAGGGCCAATCACATTACATATCCGTCTCTGGATCTTGTCAAGAACTCCGAGGTAAACAGAAGGTGCCCCAGACCATATATGGCAGCAATACTCCATGCAAGGGCGAATGGTCGTTTTGTATATTTGAAGTATCGATTCAGGGGAGAAAAATTTCCTGGCGCAGCACAGAGAGCCAACTTTCCTCGCGGTAAATTTAAGCGTGCTACTAGATTGGCATATAGGTCCCACCCATTTACTATTAAAATAGCTAAATGCAACCACTACTTCTCGTGTAATAGTTTATTTCCTCGAATTTCTCACCTGTGGAACTCCTTTTTGTTTACTTGCTTCCTTGATAATGACAATCTTCAAAAAATTAAATGCAACAGCAATCTCCATTTTCTATCTTCTTAAACCCCGATCATCTTTTGTCCGTTCCTCAATTCTCCCTATACTCAGTCTTTTCTCTCACTTTCACTCCGTGTAAGCCGCTGCATATTACTGGCGTTCGCGCCTTGCTTAGAGTAGAATGATTAAAAAAAAAAAACATCTTCAGTCAACTGATCATTTCTTTCCATCAATGTAACTTCTATATGACTTTGAAATGATTCTTTATTATTACCAAAATTTTTCCCCGGGCTGAGATCATTATTTTTTAACTTCATATGCCCTCTATACGAATACACTATTATTAGCACACGCACATAAAAGGGGGAGATGAAATTTTACCTAGATCTTAAGCGATTTTTTTTTTTTTTTTTTGGTTTTATAGTTGGAGGATAGGATCTTTGAATACGAGTGTTATAAATCGATGAGGAAAACTAAAACAATGAACTCATTTGAAGTCACCTGACAACAATCCAGACTTTGATGAATTTCAGGCTGCTTGTATATATTAACAGACTTGAGACTGAAGAAGTCAGATCTGTTCCGTCGTTGGTAGACGTTAGACTGTCCCTCGGGTAGTTCGGATGTCACCTGTTCGCAAATACCAGCCTGACTGAAATACCGAGAGATTTGGTAGGATGAAAAAAATCAAAGGAAGATCTGATCTATCAGTCCGACATAGCAGAAGCCTGCCAAAGTGTCACCTAACTACACACACACCAAGACCGAACAAGTGAAGCCCTAAAAAGATGAATGGAAAATTTGTTCAAGTTCTCATTTTTTACCGTGCATTTTTTTTTTCATCTTTCTCGTCCTTTTGGCCGTGCCGAAGGCCAGTCCCGCCTTTTTTTTTTTTTTTTTTTTTACAGCACAGGATTTCTTGAGTGCTCCATCCGATAGATTCAATACGCACTGTTTAAAATAAAAATAGTGTGTCTATTTCAAATACGGGTTTCTATTACAAATAGGATTTGAAGTAAT
The DNA here is from genome assembly GCA_963932145.1 of Acanthosepion lycidas. Taxonomy (NCBI): domain Eukaryota; kingdom Metazoa; phylum Mollusca; class Cephalopoda; order Sepiida; family Sepiidae; genus Acanthosepion; species Acanthosepion lycidas. The sequence continues at coordinate 68,110,184 of OZ010581.1, forward strand.
TCAAATAATTCCTATTAAAAATAACCATTTAAGAAAATACAAATATATAAAAAAAGATTCGTTTCCGGAGTTAATTCAGTCAGTTAGTCAATAAGCATTAACATAATTTGGTATTGGCATATGATTTAGTGAGTAATTTTGTCATCATGATTTAATAATTGATTTAATTAAACATAATTTATATGTATCTGTGTTTCTAGTTTCTAAGTTCTTATTTAAACCAATGTTTGTGTTTACATTTGAGATTTTCTTAAATCTATATGAATTACTGGAGTGAGTGTCAGATTCTCCAAATATTTTTTTCTTTTTAACATGTTCCAGAAATTTCAACTAATTCTTCTTGATGTTACGTATAAGCATCCTTTTTGTTTCAGTTGTCCCCAAAACCTCGTCGCTGCTCACATGTTCGGCCCATGGCATCCTCAGTATCCTTCTGTAGAACCATATTTCTGCTGCTTCAAGTCTCTTCGTCATCTTTAAGTAGATTATCCAGTATTTGCTGCCATAGATGCCGACAGATATCATGTAACAGTTCAGTACTCTTTTCTTTGTTTCCAAGGAAATTTTCCTGTATTTTAATACTTTGCTCAGCTTTAGTAATGCGTCTTTGACAACCCCAATAAGTCTTCGTGTCTCATAGTGACACTTTCGTCCTCTGTTAGAACACTTCACAGATATTTAAATTTCTGTACCTGTAATTTGAATTTTGGGCTCATCATTTTGCTGATGACCGTACATTCTGTCTTCTTGTAGTTTATGATTAATCTTTTCTTCGCGCTTTCCTTCGGTATTTTCTGTAGGAGGTTATGTAGTTTTCTTTTCGTGTCTGCTATCGTCAGTGTTTCATCTGCATACCTTATATTGTTAAGATTGTAGCCGCCATTGATAAATCCTGGTATGAATTCTAGTTCCCTCATAATTGCATCGCTGTATATGGTTGAATAAGTCCGGTGAGAATATGCACCTTTGTCTTACACCCCTTTCTTATTTTGTATACCTGCTGAGCTCATTTTCTGGCCGTATGCACTCGGTTTTCTGCCAGCATAGATTCTTGATTATTCTAATATCTTTTCCAAACAGATATTCACGGCGTCCTTTGTCGAAACCCTTTGAGTAGTTTATAAAACATAGGTATACTTTCGTCTGAATTGCTCTTTCTGTTAACATTCTGAGCATAAATATCGTATTCCTTGTTCCTGTCTCTTTGATGAACCCACACTGTTCTGATCCTATTTCTGGTCTGATTTTGCTACGCGATCTATTCATTAGAAATCGGTTTTTATATGGCTCATTAGGCTGATTGTTCGGTAGAGTTTACATTCGTTTTCGCCTTCATTCTTTTTTAGGCAGTGCTATGAAAACAGATCTACTTAGGTCTGCCAGCATATAAACCACTGTTGTAGATTTAATTCATTGTTTTTGTAATCTTGTGTATCCCGGAATCGTGTAAGGCTGCCAGCATCTCTATTAAAATTCCGTCTGGACCTGATGCTTTTTTTTTCTCTTCAAATTGGGCCGTGCAGCTTCCTCTTCGGTTTTTAATATTTCCGGCCCGGCAATATTCCTATGTATTGCCCGGCTCTTCTCTGTTGTCGTGGAAGAGATCTCCGATATATTTTACAATATGTTTTTCTTTCTCTAATATGAGCGTTCCGATGTTGGATTTTATGCCGCCTGTTCATGAGCATGTCTTTTTTTTTTGTTTTGTTTTTTTTGTTTTTTTTTTTGTTTTTTTTTTTTTTTTAAGCATACCTCGTTAATCGGAGATATTCATTCTCTCTATTTTTTTGCAGATTCTTCGCTGGGACATTCTTCTTTAACCTGTCTGCATTTAACCCGTATTTCATTGCGTAGTTTTCTGTTTTCCGTTCCATGTCTTGATATTATTCTGTTTTCTTTGCATCATGTCGAAAATGTTAACTGTGATCCATTCGTTTTTTTTTTCTTTTCTTCTTTGGCATGACGTCGTTTGCTAATGTCACTAAAGCCTCTCTTTCGAGTTTATATTTCCATTCTGTCCCTCTTATCTTCTTTTCACACTGTCAATATATATATATATATATATATATATATATATATATATATATATATATGTTTACTTCAGGTTCAGATCCTTCATTAGTCTTTTGCATTGCAATGTGGATGCTGCGTTAGGCTTCTTCAGTTTCCCCAGTCTCATTTATAATTTACATATAACAGGGAGGTGGTCGCTTCCGCAGTCGACACTTGGATAGGTTTTGCAATGAAAACCGCTTCTTGAAACCCTTACAGAGTCCTAATTTAAAAAATGGCACATAGGCTATTGAGAAGAATCAGGACCGGAAGGGGCCAAAACGAGTTGAAATTCGTATTTGGCGCACTCAAATTACCTAGAAATCAAGCGTCAGATTCCATTCAATAAAATACGTGGTCTCCAGTGTAACATATAATTATAACATATAATACAGTGGATTCAAAAGTTGGTATATAGTAGATTTTATTTAAATCGGGATCATTCCATGCAAGGCAGTAAATCCATTAAGACACAAGAGTTTACTGGGTGTGGATGAATTAGGAACAGAAACATTAATAATCAGGAGGACAGGCATTTACATTTTTGCAGATCAAAGTTGGCTGGAAAGCATTGAGCTGGAAGGGAGTCCCACAAGCGAGAAGTGCGAGAAAAGAAACTGCTAGCATAGAATTTACGGTTACATCTAGCTAGCTCAGTTTTAAGTGGATGAGATCTCGACGCCAGTCCAGCACTGCGCTTAAATTCAAAAAGTCTAGGTATCATAGCGAAGAGCTCATTCGGACAATTAGCATGAAAGTATTTATAGAAAAGACACAGGGAGGCGGTGGGAAAGTAACTGAAGCTGAGCTGCCACATCAGGATCAATAATATTGCTGATTCTTCTTTGGATCTTATAAATAAGCTCAAGGTAAATAGCAGGGGCATCAGGCCATATCTGGCAGCAATATTTAAGCCTGGATGAATAGTTGTCTTATACATAGGTACTATAGATTCTGGAGAGAAAAATTTCATAGCAGCTGACCTAGCAATGAATTCAATATAGACTTTCCACTTCATGTCAGCTAAGGAGCTTAGCGCGAGTAGGCGCAACGTGCCACTTTCCTGGAGGTTAGCATCAGCCATAGTAATGGCGAGAATATTATTTTCGGGGGCGTAAAAATTAACAAGCAATCTTATGGCCAAGTTAAGGACAGACTTGAGCTTGTTTTGGACATTAGCTGCCATTTTAACCTAGTCGGACTGATCAGCCTTATTATCGACTACGAGTAACAGTTGATCTGAAGAAACGAAAGCCATATTCCTTGTTAGAAAAAAGGGCCATGCGACGAGGGATCAATAAAATAAGTAAAAGTCGCTAATCAATACAATACGTTTTTGTACTTAACTTTTGATTTTAATTACTGTATAACAATTTTTTATCATTATCTACTTACTAGACTCTAGTATATATAGGATAAATCTGTTCAATAAATCTAAACAGAGCGTGTGTAAATATACGAAGTATCGACACTTCATATATATATATATATATATATATATATATATATATATATATATATATATATATATGTATGTATATTAATAAAAAGAAAGAACAGTAAGATATATAATCCGGTGTTCTTATAGATATTTTTATTTTTACAAAATAGTGCTCAATGTAAATTTACAGAGCATTAATATTATAAATTCATTGACTTAAAATATGTTTTTTCGCTACACAGTTCTAACCATGTTTCAAAAATGGAAGCTAAAAGCCCCGAATTTAATTTTGTAATTAAATTAAAGACATTAGTTCCATTTCACTCCAAAATTCGCATGAGGATGAAATGGAACTAATGTCTTTAATTTAATTACAAAATTAAATTCGGGGTTTTAGCTTCCATTTTTGAAACATGGTTAGAACTGTGTAGCGAAAAAAAACATATTTTAAGTCAATTAATTTATAATATATATATATATATATATATATATATATATATATATATATATCGACAGAGATAGACAAACAAACGGGGGAGAGTTAGAGAGAGAGAGACAGTGAAAGAGTTAATTTTGATGAGAATCTAACAGAATGCTAAATATATACGACAATTTGTAAAACTTTTGCTTTGATATTCACACATTTCAAGATAACAATACATCAAAGAGACATTAGATCAATATTTTCAATAAAATAATGTTGATTGATTAATTCTTCTGTTTTAATGGTGTATCAACTATGTCGCTTATATAACACCATTTTTTAAATATATATTGCTCGTAAACAATCCTTTGGGTTGATGTTGTTTTTATTATTGTTGAAACAATTAAACATTAGTTATTCAAGTCGTGAAATCGGTTCCAGCAATAAAGAAACATATTTCAAAAGCTTTTTTTTTTTAATCTTAGACAAACATAATTGTAGTAGATTCGTCTCTCTCGTTCCGGACTACAATGAAACTATTAAATAAATATTATGGGTATCAGAGATTTTACAGACATGTAAATGATCTATTTAAATAGATGGAGCAATTTTTCAAATAAATATATTGATATGCTGGAAAAAAAATGTTATATCCCCGGCCACGAAATCTTTCCTTCAGTAGAATCAAAGAAAGACAACGAAAGTTTAAAGAAGGGACAGATTAAAAAAAAAAAAAAATGGTCAGGTGGCAGAGATTTATTTTCTTTCTTTCTTTTATCTTTTTTTTTCTTCATTTGAAAATAGAAGAAAAACACACGATAAATGTTTCACTCCTGTTGCTACTGTGTGAACGCTAAGGCCAGCTATCACACTCTAACTTGTGAAGTCCACTCAGGAGAAGTGAAGTTCAGTTTATTTAGTCTTTTTCTTTTATCAGTAGAACTGTACTTCTCGGACATACACCCGCTTTTCCGACCACGTAGTCTTCTCTATCAGACCGTTTTATTACACTTCATCCGTGCCGCGATGGACTCGACTTTCACTAAATTAATTCCGGTCTCGTCTTTGTGATCTTCCTCATGTAGCCTTTCCCATCAATACCCCAACAGCGTTCTTTGTAAAACAATCATTTATCAAATCTTTGTGTTATCAGATGTTATCTTGCGACAAGTACTTATTTTTCTTTACTACGTACAGTGTACTTACGACCACATCACGTTGAAACACATCTAGTACAATCACCGATGTTAAGCAACTTCGAGCCTAGATGGGTGAACGGTTCGAAATGTCATGTGCTGTAAGTCTGGATGCTTGGGTGGTGTAATGCATAATGGCTCTGAATTGTTAATCGGAGAGCCGAGTTCCAATTCCAGATGGGTTCGTTATATTCACTTGCGCACATACCCTTGAGAATGGAATTAATCCACCTATTCTCCCCTCAGATATGGGTTAACTAGTAAGACTTGTATGACTAAAGCATTATCATCACCAACAAAAAAAAATCTTCTTCTAATCTAACATATTTTCTGGCTTTAAATAACCCACAAAGGGTTGATAAGCTTTCGAAAAAAGAATAAATCAATCAATGAAATACCGATTAGCTACACTTTCTCTGGTATGTAAATGTACAGAAACTACTGTGGCCACAAAGTGAGGGATCAGTTTATGCATACGTTGGAAAACAGAATTTATATCCGATTTTATATCGATATTATAATTTCTTGTTTGTTTATAAAATTCTGATTTGGTCTGAAGACAATGCTTTTTTTTCCCTCCTTGGATTAATTAGTAAGACTAGTATCAATAAAATCACTACCATCATTATTAAAATATTGTATACAAAATATTTAGCTTTCGGTATTAACTAATGCTTAGACGTTGATATGTCGTAAATCAAAAAAATAACCAACCGTGTAATGGAAGCAATTTGGGACTTATCATTGATAAGTCCCAACTACTCTCGACATATTGTCTACCGCCAACTCTGATAGATTCCATTCTGTCCCAGCATTTTAATTTGTGTTAAAAAATGTGTCCTTATTTTTCGTCGAATGACCTTAGATTCTGCTTCTTCTTTGATCCAGAAACACGTGGATATGAGTGTTGTGTAATGCATGAGAAAAAGGAGAACCGATTTTGAATTCTAGTCGAGTTTATTACATTCACTTACGCGCAAATACCCCTGGAAGAGATATGACATACGCACAAACGAATACACGCACACACACACACACATATATATATATATATATATATGTATATATATATATATATATATATATATATATATATATATATATATATATGTGTGTGTGTGTGTGTGTGTGCGCGTCTGAAAATATATATATATATATATATATATATATCCATGTTTCATTAAATAATATAGACAAGCGTTGTCTATTTATTTTATGTAAATTCTTTTTATAACGTCTGATAAGCTTAATAACATTATCATTAAACGAAGAAAGAAAATCACAATATTGATCCATATTTTTTAATCTTGATATATATATATATATATATATATATATATATATATATATATATATATATATATGACCTAGTATAGGATTGGTGTCGACGGAATAAAATTCCAATGACTAAATACGATATTCTGAAAAGATTGCTCAATACATAGTAGAAAAACTATTATTTATTCAAAAATTATAATATAAACATGTTATAACATCAGTACAAAAATAGCTATTTTCTTTCAACACTTCTGGTATCTTCTCAAGTGACCACAGAAATCACCATCACTTGAGAAGACACCAGAAATGAAGACACCAACACTTGAGAAGACACCAGATGTGTTGAAACAAAACGGCTTTTTTGTAGTGATATTATAATTTTTTTATGTTATATAATTTTGGAATAAATAAAATCATATATATATATATATATATATATATATATAATATATAGGGTTGGTGCAGAAATAATGACGTAATAATGTCGGTTTTTGACGTTAACAAATACGTCAAAAAACGACATTATTACGTCATTATTTTTGCACCAACCTAATATATATATATATATATATATATATATATATATATATATATATATATATATATATATATATATATCAGTATTTTAAGAAAGAATTTACCATTTATCAAAGTTTCATTTTTTTTTTAGTCTATACCCGTATTTGAGTAGATGCTCTTTTTAGTTCGGTTCTGGGACACATAATAAGGATGGAGGGCCTGGAGAACTGGATACTCACCGGTCGAATAGAGGGAAAGAGAAACAAGGGAAAACGCGTGATATACCTGGCAGGTGGATGATAGAACATTGTCTGGAGGGAAGGAACTTGTTGAAATCTGCAAGGGATAGAGGGAGGTGGAGAGGCCATGATCGCTTACGTCCTGAAAGGACATGGCACATAAAAAGAAAAAAAGAAGATAATAAAGAATATATTGTGTAATAAGTAAAGAGACCATCTACTCAAATATAAGTATCCACTAAAAATAACGTTTAAGTAATAATAATTATTGGCTCCTGAAATAAAATTTAATTCCAGTTGAGCTCTCTAGTGAGGAGTTATGGGTTTGTAAACAGTGACTATTATAGCTAATATAGCGAGTCTCTTCGCAAAAGCGAATTGAGTCACGGTCACTGGGCGTGTTTCTAAAAATAAATACGCTAAAAATCCACCTACATCCCTGCCGACGGCTCAGTGGTAGAATCTCTGACTGACACCAATTCAGTCGGGTTTCCGTCCTAGCTAGAGGCAACCGGATGAGCTGCGAAACAGTCTGTGTGTGGATGACGTTATATATATATATATATATATATATATATATATATATATATATATATATATATATATATATATATGTGTGTGTGTGTGTGTGTGTGTATGATAAGCTATATTCATGGATTAAAGTGCTCAATATCAGGGATAAAATATATGTAAATATAAAAGTGGACATTCTGATCAACACCAGTCTGTTTAAGGTAATCTTCAGGGCATAAAAATTACCTTTTAGCTGAAACAAACTGGCGCCCCAGGGTATTGACCTCAATGTCCTCTCTCTCTCTCTCTCTCTCTCTCTCTCTATATATATATATATATATATATATATATATATATATATATATATATATATGTATGTGAAAAGTGTGTGTGTATATATATATATATGTGTGTATAATTATTTATATATTATATGCGCGGTACTTATTAGAATATAGACACAACACCACCCGTATACATACATATGTCATATCCGAGACTGCCCACATATGTTTATATATGTATGAGTCCCGACGGACGACCAAGTATGTATATGTGTCTGCATACATCGATGTTTGCGTCAGTACGATGAAAAATCGACGAAGTTTCCCCCACCACTTCCACAATAACACCAATACACGCAATCTACATGAAACCAAAATGTTTAAAAATTAATCAGTTTGTCTGACGATCGCTAAAGCGTGAAACCCAGGGTCACAAGCTCACATCTATCCAACCATATATATATATATATATATATATATATATATATATATATATGTGTGTGTGTGTGTGTGTGTGTTTATCTGTGTGTGTGTAAATGTGCAACAATAACAAATATTGTACATCACATAATGAACGACCAGGGTAATATGGAAGATTAGGGCTTTTTCCTACCCCCAGCTATGATTAGAAAATTAGAACACGTATCTGAAAAAAATCATTGTTATTCTCAAAGAATTTATTAATGCAATACTCACTCGCCAAAAACATGTTTCGACTTTAAATAGCTCAGAAGGGGACAAGAATCCGTGGGAAAAAAATAAATCAACCAGAAACATCGTTCAGTTCCCATGATATTTAATTGTGATACTGACAACCTTATTTGAAATAACAATATATCATAATACTTCTCTCCTATAATAATCTTTGCTTTCTTCGTCTGTTATGTGCCGTTTCCCCCTCCACCACTTAAGATCGTTGCCCTCCACAACTTACTATCTTCGTTTTTCTTATAATCGCTCTCTACATTCCCTGTTCTTCCATTCATTTACACAAACGGGTTACTCTGTAGAGGGGTAAGACCTCCCCCCCCCAATGAGGCGTCCTGGGTATGACGTTAAATTGCATCCAACAGCAAGGCCTCTGATCTGGAGGTTTTGAGGAGCGTGAAACCACCTCTTAATTGCTGGTGTTCCCAGGTCCACCTTGACCCGGGGTGGTAGTACCTGTTAGGGTCCCAGCTATGGGTAAATAGTGAACTGCTAGTTTTCCAGGTTTTGCTCACGTCCTGGGTATGACGGTAAACTACATCCGCGTCCTGGGTATGACGGTAAACTACATCCGCGTCCTGGGTATGGCGATAAACTGCATCCAACAGCAAGGTCTCAGATAATGTTTTCGGAAAAATAATGTTGCCAGCTCTAAGTTTTTGAAACAATAATGTTGCCAGCTCTAAGTTTTTGAAACAATAATGTTGCCAGCTATACATTTTTTTATTCCATACAAAATAGGCATTTAAAATTCATATAAACTGGATTTGGCATTAAATAACCCACCGTGGTTGATATGCCATAAAAACCCAAACAAACAAACAAACAAACAAACAAACGGGTTACGTAACGTATTCCATATTTTAATTGCTCCACTAGAATTCCATTTATTCTATCACTGTCAAATTATTCATACCCTTTTTTATCAATATCTGTTCCAGAAATATCAATTCCCTCTTCATGATTCTATGCGAGATTTTTGTTACTATTTTTCTTAAAACGTCTTGGTTATTCATAGATTCACTCCATTGCATAATCAGCATCCCTATGCAGAACCTCAGATCAGTTAGTTCAAGTTTCTTCTTCATCTATGAGCACATTGTCCTTCATTCACTGCCATGTAGAAGGATTGTTATTACATTGCAGTTCTGCACTCTTTTCTTTGTTTCTAAACTAACCGATGCGACGTGGAACCTCTCTGTTTTATCTACAAGTATTTTCATGGTAACTGCTCTAAAAAGCCTTTTTTTCTTGGTGCCGCGAACGCATGAATTTAAGCTCGCTACTAGATCCAACCATTTTAATGTCGAAATAGCTAGAAACATCCACGGCTTCTTCCTCTACTAGTTGCTTTTCGCGCACTTTCTACCAGTGAATTCCCTCCCAATTTCTTGCTTCCATGATAGCTACATTCTTTAAAAATTAAAATCCAACATCTATCCCCATCTTATGTTTTCTTGAACACTCTTCCGTTCCTCAATCCTCCATTGTCTTCTCATATATATATTTTTACACTTTCGCCCCCTGTAACCTCCTACGGTATTATCGTCTTGCTTGGGGCGAAACCATTTAAAAAAAATCCTATTTTTTAATAGCTTTCGAATAGCATCTTTCTTTATTCTAATGAATCTTCAGATTTCGATGTTACATTTTCTACCATATGTTTATAATGTATCTCCCGTATTGGGATTAGGAATTTAAAATATGTCAAGAAATTGTTTAATCTTCTTTTACAGCCATTCCATCCCAAGCAAGACAATAAAACTAATATGATACAATGCGGTTTACTGAGTGCTAGAAAAGATGAGAAAAATGCTAGAGGAGAGAGGACAATAAAAGAACAATAATTAAGAAGATAGAAGATAAGGTTTGAAATTGCATTTAAATTTTTGAAAATCAAAGTTGATTTGAAAGGGGGAAACTGAAAGAGACTAGCACAAACGAAAAGTGCGATAGAATGAACTGTTACTGTAGAAGCAAATGTAAAATGGTGAGACCTTGCCGCCAATCTAGTACTGCGCTTAAATACATAAAATCTAGGTACCAGAAAGATTAATATTTATTTCGAACAATGCGAAAGTGTCGCATAAGGTCAAAAGAAGGGATAATGGGAAGACTGGTTTTCAAACTGTCTTATCTTAAACTTAGCTAGCCAGGATTACTTACCCAAATATACCACAGTATTTCTTACACCAAAACAACACATTCTTACTACTTTACTTACCATTCTTATTACAGCCACCATAATTCATCAAAGTCTCTATGTTGCTCTATTTACCATATGTACAGTTTGTCTGTGGCTGGGGGATAAAAATAACATTTGAAAAAGAAAATTCAATAGAGAAAAGTGATATTTATTTCCGTATTAATACAGAAAATGCGGCACAAAGCCAAAAATGGTGAATGGAGAAAAGGACGGTTTTCTAGCCACAAAAACTGACCCAAACATACCACAATATTCCTAACACCAAAACAACCCACTCTTACTTACCTTTCTTACTACATCTACCATAATACCTCATAGTCTCTATGAAAATCCTAACTAGTCCTCATATGTACAATTCATTGCCTGTGTGGAGGGGATAAAAAGAAAAATTAAAAACTAGCCCCAATGAGTATTTACAATATGTATACAATCTATTTACAAGAAACGAAACAAAATAATGTTAGTAATAACCTCCATCCTTAAATTAGAGGAAAGTGATATTTATTCTGTACAAGACAGAAATGTGGCAAAAGACCGTACGAGAGACTGGAGAAAGGACGGTCTTCTTCTGTCTTAATTATAACTTAGCTAGCCGCAAACACTGACCCAATCGTACGAACAATGTTCCTTACACCAAAACAACACATTCATAGATACCTTTCTTACTACAATCACCATAATACCTCTTTGTCTCTATGAAAATATTAACTAGTCTCCATATTTACAATTCATTGTCTGTCGGGGGGGATAAAACAACAATTCTAAAAACTAGCCCCAATGAGTATTTACAATATGAATACAAAACTATTTAAATTAGAGGAAGGTTCATCAGAACAATTGCCATGAAAGTATTTATGAAAAAGGCAGAGGTAAGCCACGTTACGGAGATGGGAAAGTTACTGAAGTTGAGATGCCGGGTCAGGACCAATAACATAGCAAATTCCCCTTTTTATTCTATCAATAATGTGTAAATATATAGCAGGAGCATAAGATCAAATGTGGCAGCAATATTCAAAGCAAGGACGAATGGCATGAGTTATAAATATGTAAGATAGATTCTGGCGAGAGAAATTTTCTAGCCAGACACAGAAAACTTCCTTAGCTGGAGTATTAGCAAGTGTTGTTGTATTTCTCAATAAAAAGAAAATAAAAGACTGGTCCTGGGTATGACGATAAACTACATCCGACAGCAAGGCCTCTGATCAGGAGGTTTTGAGGAGCGTGGAACCACCTATTAATTGCTGGTTTTCCAAGGTCCACCTTGACTTGGGGTGGTAGCACCTGTTAGTGAAGTCCTAGTTTTTCCAGATCTTACTCACGTCCTGGGTATGACAATAAACTACATCTGCGTACTGGGTATGGTGATAAACTACGTCCAAACGCAAGGCCTCAGATAATGTTTTCGGAAAAATAATGTTGCCAGCTGTACGTTTAATAGTACTGTATATATATATATATATATATATATATATATATATATAGGATTGTGCGTGTATATATATATATATATATATATATATATATATATATATATATATATATATATATATATATATATATATATAACTTAATTTGGCATTAAATGACCTACAGTGGTTGATATGCCATAAAACCCAACCAACCAACCAACCAAAATAAAAGATGAAAAATGAGATTATTGATACATTAATTTTTGAGAAATATTTAAATAATTTTACACGCTTTCAAAGATTTTAAAACGTTAAAAATAGCTTCAAGACTTCGAAGTATTTTAAATTATTATGAAACCGCAGTTATTCTGCTGCGAATAAATTTTCAAATTTAAACAACCCGTAAGAAAGACGATAAAAGCAATTGGAGTTCAATTTATCATTTTCATTTCAGTCTTACAAGTTTGTAAACATGCATGCGTTGTTAAATATTATCTGCTAAAATATATATAAACGCAGCAGGTGTAATTTTAAAAATGTTTGCTTACTTTGGAATATTTATTTGTTTGTTTTATTTTTTTTTAATTTATCGGTGTCTCGTTGAAATGTACAACACAAAATTCGCAGTTGAACATATAAACTTAAAGTTTGATAAGCGTTGGGCATCAAACAAAAATAAGTAATTCCACCACTCTTACGACAAAAGGGGTAGTAATATTTATTGTAATACGAAACAGTATAAAAATGATTTAATAACCGTTAAATATTAGGTTGGTGCAAAAATAATGACGTAATAATGTCGTTTTTTGACGTATTTTTTCTACGTGAAAAAACGACATTATTGCGTCATTATTTTTGAACCAACCTAATAGCGGGAACACTTTGGACGAACGTGTACGCCAGTCGATTAAAAAAATGAGATTTGGAGGAATTGTTTTGTAAACAGCAGTTTGTATATTTATTTTTTTTCTATAATTATGCTTGTTCTACTTTTACTCACTTTATTACCTCGTCGTCTCTATAATAATCCTAACTAGTCCTCATATGTACAATTCATTGTCTGTGGTGGGGAGATATAAAGAAAAATTTAAAACTAACCCCAATGTGTATTTACAATATGAATACAATCTATATACAAGAAACGAGACAAAATAATGTTAGTATTAATCTCCATCCTTAAATTAGAGGAAAGTGATATTTATTCTGTACAATATATTGTTCTTTTGTAAATTATATTATTATAGAAATTATCGTGATTCAACAATAAATAGATGTTTGAAAAATAAGGCAAACAACTGATAAAAAATGATACGACACCCCCGCACACACACCCACACACACATATACGTAGACACACAAACATACACACACTTATAAACACGCACGTACATGTACAAAGTCTAAACAAGACGTATCGGAACTGGCGCTATAAAAAGAACACTACAACCCATATCAATTCGGCATTTAATCTCCTTCGAAGCAGTCCCTTTCTGAAGCCACGGACTTTATCCAGGGTCGTAGTCATTGATGGAAGCATTCTTGGAAATCTTTCTTTGGCATAGCGAACAACAGTTTCGTAGCATTCTCTTAGATTTCAAATCAAGCTAACAGCATATTACAAAAATCATTAGCTAAAAAGTAAACACTAATACAAAGATATATACAAGGCGCTGCTCTCAAGATAATACTTCCTCGAAAACTACAATCATAGCCTGTTTCAAGCTTATCTTCCTGTGCTTGTTACTCTGAAATGTTCCAGCTTGAGTGCTTCTCGGTTCGTGTAAAAAATCAAGGTAGAAATACAGATGAGATCAAATTAAGTGAATGTACCAGGAATAAGTATAGCAATAGATGTTTGAATGAGGAAATAAAGCTGTGAAAATTATTAAAAAACAATGTCACAACAGTTGAATGTGAGCAAAATCAGATTTACTACTACCGGTATTTCAATTAAGATATTTTCTTCAGTAGTTTGCATTTTAGTAATGATTGAAGACTTTCGTGGTATACGAGATCTTATCAAAAAAGTATCGGGACTTGTGTTATAAAAATAAAAATTACAACGCATATCAATTCAGCATTTAAGCTCCTTCGATGTAGCCCTCTTCTGAAGCCAGACCAGAGTCGTTTCTATCGATGGAAGCACTCCAGAGAAGACCTTTTGGAGGGATAGCGAGCAGCTACCTCATTGCATTCACTTGGATTTCCTCGATGTCTTGAAATATTGTTCTTTTCAAATGAGATTTAATAAGTGTAGAAGAAAAATAGTAAGGGGCAAGACCTGGGGCATATGGTTGTTGTAAAACCTGGGGAATGGTATCCTTTGCCAAAAATTGTTGCACAAGCCATCGTCACTGATGAAACCTCTGTGGTGGCGTAAGACATCAACACTCTACGCAGTACCCCACCAAGTATTGCTATAAACGACGGATGTGAGGGAAAACGTTATCACTTCGACTGCAAGCGCGATAGATATGAACCTGTGTCAAGGGGCTTCACTTTGATTACCTTAGCCCCATTAGGATAGCAACAGTGCCGATACTTTTTTATTAAACGTCGTATATGTGTGTGTATACATATATATAAGCGTGTGTGTTTTGTGTGTTTTTGTGTCTTTGAATGTATACGTGCAACAATAACAAATATTGTATTTAGGAAAAAATATATCACCCAGTTTAATGTTGGGGGTAAGGATTTTTTAAAACCTCAGCTAGGAGTTAAGTAGTAGGATTATATCTGGAAAAAGACAACCATGTTTGTGAATATATTGCTAGATATTAAGAGACAGATTGCTTGATAGATTTGTTTTTTTACGTCTTATTAACCTTTATAAACCAGAAAATATTTTTAGATTGTAAGAATTTTTTTTTTTTTTTTTTTTTTTTTTGTGGTAGGGTAATAATAATTTATTTATAAAAGTCCTACTCATTAACTGATATAGGGGGAGAGAAGCAGTGGATTTATACCTTTCCTAAGATTATTTGCCTATATGTGAAGATAATGATCGCAAATGGAATTTGAATCCGGCTCTCCGCTTTCCAATTTCGTGCCATTATTCATTGCATCATCCGCACATCCAAACTTATAGCGCCTGTTATTGCTAAGCGGTCACTCGTCTAGGTAACTGACCAGACTTGACGTTGCTTAACTTCTGCTGATCGTTCGAGAACTGGCGTTTTAACGTGATAAAACATACAGACATTGCGACTACAATTATTGCTTCTTCTACTACTACTACTACTACTACTACTACTACTAATAATAATAATAATAATAATAATAATAATAATAATGATAATAATAATGAATAACATGAAATGCTCAATTTTCTTGTCTATATTTTGAGATTTTTCGGAATTACATCTATTCTTCAGGAAAATTTTAAAATTGTACAATCAAGACTTCTGATGAGTAGGTGTAATTCTGGTAAAGAGATACTATCTAGCAAATTGCAATCATTTATTGTATATAATGTTTGTATTTTTTGTAGGGCAAGCGCGACATTGAGTTTTTTTTTTCGCATATGATGAATCTGTCGCCATTACTGTCTACAGAAATCAAATATTTACTTATTTAACACCGAAAGAAAACCAACGAATATATAGATATATAGACAGAGAGAGAGAGAGAGAGATAAAATCAGCATCGCTTGTGAATTTTTCAATTCCTTTCTTCAAGCAATCTTCAGAACATGTGCCTATGAAAAGTGTTTTTTTTTGTTTTTTGTTTTTGTTTTTTTTGTTTTTTTGTTTTTTGTTTTTTGTTTTTGTTTTTTTGTTTTGTTTATGTTTTCTGAATAAGCTGTTTTAGATTATTTAGATCCAACGCAAATAACAGCAACACATGGTTTGATGATCACTTGAGGCTTGAATATAAGATTTACGATTTGATGTCGACCCCCACAGTTATATCTACAAACGCTCTCTATTTACATTATTCGGACTATTGTCCTCATCTTTGTCGCCATATTTATTACAACGTTTCGACCCGTGTACGATCCGGCCTTCTTGAGGTGGTTGGAATATCGAACTGATCCCTTTATTTCGCTCACTGGTGTAAACTGTTCTAGTTCCACGTGCCATGTTTAATGGATGTCAGCTATCAATCTCCTGTTAATGTCACTGGATCTAACCAACGCCTTTATCCACTGTGTCATGTGTCCAGTGACAGGACCGAAAGAGCGTGAGTTCAATACCCGGTTAAAGCAGTGGTAAAACTTGGAGAGGGGAATTAACAGGAGATAACTGATAACTGACATCCATTAAACATGGCACGTGGAACTAGGACAATCTACGCCAGTGAGCGAAATAAAAGAATCAGTTTGACATTCCAACGACTAAAAGAAGGCCGGAGCGTACATCGGCCGAAACGATGTAATAAATATAGCAACAAAGATGAGGACAATAGTCCTAATAATGTAAAGAGTGTACATAATGCCTCATCTCAGAAATATTGACAGGCACAAACGCTCTATCTCAGATACTGAGCGCTCTTCTTCACTATATAATGACACATCGCAAACAATATAATCATGTATTAGGAGATTACTTTAGTTTTTTTTTTTTTTACCCTTTTTTTAATATAAATAAAAACTAAAATCTGATCCTTCCACAACTGTCAATATAACGTATTTGATATTCGCCTATTATTTACAATAGAGTTTTTGTACTTTAATGATGACTTCAAATCAATTCCTACCTGCTCCCCTAAGAGACAAGTATTATATATTTATTTACTTCACCAATTGCTGAGTCGCGCAGTTTTATTTTATTAAGTTATGAGAAGGGACTGGGAAAACAAACATTATGCGCCAAAGTACTTGTCGCTTTTTTTTTTTTTTTTTTTTCGAGAATTCATGGATATTGATTTCAATGGAAACGAAGAAGTAACAGGATTCTATTCGTTTTCATCCTAGAAATGTTATAAATACAATTTTAAGTAATAAAAGAGCTAAAAAACATTAATGTTTACAAAAAAAATGCTGTATAAATATTTAAGGCCATTATTTATACCATTTAAGGCAAATCAAAATTCAATCTATCCTTGTTTCTATCAAGAGATGTTTTGTGGAGAAGATTGGAATCTTCGGATTGGTTATGCATCTTGTTTCTTTTCCGCTAATTCTTTTCAGGATGTTGATGATCGTGGCTCTTCATATTTTCATGTATTATCGCTCAAACCCACCAAGTATGTTATTTGCTGTTTTCTTCTCTCATCTCTTGCCTTCATTATGTCTTTTGAAAGTTAAATTCTTCAGATCTTCTTTGCCTATTACGTTTCCTAGAAATTTCCATAGTGTTTTTCTGATTGTAAATATACTTTGACATGTAATATCTAATTTTCTTAAACCTTCATCTTTCCCATATATTTTACACACGGTATTATTAATATTTATCGATACAACTGCATGTTTGTTGCTCCAAGTGTCTTTTTCACAAGAAGATTGTCCATAGTTCACTGCGAAACTGGAGATTAGATATACCATGTCAACCGGAATCCGCTCTAGTATACTTCTCAAGACAAGCAAGGGCAATGCACTATTCCTTTTTTCTGAAGTGCTAAATAAATGCTAATTCGACAATGCAACATACAGGTAAAACAGGGAATGAGTAATGCTTCCCATAGAGTCCAATGTTACTCTGTTGAAATACAAGAATCCCTAAATCCGTGCAGCATATGTGTACATCAGTAACTGTAAAAAAATCAATTTTCTATTATTATTGTTAAGCTGAAGAATATTTTACCGCACTAATCGAGTAATCTCAACAACCCTGAGTTTTCGCTTACCTGTCGATTCATTCGGAACGTGCTCTCTCTCTCAATGACGTAGCCTTCAGAGGAGCCTGGGCGGATTTGCTTGATTTTAAATCAGTGTGACATTTGACAAGAAGAAACGGCTGCCCACGCTTTCTGCCCCTGTTGTCAGGTGTACCCGTATCGAAAGTGTGTCGACAATATGACGGCTGGTATCTCTCCCGAACATTTCGTGCCCATCGATCTCACATACGCGTGTGATAATCTGTTGTCCCCGTATTCCGGGGCGAATGTTTTTCACGTTGCTAGCTGTGAAAAGAATGGTGGTATTGAGGTGGCGAATGGAAGATATCTTGCGATACGAACACTATTCTTATCCCGATCTGATCGGATTCTTTATGGCGTCAGCTCAAGATGAATATCAGATGTGACAGAAAGCCTCTTGTGTCAACGGATTTCAGCAAAAGGTAGGTAAATGTGGCGAGCTTCGATTGAATGAATAAGACCAGACTTGATTTTCTTTGTTAGGTCCCCTTTGACACAAAGGGGCGGTTTCCTGTCGGACACCACCCCTGTTTAAGTTATACACTCTTTGCGCACCTAATTAATGGGAGAAACTGTTGTTCTCGGCGTTATCGTTGATTATGATCCAAGTCGAGATTCCCAACCTCCCCAGTTTGTTTTTGTCCCGCTTCATCTCGGCTGGGTCAGTTTTTTGACTTCGCCATGCCACCATATATTTTTCATTACTTCTTCCTTAGTGAATGAGCCTCTTGATTTTGCATATAGGCAGAATACTGCAGGCGCTTTAACTATGGTAGGGAGGATGGGTCCTACTTACATTTTTTTTTATTTTTTATATTTTAGTGTGATTTTTGGGTTCATCCCATCCCTCTTCATCAAGTAAATTTTATGCATTTATATATGAACATTGTTTTAAAATAAAAAATTGATATTTCAAGCTTCTATATCATATAGTTTTTTTTTTTTTGTTTTTTTTTTTTGTTTTTTTTAGGTTCTCCGTGTATATCTCGTATTAAATAATGGATGAGTTCTTGCGGTAAATGGGCAAATTATAAGGCATAGAATGAGTTGTGATTACAGTTAGCTAAGGTATAGGAAAGTTAGCCTCTCCCCACATCCCCGTAGGCCTTGTGCAACAATTGTTCATTTTAATCAATAAACATAATTACCAATATCAAAATGGAGGCGAAGTTTGTAAAAGCCTCTTGCTGACAGAGGTGTGGAATAAGTGTCAGATCAGACCTGATTGGGTCGCTTGGGAGAGAGAATACGGTGTTGAGAGACCCGAAATTCTCGCGGAACCCATTAATATCACGTCGCTAACGACTCCTTCCTATTCATCGAAAATGTATTTTGCGAAACAGATATATATATATATATATATATATATATATATATATATATATATATATATATATATAATACAATTATAGGAATCCATCTTGTTTCCGTATTCTCTTCAAATAGCAGCAAAAATGAGCTCTCGATCCTGGTCTGGCAACCAGTCTAATAAAAGGATAACTCTTAATTCATAACAATAACTCAAGCACTGAGAAAATAACCTTGGATCCCCCTTTGCTAGAGTCCGTCCTAGGTAAGACGTTAAACTACTTCCGCGTCCTGGGTAAGACGTTAAACTACTTTCGCATCCTGAGTAAGACAGTAAACTACGTCCAACAGCAAGGCCTCTGATCAGGAGATTTTGATGAGCGTGGAACCACCTCTTAATTGCTGATGTTTCCAGGTCCACCCTGAGCCGGAGTGGTAGCACCTGTTAGGGTCCCTCTTCTGGTCAAATAGTTAATTATTACCAGCAATACATTTTGAAATAAATTATGACCAGCAATATAATTTTGAAGGAAAAATATTACCAGTAACAGATTTTTGACAAGACAAAATATTACCATAAATAAAAAATTGACGACAATATATAAACCATTGAGGTTGATATGCCGTAAAATAAAATAAACCAAACCAAAGCTTTTATATAGCCCCTGTATTATTTCTCAATTTTAATATAGTAAATAAGAACCATTATGAACACAATAGCAATGATAATCCAATTAAGAATTAGGGTTCGATAATAAATCCCTAATTTTCCTCTCGATTTTCGACATTAATCTTCTAGAATGTGTCTCTATTCTCAATACAGCTTTCATATTTAATATTTACTGACCAGTCAACTGTGACTTTTATGTGAATATCATTATCGTATCTCTGAGAAACAAACGTCCACTATGTTAATGTGCACAATTTTCAGCAGTGAAATCAATTTTAAGGAGACAAGGCAGAGGATGTCAATTGTGTTTTCGTGACTGTTTTCAAACGTTAGATGAATGCGGTCAGCCGAAGGTTTAACTAATATCCACTTGGCCAATTTCCCAGTGTTGGCCCTTATACCAGTCTAATGAAATCCTGGCCAGAGTTCAACAGCTGTCCTGAGGCCAACGTTTAGTGAACAAGACACGAAATAGATTTAAATGACATACATCGTCATTTTGAGTGGTGGGGATACATGTGTGGCGGTTGAGGTGGTTCTTTATTTCGAAGTCGATCGGACGGGGCTTCATCATCTTTAACGTAATAATCTTAGAAAGTTGCGGCACCTTAAGGCCGTATTCAACTAAATTCATAAGGTGGATGGAGTAAACATACGTCAAGGTATTTAGAAGTTTCAATACCGATTGGCACAGACGACTTTTCCTTTTCTGAGCAATCTATTCATTTTCAATATCCTTACAGGGAAATAGGACTGGAGTTTATTGCCGTCGCCGTGATAGCTGAAATGATAAATAATATCTGTTCGTTCTCGTTCGAGAAACTAAATTGATCCAGCTAATATAATTTTGGATTAATTACGATGCAGACAATATTTAAAATAAAACCTGAAAAATCCATTATAGTCCTTTGAGACATGTACTTTTGTAATAATAAAATAATCTTCTACTCTGTAAGTCTGTCTGTCTTAGGAATTAGTATTTAAAATCGATATCAATTTTTTTTAATACGGAGTTTTATTTACGGTAAGTCTCACAATAATTATTTCATTTTACTGAGGTATACTTTGCTATATATATATATATATATATATATATATATATATATATATATATATATATATATATATATATAAATATATAAGTAACGAAAATCTTGAGATCCGTATGGATAATCACAAGGAGGGTGAAATCCTGAGAGCTTAATGTTAAGAAAACGAATAACTTAATTTAAAGAAAAACAGACTCCATTAGTTATAATTTATTTCACCAGAGAATTTCTATTTTTCTCCGGATCTTCAGACTTCACTTTCAAAGGTGAAACGAAAAATGAATTTAAAATTTACACTTTTGACGGGCAGTATTAAGCTTATATAAGTTGACATAGAGGGTGGTGAGGAATAGTGTGAGAGACATGGTCGAGTTTAGAGCGGGAAGGGAGAGTTTTAAGATTTATTTTTATTTTATTACAATACTTTAATATTGAGGAGGACAACGATATACAAATGTTTATATATCAATAAATAACGTAGAATGATGTATCCCAAATTGGGCATTAGTTGTGACGTGTCTCGTTTTTAGGACGTTGATGACACCACACATGCGCAAAAACGAGAGCTGCTGATAATACAGAATTTTAAAATAAATATATATTTTTTATGTTTTCGGTATACTATCTAACCAATTTCATTTAGATTCTTTTTTGGTTTTGTTTCTGTTTCAATCACATTTATTAATCAATGTCAAGCATTGTGTTAGAAGACGATCTGCCAAGAACGGCTAAATGTTGTAAGAAATTGCACGTAAATTTGCTGTGGATGAAGTAGTGATTAAAGCACTTTCTAGACATTTTTTTTTTTTAGTAAATTAATTTCTCTTTGATTTAGATTAGCGTTTTATATTAAAAATATATGATTAATCTCATTACGGTAAGCAACTATTATAATCTATTGTTTTTTTTTAAATGTCCCTTTTGTGTTAATATAATCTTTTAATTAATCTTTATTTATTTATCTTGCGATTTCTCAGATGTATTTGTAATGACAAAAGTACGCAGGTGTAGGCTTAAAGAAAGCTTTATTCAACTGAGAAAACAAAGTTCGCGTATAGTGTCCTTTTATAGTCCCAATAAACAGAAATAGCCCCCTCAAAGAGGAGAGTAACAAAACAAGGGGAGACCACTCTTGATTATTTATAACAGTATTCTTTGTTGCACTCATTAGATGTAATTGAGTAAATTCTCATTCACGTTTTAGATTATTGTTGATTTTGTATTAATTCAGTCTTCATTAAGATCTACCTGAAAACTTTGTGTAAATGCATTTTGGAAGAAAGATTTATAGGGATGGTAAAAGAACATGCATTACGAAGACCTACAATGGATAGAAAGATGAAGCAACACGATAACTAGAAAAAGAAGTTTATAAATAAATGATTCTGACAAACGGGTAACAACTTATTCGAAAATGGTAGAAACACAGAAAAAAAATGAAAAGTCAGAATTTGTCGGCTGCTTATTCGAGAAATCTTATGAAATTTCTCTAATGTTCACGCCGACAGACGAAATAAAATACCTTTCAAAATAAATGTAACGTCTACTCCAATATGGTTATCCCCTAAAAATAATGTTTAAAGTAATAAAAAATATACCAGATTCATATATAAAAATGCATTCTCCGTGCAAATTAATTAAAACAAAGCAAATAATTCCGTTATTTTTTTTTTCATATTTTCCCAATGAAACCTAATCCAGCGCACATGTTAGTACTTCGTATGTACAATCCACGAAGTCTTTCCTTGCAGCTTGACCACAGATTCTCGGCTGAATTTAAATCAGTCGATAGTACTTTGATTTGCTCAGTGGTAAGGCTTGGCATTGTGTTCGATACAATTTTCGTACGCTTCCTTGGAGTAACATCCATCGCAGTCAATGGCTATAGGACAAATAATCGACAGTCGAGACAATAGTGTCTGGGTATGATGAAATCTGATGCAATCACGGAAGACACAATATTTTTCAAGACCAAATAAATTTCATCATACACCCCCGAAAACAGATTCATATTGCTGCAATGTATATTAAAAAAAATTAAAGCCGACACTGAACAGAATCAACTATGAAAACAGCAGTAATGTTCAGAAATGCCTGTAAAGGAACAGTTTTCTCACGCTTTAATACATATATGACAGTGATATTATAACATTGAAAAAAAATACCATAATGGATAATGAGCTCTCAGCACGGCTGTCAACCGTTGCATTTGAAATCATAATAAAAAATTACAGTAATGGATAGCAACGCACAGCTTTGTATAAATACTTGTACTCCTGAACAATACAGTTTTGGAATACTTGCTCCCATGAAGATGATCCTAGAAGAAGATTGAAAGTACTTGGAAAATAGAAGATAATATCAATACACGGAAGGACATTCGTGAGTATGAACGGATTTTGTTAAAAATTAGCAGATATATTTGTAATTTATATATATATATATATATATATATATATATATATATATATATATATATATGTGTGTGTGTGTGTGTGTGTGTGTGTGTGTGTGTGTGAATTTAGTACAAATGAGAGAGCCACTCAAGGTAGACGGTTACAAAATAAGAAGCAATGTTTAAGGGGATAGGTGGGGAAGATAACGGTTGTCCAGAGATTTGAACAGGTCAAGATTATAGTGATCGGGGAAGCATCATATTGGGAGTCGGATATACTTGAGGCTAGATTGATTCCTTATATCATTTCTTTTTCAACAACTTTCCAATACTTTGTGGGTTAATTAAAATCGAAACCTTGTTTGAATTGTAAGAATAAATGCATTTTTTTCTGAGAATAAAAGTAATTTTTCAAGGTACAAATTCTTGTATTTAACCAATAGCTAGGAGAACAATATGGATACCTACTTTTTCCACGAGTACTTGCGCGTATGTGTATGTAATGAACCTGATTTGAATTCCAACTCGGCTGTCCGATTTCTGATTGCGAGCCATTATGCAATTATATCAACAGTACATCCAGCTATCGGGGCGAGAGAGATATAGTTCTACAAGAAGACGTTGACTTACTATGAGCCAAAAATGTTAGCAAAAATGAAAATGGTAACTAGTAGAATACTTATATTTCAAATCACAAAGATACAGTTGATATTATTGAGAACTATGGACTTGAAAAATCTAACACCCACAAGACATCTTGAAGGAATGTGAGAACAAGAAATTTAAATAATGAGTTATGGGGAATTGACGGAGGAAGTTTGGTATGGTAGTTTTTTTAGTACTACTCAGGAAAGGAAGTTATTGGGTAAAACTTTTAAAAAAATAATGAATATTGTTTACTTTCCGATGGATAGAGAAAAGGAATGTGCCACAAATCACGGATGCTTAAATTTACAAACTATAAAAATCGACTACTTCTCAATGAGTTTAACTATTTTTCCATAGCTGGGACCCAAACATGTCTTACCACCAGAGGTCAGAATGGACTTCTGTACAACAGGAATTAAGAGGTGGTTCCACGTTCCTCAAAACCTTCCGATCAGAGGCATTGCTGCCGAATGTAGTTAATCGTTATACCCAAGACGGCGTTTTAGTGTGGAAATAGCGTGGAACGTACACCTCTTGGTTATTATTTATTTTATTTTCGAGTTTTTGGTTGTTGCTTGATTCATTTTTCACGGATTATTATAGGATATTTAAAGCCATGAAATATATGCTAATTGTAAGGATGTGTTTTCTTTTCTTTTCTTCTTTTGTTTGTGAGATAATATTTGTTTAGTGATACAAGTCTTTCTAATTAACCCATAGCTGGAGAGAGAAGAGATGGATCCCAAGGGGTTTTGCATGTAAGTGAACGTAACGAAACCAATGCCAATTTTTACTCGTCTATCCATCTAACAATTGTAGGTACAAGACCTGATCGGGAGGATTTGATGAGCGTGGAACCACCTGCTGTTGTTCCTAGGTCATTCTTGACCCGGGGTGATGTTACCTATTAAGGTCCCTGCTAGGGACAAATGGTTAGCCCTAAAACACTAAAAAAGGGATCAAAATATATATTTATAGCAATATATTCTTGGGAAAAAAAGTATTAATATCAATACATTTAAAAAATATTACCACCAAAACATTTTTCCCAAAAAAATATTACCAGCAATAAATTTGACTCTTGACAAAAAGTACGTCAATGTAACCTGATCTACGCACTGAAAATACATATTATAGTCATACGAACCTATCCTAACAATGCTGTCGGCATTGAAACCCCATTGGGGTTGATATGCAGTAAAAAAAAAATAACAAACTCACATAGTGCCACTTTTTGCGACATTGTGCTAAAGCTAAGATACGCGTGTTTTAGGGGTGTTTTCTTTTCTCTTGGCGATTACCTCCACTATAGAGTCATTCAATGCATCCTTAGTATTGCAAGTCCGCTGATTGTTCGCCCTTTGGAATACATCAACGAAACCAGACTCTCTACAGCCCTCTTTACAAAAATATGTCAATGAAACTTGATCTCTTGCCAACTGATTTCTTATAAGCAATGTATATTCTACTCATGAACCTATCCATAAAAAAAAACTTATCCGCATTAAATAACCCTTTGCGGTTGATATCCCGAAAAAAAAATAAACCAAAACAATCAAATGTTCGGAGAATTTTAAAGTAATCAAAAACTAAGTTTTATACGGCATTTTGCACATATTCTTCAAGAGTATTATTTCTAAGCCAATGTACTAACCTGAAAGCAAGTTGCCATGTCATGTTTATGAGGAAAGTAGACTTTAAGGGACGTAAATTTTTTCAAGGTTAAATTTCTTTGTGATTAAGGGTAATACTAAATATCTAGCTATTTATTCGCACATCCACTCGAACGTAAATTATTAATTTGGAATCCCTCATGTAGAAGGGGATTAGTTTTGAAAAAAGAAGAAAAATACGCAGATTCACTTGGCATTTCCCTTTGGGGTCACCTCGGATATCAGGGCTTAATCCGGATCATTCCATTTTCAATGGATCGGGAATAAACGCTGCCTGGGAAATGCCACCCTGAAGCAGAATATGTACTTATTTATGAACGGGTTGCTAATTTTAATAATGATTAATTGATTAATTCGTTTTCTCCGACCCTTTACAGGTTATTTAAAGCTAGGAAATATTTTTTTCTCGAGATAATAATAGATTAGTGCATCTAGGGCTGCTAACATCTTTATCACCATTCTGCCTGGCCCCACTGCATTGTTTCTTCTCAATTTGGCCATTGCTGATTCCACTTCAGATTTTAACATTTCTGGTCGTTCGATATTTTCGGTTATTCTCTTTCGTTGTGCAAGAATTCTCCGAAATCTTCCTTCCATCTCTGAATCGCTTTTCTTTCTCTAATATCAACATTCGGTTCTTGGATTTTATGCATCCAGTTAACGAGAATGTCTTATGTTTGATATCCATTCTTTCTATTTCTCAATGTTTATCGTTGCCTATTCCTCTTCAGCATGCTCATATTTGTTCCTGATGTTTTGGGATAATGTCCTATATTCTGTTCTGTATCTTGGCCTTGTTTATTTTTTCGCTTTTGCATCATACTGAGAATGTCATCTGTCATCCATTCTTTTTTACTTTGATTTTCTTTAGGATGATCACGATTGTTGATATTAAAGCTGTTAGAGTGTCCCACTTAGTGTTTCTATTTCTATTTTGCTCTTGGTAATAATTAACCTATAGCTGGGGAGAGAAGATGTGCATTCATACTTTTCTTTGCACGTAAGTGAATATATAACAAATCCAACAGGAATTTGAACTCGACTCTGTAATTAACAATTCAGAGCCATTATCCGTTACTCCACCATCACATAATGCTCCAAAAACTTGACATACCACAAACACTCCTACTTCCACGAAAGCAGTGACCCCTTGATAAAGAAAAAACAAACCCCAGACAACACCTCAATTCAAAACTATAAATGAGTGAAACATTCCATACCATAGTTATTCCAAAACAAGGCTTCAGGATGAAACTGCTACCCAGTGAGAGGAAAGGAGAGAGAGAGAGAGAGAGAGGAAAGGAGAGAGAGAGAGAGAGATAGAGGAAAGGAGAGAGAGAGGAAAGGAGAGAGAGTAATATAGAGTATGAATAAGAATCCGACAAAATAATAGGATAAAAACAAGAAGGAATTAAATCAAATACGTCTCACTTTATTAAAGCTTCGTCAGAGATGAAGACCCAAAGGATTAAAAATTATAAAAAGCAAAGAGACGCAGATTAATGGTCGGTTGTGTTTCTTATTTCTTATTGTTTAGATACATGACACATGTAATGAAGTAACAGATGATATTCAAATATGCGTGAGAAACATTCTAAACGTTAGTGAGACGCAGTAGGATATTTTAATTGGTTATTTTTTATTGACTATATACGTGTCACGTGTAATAAAGTAACAGATAATTTTCATATGTGTGAGAAACTTTCTGGATGCTAAAGTGCATAAAAGTTAGTGAGACGCTGTAGGATGTTTTGAAAAAATTGTTTTGATATGATTTTTCATTAAAGTATACGTTGTTCGTATTTTGCAAATATCTTTATTGATTTTATGTATTCAACGAGATAAAAAAATTGTTGATGTAATGTAGTTTTTTAAACGTGTTAATAATTGGTAGTATTGTTATAACTATATTTTCATAATAATTTATCTTAAAAGTTTTATGTCTAGCATCCAGAAAACTTCGCATGCATATTTGAATATTATCTGTTACTTCATGACACGTATCTAAACAATCAAATAATAAGCAATAAGAAATAGCCAAACGCATCATATAATTAATGTGCCTGTCTTTGCTTTTTTATCATTACTATCTTGATCTCTGACTAAGTTTTAATAAAGTGAAATATATTAGATTAAGATATGTTTCCTACTTGTTCTTTACCTATCACACACACACACACACACACACATATATATATATATATATATGTGTGTGTGTGTGTGTGTGTGTGTGTATGTACATGCGTCTATAATTACGTCTGAATGAAAACAGGAGCCTAAAAATGAAGATTAACAAAGCAAGCATCAGAAACTGTTTTTGGGGTTTCTTTTTCGTTTACTTTCACTTGCCAGGGGATAGATGCTTTCATGAACTGCATGGAGTGATATCAGTGGATAAACTTTTTGTTTTAGTTTTCGAATTATAGTAAAGGGATTATTTCTTTCAGTACGAATGAAATGTATACAACAGCGCTCCAAGGTAACCCTCACCCGATTGTTATGCTCCTTCCCATTTGTCTGTTATTGTCTCTGCATCTGTATATCACTGTGTATGTGTACTTGTGTCGAAGTTTATAATAAGAATTCACAAGAAAGAAATAAACAGATATCTGTTGAAACGCACGAAGAAAATGTTTGTTCAACTTCCTGAAGAAGAAGACTATGCCAAATGTCCATGCATCTCTTAGAACCTACATATTTTATTCGTGAAATTAAAGGCAACACTGTTTACAAAGTAAAATATTTTCTTTAATTATATTCATTAGAAAGGTACGTATTCTTAGAATGAGAAGAAGAGATTTGAAAACTCGGAAATAGTTAACGAGGAAAGACGGCTCGGAATATTTAACACTCGCAAGATTTATCGCAGCTAAAAGTGACAGGGACGTTGCTGGTTACATACCTGATGAGTTTCTCTGAATGAAGAGCAGACCCGGGAGTGTGAGGAATGGTAAATGATACATTACGAAGAGCTAGAAATAATGGAATTCCATTATTATAGAGAAGGGATCATCTACGTCCTGAAGACGCAAGGCACATAGTAGATGTCGATTAATTGTACGTTCCACCAGTAAATAGAAATTATATTGTCTATGAAATGAAACTCCAGTGTAAAGAGAAACTCCAGTGTCAATGTGTAAAGAGGAATTCATTTAAGGATTGTTCGATAACCTGAAATTGTTGAAAAAAATTATTTTGAGAATGAATGTTACAAGGAACGAAAGCTAAAACACTATGAACTTCAAAGGTCCCGATAAGATTCTGAACTCGTAAGAATCCGTTATCCTTTTGAAGTAGGTAGATTTAACCATAAGTTCTATGACAATTGTTTTTCTCTCTGCTCTTCTGGCTTCCTGCTTCCTTGCAAACTCCAAAATCTAAATGGTATCGGTTTCATTCTGTGTGGCCATTTCACATATGGTATCAACAAAAGTCGGTTTCTTTTTCCAACTCGTTTTATTAGAGGAGAGGGGAAATGGATTCTATGAAGTCAGTAGGAGCGGAGCTGGCTGAGCGTCACTCTGCGTGTGGTATTAGCCTGTCTCTCGCGTATGGTAAGTGCGCCCCAGTGTTGACATGGTGCTGTTTTAGACTCATATCCAAAACTTAGACAAAGGCAATCTATCACTATCAAAATACCACACCAACGGGGTATTTTGACTAATCGCTATCTATTCCTGGACAAGCCTCAGCATTCTGTAAAAAACATCAATTTACAGCTTCTGTCTTTCTGTTTTCCCTTCTTTTATTGTTTTTCTCTTCACTAATGTCTTCTCATTGTCTTTCACTGACAGTAACCACTTGCGTCTTAGAGGCATTACCGCCTTGCTTGGGGTGGCTTTGAAAGGATTAAAGAAATACCAGTTCCATAATCAATTTCTGTATTGCGTTTTCTGTGCAAAGCTGGATACATTCATGAATCATATTCTTCGGGCCATTTCCTGCTCAAAAGAGATTCTCTTTGAAGATTAAATTTCTCATTGTGTCCCCGGAGAATAATTGTTTGTCAATGTTCGAACAAAAATGCAATGAATGAGCTAATTAGGATCCTTTTAAACAATTTCTTGGTGGAACCAAAATTAAATTTAGCACAAATAAACGCATCCGTTTGGAAATAACTAGCAAAAGGAAATTTAAAAAAAAACGTTGGCAGAAAGTCCTTTTTAAGCGAAAAGCTTTTCGATCAACTCTTGATAAATATAGAACAGCAAACATTAAAACGATATTACCAATAAAATAAAGGGATAGCGTTATAAAAATAAACCTTATCTATCATCTCATTGTAAAAAATTGACCAAATTTAATTAGGTATCGTAAATAGCGAGAAATGTAATTTAGTCTAATTATTGTCTACCCTACTACTTTTACATCAAACATTCTTTGAAGTCCCGACACACGAAAATATTTTATTCGGTATAATAAACAGACAATTTGCATAAATTATATATACAAACGTCCCATATATATATATATATATTTAAAGAAAAAGAGACCACTTTAAGATTCCATTATAATAATTTATTTCACCAGAGCCCTTTTAAAGGACGCTGGATCATCAGATAACACTTTCAAAAAAATGAAACGGAAAGATGAAATGACAATTCACACTTTTGACGGTAGTACTAAGTATATATGCATGTATGTGCGTGTGCGTATATATATATGTATATATGTATATATATGTGTGTGTGTGTGTACGTGCGTGTGTGTGCGTATATATATATATATATATATATATATATATATATACACACACATATACATATTACTAT
>OZ010581.1:68140966-68238466 GCA_963932145.1 Acanthosepion lycidas
GTTCGGTAGACAAGGTCGAATTTACTGCTCATATATTCATGGAAGATTGAGTTTATAAGCAGTAAATTCGACCTTGTCTACCGAACGCTTCTAACGGTAAGGCACGTCAGCGTAAATGACGGTTCCGTATAGGATGCAGGTTCGAATCCTGTCAAAGAACGAATATTTTCTATGAAAATTTCTCGGACGTTCAGGCCGCTAAATGTTATTTAATACTGTTTATCATAAACAGAGCATTTACTTAAATACATGTATCTATAACGTTAAACATAAAAATGTCTTTAATAAATAAATTGTCGGACTTTGTCCATTTCGTAATATATATATATATATATATATATATATACTCCTGAAAAATTATTTCTGTTGAGCTCTCGGAAGACAAGGTGTGAGTTTGTAATCAGTCACTATTACCGTTGCTAACGCAAAAAATGAATCGAGTTCTCTCGGTCACTGGCATGTTTATCTAAAAATAAATTCGCTTAAAATCGCCTTCATTCCTGTCGTGCGCCGCTTAGGGGTAGATTCTCAGACTGACCCCATTTCAGATCGGTTTCGATCCTAGCTAGAGGCAACTGGACGTCTACCTACAGTAATGAGCTGTGATACAGCGAAACAGCCTGTCCGTGGATGACTATATATATATATATATATATATATATAGATAGATAGATAGATAGATAGATAGATATATTGTGAGGATTCTTACTCTGGCCTGTTTGGCAGCTCGAACATCATTATCAGGAATGTGTGTGTGCGTTTTTTTTTTTTTAATATATTAACCCACGAAATCTCTATTGTCGAGACAGGACGGGATTTGCTTTAATTTGATAAATGTTCGGTGATGAATCTTTTTCTTGGTGATGTTATATTAATATCATCTCAATACTTATTCATATACTCTTTATTTCAACACCAATTTAACAAGGGTAGATGATAAGCTAAGTAATATTTGATACACAAAATTTTGAAGCCAATGTATATATGGAGAAAAACTTGATTGAAATGAGTAAAATCTAATTTTAAAAAATTACATTAAAGAAACAAAAAAAACACTAACGATCATATGGCTTACGTGAATCGCGTTCTCTCATTTAGTCGAAGCAAAATCTGTTTGTCGCATGAAGCAACGAAACATGTTAAATTAAAAGTTATCCAAATTGTCTGATATCTTTACTTTCTTTTTGTCGGATATTTGAATCACACATACACCCACACACAAAAATATACGTGTATATATATATATATATATATATATATATATATATATATATATATATATATATATATATATATATAAGTAGAGCACTTATATATATAAATATAAGTGCACTTATATATATATAAAAGTGGAGCACTGTCTTCTTAAAAATAAAAAAAAAAAATACTAAGGAACCCCGGATTATGCACCCAACGTGTTCTTTTCTATTTTCTGCATACCTGCGCACTTATATATATATATATATATATATATATATATATATATATATATATATATATATATATATATATATATATATATAATCAACGATTGCGTCTAGCTTGAAACAGCCTTTCGACTCTGAGGGTTGACTTCAATGTACACCTCTGTATTTATATTTACATACGCTCTATCACTGATATTGAGCACTTTATCCCATAAATTTAGCACACATTAAAACTATATATATATATATATATATATATATATATATATATATATATATATATATGTATGTATATGTATATATAAGTGAACATTGAAGTCAACACTTAGAGGTGACAGTCTGTTTCATGCTAGACGTAATCGTCAGATCACGAGTGCTGTTATTTTTCTCGGCTCTTTATATATATGGGTCAGTGTTGCATTGTGGTTAGTCTATTTTGGCGGTTATTTTATCGGAAGTCGTTTATTTGTTTATTTATTTATTTGGGTTAAATTATTTTGCTTGTCTTCATTTATTTCTTATCTTATATATTTATTTATTTTTTTATTTTAATCGGTGTTTTTATTAACGTAGTAAAAATTTCTTTATACCATTTATTTAATAGTTTTTTTTTGGTTTGGGGAGATAATTAAAGCTATTTATTCAATTTTGGGGTTGATTGTTGTAGTTTATTCTAACTATTATTTTGGTGGGAGAAGTTTTTAATTTTTTTATTACTTCATGTATTTATTAGGATTAATTATCTTTATTCGTCTTTTTTTCGATCGGTTTGGTAGTTTGTTTATTTTGATGAATTTACATTAATTTATTTTACTTTTACTTTTTATTATTTATTTATTATACTTTATATTTTTATTTACTCTTTCCCGTTTTCAATTTTTAAGTAACGTTGTATTTTTCATTATTTTTATTTTTATCGTTATATAACAGTTATAGCTATGTTTTCCGACCTATTTTTGGTTTGATTTTTATAGTCTAACTAATATCTTGCTCATATCTTGCTAATTTGTTTATTCTTTACTTTATTTATTTGGGTTCATTGATTTTGTTTTTATTATTATTTTTTTTTTCTATTTCTTCTATTCTAGCGGTGGGTGTGATTTGGTAATTTGTTTGGGTCAATTTATTTTACTTATTTTATTGTCATTTTGTTTATTTATTTATTTATTTTATTTTATTTGACTTTTTTCAGTTTTCGATTTTTAAGTAACCTTGTAAAAATTTGTTTTACTTGTGCTCGTAATCAGTGCAAGCGTGTCCTCAAAGAAACAAAGTTACTATTTGCTGATATTACATCTCGTAAGTTCGGTTCTAAAGATTATTGGCGGCTCTGCAAGAGTGTTCTGAATCAAAACAAATCCACAATACCTCCTTTATTCAATCAATTTGAAGTCTTAGCTTACTCAGCCTTATCGGGTGAGTGCTTTTGTTCGAAAATTCTCATCCAATTCAACACAGAGTACCCACACCTGATTTTTTCCCTTGACCTGCAAGCTCTTTTGAGTGAGATGGCCATAAACCCGTTGTTAGTATCGGACGTCATCTTCAAATTAAACTCTCATAAAGGATGTGGTGGTGACGGTTATTAGCCGTAGTCATAAAGAAATGAG
Organism: Acanthosepion lycidas; assembly: GCA_963932145.1. Classification (NCBI taxonomy): domain Eukaryota; kingdom Metazoa; phylum Mollusca; class Cephalopoda; order Sepiida; family Sepiidae; genus Acanthosepion; species Acanthosepion lycidas. The sequence continues at coordinate 68,144,004 of OZ010581.1, forward strand.
CCCCTGAGCTGACTGCAGTTCTCTCCAAACTATATAACTATTGCCTCACTGACCTTCGCATTCAAACTTTGTGGAAGCCCTCTGTTGTCCCTGTTTTTAAAAATTCTGGAGACCATTCTGACCCAATGTCTTCGAGGCTTTAATCAATGCCGAAGTAATTAAGCACCTTACATCTCATGATCTACTCTCTGACAAACAATATGGTTTCCGCTTTTCCCGGTCTACCGCTGACGTATTTACGGCCATACCTGAATTTGTATACGCATCTATTGATAATAACGGCGAAGCTCGAGCTATGGCTCTAGATATCTCTAAAGCGCTTGATAGGGTTTGGCACACCGGTCTTCTTTGTAAGCTTCAGGGATACGGTATTACAGGACGATTATTTAATTTAATCCAGTCATTTCTGCCAAACCGTGAAATAAAGGCCGTCCTAAACGGGTTCTTCTCCAGTTCCTTTCATACGAACGCTGGTATTTTCCAAGGATCTATCGTAGGTTCTACAGTGATTCTGATCTTCATCAATGAACTTATTGATGTAATAAGTTCTCAAGCAGGCATCTACCATTTACTCCTGTCTCAATAGTAAATCCGGACTTTCTGACAAAGTTAATCTGGCGGTTCATCATGAAAATGACCTCCAGTCTGTGGTTGATTGTGACATAAAATGGCTTGTAAACTTTGATACCTCCAAAACAAAACTGCTCTCATTTACCATCATAGAGAAACCTCTCTGCATCCTATCAGCATGGCTGATACTCAACTCCACAAGATCGTCTTTTTGCACCTTCTTGGTCTCACGTTTTCCACTGACCTCTTGTGGAACAACTATATTGAATCAATAGCTTCATCTACTGCAAGGAAAGTTAGTTATCTGTGTCGCGCCAGAATTTTTTCTCGTCTGAGTCCATCGTACAAATCTACAAATCTACCATTCGTCCTTGCATTGAATACTGTTGCCATATATGGTCTAGTGCATCCGCTGTTCATTTCGAGGTTATCAACAAAAGCCAAAAACGGAAATGGAATGTGATATATCCTTACCTGGTATCTTGACTACAGACTCTTTCTCACGGACTTGATGTGGCTTCCATCTGTCTTTTCTACAAATATTTTCATGGAAACTGCTGTGACGAGCTACTTTCACTGGTCCCGCAAGTCCATAAATTTAAGCGTGCTACTAGTTGGGCATCTCATACAGTGGAACTTCCTTCCTTGCTTCCATGATAGCTATAATCTTTAGATACTCAAATGTAATGACAATCGACATCTTTCAGTGCTTTGATCGTAATCGCCATAATTCTCTTTATCCTTTCAACTTTTCTCTCACTCTCTGTAACCCCTTGCTTGGGTCGAAATGCTCATATATATATATATATATATATATATATATATATATATATATATATATATATATATATATATATACATAGATATATAAAGTACCATAAAGTGGTCTGTTTTTCATTAAATATTAGCTCTAGATTCACATTGAGCTCTCAGGATTTCATCCTCCTTGGAATTACCCATACGGTTTACCAAGTTCTTCGTAACTTATACATATATATATATATATATATATATATATATATATATATATATATATATATATATATTGCGCCAATTCAGAATTAGCATGGGATGTATTTGATAGAAAAGTGTAAAAAGATAAAAAAAGAATTCTCAGTATCATGGAAAAAAGAATGCAATCAATTATCAAACTTATATTCTAAGAAATTTTGCAACAAATGCAAAAGATTTTTGCTGCATCAATCAAGGCTGAAATTGGACATTTTAACGAGAGCAAAATTTAATAATAAAGTATTAGGTTGGTTTAATAATAATGACGTAATAATGTCGTTTTTTGACGTATTTTTAACGTCAAAAACCGACATTATTACGTCATTATTTTTGCACCAACCTAATACTTTTTGACACAATAACATTTCTAATAAAAATCACCTCTCTTTCTTTTTAACCATGTATAATAATTTCCTCTTATTTAAAGTGCAAAACACTTACTTCTGGAGCCAATAGAAAAAAATCACTACATGTTTTCTCAAACTTTTGAATTATAGTATTTCGGTTGTATATTTTGTATGCTTTTCTTCTTGCGTTGTGGATGAAATGATATGGGTATTGTAGGTTTTTGAATGTGTTTTCTATGTATGTTTCTTCTTTAAGTGAATATTGGGGACTGCAGATTCCTAATGGTCTTAGATAGAAACCTATAATAATTCCAGATTTAATTTTAGAAGAGTAGTTTGAGTAGAAACTGATCAGATCATTTTTGTTTCTGGACATTTTGTTACAAAGAAATAATAATGAATTCAATTTTGACGTTTACAGAAAGGCTCAAACAAAAATAGTCCCAAACACTTCCAAAACTGTTATGGATATACTCAGATCCTCAAACACTAATAGCAATAATATTTCTGAAGCAGCCATTTATAAAATAAATTGCCAAAACTGTTCCACCCAATATATTGGAGAAACAAGTAGAAATTTTTAAAAACGCATATAGGAAAAAAGAGACCTCACACAAAAAACTTAGGTAATGTACTAGTCAATAAATTCAACCTCAATTTTGATTTTTAAAAAGCTACACTAATAAAAAATGAAAATAACTCACTCAGCAGGAAAATTCTAGAGAGTGCCGCCATTGAATATTACCCAAATATTAATCTACGCCCAGGCCTTTTCCCTATTTTACCTTTCTTAACAGAATTGCTACTCTCTCAAACAAATGTACACAACAATATCGTAAAATCAAAAGAAAATGCTTGAATCCGCCAACACAGCAATAATAACAATATCTCCACACGTGAGAGTAATTGACGTAATTTTCAGTTAACAGTATGAAAAGAGCGTTCTCTAAATTCTTCCAGTTACTAAGTAGATTTTGTTTTTGTTATTATTAGTTACTTTGTTTAAATAAATTCATTTCGTTTTTTGCCTTGAGAAAGTCCACATTGGACGAAACGCGTCGGCAACTATTACAGTTTTCCTATTGTCATATATATATATATATATATATATATATATATATATATATATATATATTCTAGAGTTCAAAAGTTTGAGGATACCTGTAGTATTTTTTTAAATTAGCTCGAGAATAGGTGTTTTTTTTTTTACTTTAAATAAGAGCAAATTATTATACATGTCATTTATTATATTTATAAATATTGTCTTTTCTGCAGTTTAACACTGAGAAAGTTTCATATATATATATATATATATATATATATATATATATATATATATATATTAACAATAAGCTAAAGCCGGAAAGAGGAATTTTCATCCATCGCCTTTAATAAGCGTCACAAAAAGTACATAGGAAAAACCTCAAAGGATTTAAATAAAATCTTATATGAACACAAAAGGGACATTTTACAAAATAATACGTCAATTGTATTACTTTCCAACAGTTACAAGACTGGACACACTTTTTCGCACAAAAAAAACGCTACTCTGATCAAAAGAGAAACAATTCACTATGATGTAACAGTCGAGAATAGAGCCTTGATCGCAAGGTCCTCTACAGTAAAATGGCTCCCTGACTCTTACTATATTTCAACCTTCCAGTGTGTGATATCTAGTAACAAAAGTGGTGGAAAGGAAAAGAATCAGACTCTAAATGAAATCGGTTAGATAAAAAAAAATTTCAAAATTTCCCAGCATTCTCTCGTTTGTGCGCATGGGTAGTCGGACAAACATAACAATTTTAATCAGATGAAGTCTTGAAGAACGAAGAAAAGCGTCACGACTCAATTTTCTACTTTATTACACATTTCCTCCAGTATCTCCATATATAATATATATATATATATATATATATATATATATATATATATATATATATATATATTTTATATATATATATATATATATATATATATATATCGTTATCTCCTATATATATATATATATATATATATATATATATATATATATATATATATATCGTTATCTCCTATATATATATATATTTATATATATATATATATATCGTTATCTCCTTTATATATATATCGTTATCTCCTATATATATATATATATATATATATATATATATATATATACGAGCAGAATATCTTCATTTAAACATGTTTCATTAAATAATATAGACACATTTCTATTGCACAACATTTAAAAACACATTCTTGTCCATCTTCACAATACAAGAAAATACTTGCTGACAACACCAATATACTACACCACGAAAATAATAAAGAAAAAATTCAAATTCTCGCAACAATCCAACAAAATGTATTACGAGTGTAGTAGAAACGCGTTGAACTGCATTTAAGAAACATTTAATACCATTTTGCGTTTCTAACAATTTCTGGTCAGCTCTCTTATATTCGGAAAGTTGTTTTGCAAAAAAAAAAGCCATAGCTACGATGGATAAATTAAAAGTATAACAGATCGCATCGCGTTCCGGCGTGTATTTGTAATTACCCTCTGAGGATGATGTTGGACGAGATCGAAAGTACTTGGACAGGAAAAAACTACGGCAACTTCCTTGATGAATTGCCTCTTATCAAGTAATATGTCTATATTACTCAATGAATCATTTATTTATTTTAAATAATAGACTGTTTTAAATTACCCGTCCCCTTATATTTTTTATAATCATGTATATTAACTTGGAAGAGGAGTATATTTTTTTAGGAAATGATATATTTGAAAAAAAATCTGGGGTTCAGATTGACATATAATTTACGTTTACACACACATATACATGCGCACGCGCCACTCACTCTCTCTCTCTCTCTCTCTCGATCTATCTCTCTCTCTCTCTCTATATATATATATATATATATATATATATATATATATAATAGAGGCATCTTATTGACTGACGATTGCGATTAAGCATGAAACAGACTGTCGTCACTAAGTGTTGACCTCACCGTCCACTTCTATATTCATATATATATATATATATATATATATATATATATATATATATATATATATATATATATATATATATCCAAATTTCTGGCAGAGAGAATTGCGTAATGGTGCTCCTTTTCTTACAGACGTTCCAAATGACCCTACAATTATGTGCAGTCAAAAAATCAAAATCAAACACGCGCGAAATTAAAAATATAAAATGTTCATAATTTACCCATTGCATCTTGTATATACATCCAAGAAAAGAACTTTTTATTTGCGTGTTTCGACTGACGTTATATACAGAAGTACATCAATAGCTAGCAAGCGAAGGCTCCTACCTTGTCAAAGTACTTAATATGTGGCTTGCTATTGACCAGTTAGATTGATATTATACAATGAAAATTCGATATCAATAATGATATACGAACTACTTGTCTCTGCATAATTTATTGATCAAGCCTCGTAATGTTTATATCTTTCCCTTTTAACAGCCTTTCTTCAATATTACATTATATAAATTGTATTGCTGTGATTTCTATTTTTACAATAATTTTAATGATTTTTAGTGACATCTTAATGGAATCTCACGTTGCAATACAGATTAAGTGCATACATAAGCAGACAATGATGATTGGCTTCAATAAAAGAATGAACACTTATTTATTAATATCTGCCATAATACAATTCTTTTGTTTTGACTGTAATATAAATATTTTTCCTTATTGTTTTTCGTACCTTATCCCTTCATGAATACGTAATCATAGTCCTGCATTGGTCTGTTTTTTTATCATCTGTAAATTGCTCTGATGTCTTAGAAGAGTGCCTTTCGAATTTTCTAGTATGTTTTCTCACTCACTGACTGCCAACGAAGGCTACAAAACTCAATCCATCATGCTGTTTAAGCTATGTAAATGACAAAAGAAAAACAGCAATGCTTTTCCCATGTGAACGCGACATACAAACAAGAATCTGCAATTTTATCGATTCTGACTATACTTCAGACACTTTTTCAACATCGTAATGTAGCTTTCTTATGGTTTTTCTAAATGTATTTTCAGATCTCCACCCCTTTGCTATCGCGATTTCATCAATTTCAGTAGAGTAAAACATTGGCAGCTAAGTCTAATCATATTATTGTGAATATTGTCACCGTAAGTTCGATGTAAACGGGGTCTGCTCTCGCACTACTTGTATGTGGGGTTTATTTTCTGTTTCTTGCTTTCTTGACAACTATGATCTTCGGAAATTTAAATGTAACTATCTATCGCTGTGGAAGAGTTGGTATAACGTTTGCCTGATTATGTAACTTCCCGGGTTTCAATTCTAGTTAGTGGATGCTCGCTGCTGATGAGTCCGAGATATAGAACGAAACGCCCGTCCAGCGCTTTCTGCATTCTGTTGAAGTTTCTTCTATACTCGTTCAATTACTTAATTATAATTATCTCAAATCCTCCTAGTTTCTAGCACTTATATATATATATATATATATATATAAATATGCATACATTCTCACAGACAAAACTCTCATCTACGGACCCCATCATCTACAAAGTGATTCTTAACGTCTATTTTTTTCACATTGATTTGACTTTCCTGAAAAAAATTAGCAAGTTTCATAGTGGGGCTGCCAAGTTTCTTCTAAATGCCCTTGCTTGTACCTTTCTGGGTCGTATGCAGATATATATATATATATATATATATATATATATATATATATATATATATATATATATATATGATGCTTCTCTCATATCTATGAGAAAGAAGAAATCGATTCTTTGTAGTTTTAATCACTATGTCTGATCTGTTAGTTTTTTTTATATGACTAACAGAACGTCTCAAAGAATATTAACGACATGGTCTTCCATTACTGGTTCAGTATGATGCTCATACCATTTTATCAGCATATAGCGCAGTGTAATGTTGATATGTTATTATTATTATTATTATTATTAGTAGTAGTAGTAGTAGTAGTAGACGTTATTGTTGCTGTTGTAGAGTAAAAGCTGACTATTTTTCTCGAAAATATCTTAACTCTCTGTCATAAAAACGATGTCGGGTCAAAAAGTTTTTTTCATTTTTTATCATTTCACCCCCAAGAAAGGCAGGGGTGCCACTAGTACGCAGGGGTGGGGTGTCCAGAGAGTAAAACTATGAGAAAAGACTGGTTATAGGGATGATTGAGAAAAGAATAAAAGATGAAAGGTGTTCAAAACAACGGAAGATGGCAATTGACTTTGCATTTAAAGTTTTGAATATTTTAGTTATCAGAGAAGCAAGTAAGCGGGGGGGAGTTCCACTGGCTGAAAGTTCGAAACTATGAGAAATAGAAGTGGCGATTACGCGTAACTATTTCAACAGTAAAAGGGTGGGACTTAGATGCCAATCAAAAAATACACTTAAATCTATGTAGTCGGGGGGGGGTCACCAGAGTAGAAAATGAAAAGACAGAGGAAAGTGAAATCACGTCTGTGAAAAGTGAATGAAGTCGAGATGCCAAGTCAGGATCAATTACATTGGAGAAACTTCTTTGGCTTTTGTCAAGAACCTCAAGATAAACAACAGGGGTACCAGACCAGATGGGAGTATCGGGACATTTGTTATGGTAACGGAACTAAATTACGCAGAGTGAAGCCACTTAGCACAAAGAGACCTTGAACTGTCGTGTCTACACACTAAGTTATAATGTCTTCGCTCACTGCCGTTGATTATAACATCGATGGAAACCATGCTTGATAATGAGGGTGGCTTCAGAAGGCAACTACTTTGAAGGTGATTGAATATAGAATTTATATGTTTTGTAGTTTTCTTTTCATAGCAACACTCTCGATACTTTTTCATCAGATCTCGTACAACCCGAAACTCTACTACTATTACTCAACTGGAGATTACTAAAGAAAATATCTTAATTGAAATAACAATCACCGTAAATCTTATTTATCTTATATACACATGTGACAGATTGATTTTGATACATTTTTTCCTCTTGCGAATTTCTATCACTATAATTATTACTGATATATTCACTATATATTCAATTAATTAAAATTCACCTGTGTGGAACCATTTAACGAGGCAGAAAGGGAAAAGAAAGAAAAGAGGAAAAGGAGAGGCTAAGGACCGAATCGTGGGTGATAAGCAAGAACACACACACGGCTAAGAGACAATGGATAAAAGGATATTTTGATAAGTAACAAATGGCGAAAGAGTGTCATTACAATGACAGGGAAATTCTGAGTAAAAAGAAAGGGAAAGAAAGAAAGAATCAGATATGTTTTGGCATCGGCTGTGTTATCTAAGGATATGAAAACAAACTATTGGTACGGGAAGACATCTTATTATCAACTACAGACCGGCTGGCCAAAGAGAAAAAAAAATTCAAATGAAAATGTTATTTCGATAAGTGACGAAAAACAGGCAACTAAAAGGACTTTGGACAGATATGAAAAATTAAAAACCACCTACGAGTGTCCGTTGACCGATTTTCCTTCGACGGAACATCCTTGGCCTGCGATAATAAAATTATATTATCAGAAATATGTACCGAAGGAAAATGAATGGGAACCTAGAAGTGTTTTTTTTTCTTTCTTCGAGGCGACAGACTGACTGAAACTTTTGAGATGTTTCTTTTTGAGACCGTGTTAGGAAGACCATCCATTCTGATAATTAGCGATAAAATACCTGACGTAAACCACGTGTAGAACAAGAGTTATGACCGCCATTGTCATATTGTCCCGTTCGCGGCCAGAGAAATGATAACACCATTAAGACGAAGAAAAGGGAAAGAGAAGAGATTATTTTTTTTTTTTAGTTCAGCAAGATATTTTTTTCTTCCTGAAACAAAGCTGCGGATTTGTCCACGCCCGACTAAGACATCATTGGTCGAGTGGTGATCACGTGACGCACGAAGGAGGCTGTTGCCGCCCATCTGGAGGATGAGTAAGAGAGGTTGCTACGAAGATGTGGGGAGGGCAGTTCACGCCCCTCTGAGGTATGATGAGAAGGTGGGAGTCAGGAAAGGTTCCCAAAAATGGAAAAAGGTGGAAATTCCTAACCAGAAAGGTGGATATGTATTTAGAATTTTTGAGGAACTCCCCCCCCCCCGGCGCCGACAAACTCACCCCGGTTTTGGTCGGCGCCCATATAAACGAAGCCACAACGAGCAGAAGGAGTTGAGTCCCAGCAGTTCCCAGAGTCAGTCTTCAGTTGAAGCAAGCCTCGCAGATAGCTGACCAAGATTCACGCACATTCCGGACCTCTCTTCAACCCAAGAACAATTATTTTGAAGAGCGACTTAGATCCAGATCACCGAAATAAGTTTTTTTTTTACTTTCGTCCAAAGACCCACCGAAACACCAATTTCTTAGAGAGCAGACAACTTGAAGTGTTAAAACTTGCCTAGCGGAAAACGACGTGTCACAATCCATAGAACGGGTCGGGGGATAGATGCAGTCCTATGTATCGAACAACTAGACATAAAGTTTGTTACCTTTTTCTTTGATACTTTGAACTTTTGAGTTTTCATTTTATTGTCTTTTATGCATATTTGTGTGGTATCACCCCCGTTGAACTCGGTTTGCAGTACGGCCCCAACCACTGTTTGATCTCGTCTGCCTAAGATCAATTCACAACGTGGGTAGGCGGACTGGGAGATCAGTGCAGTTACCTTGGTAACCAGGCGTTGGAAGCGAGTTGGGAACGACGAGGCTGATATCAAATCTAACCAGATTCCCACCCGAATCACCAAAAGGTTAGAAAGTCACATTTGGAGCGGCGACACCCGAACGGAGCAGCGAGGAGCGAACGGCTGGCGCCCCGGCGAGGACGTCACAATTGGTGCTGTTTAGAGACGTCACAGTTGGTGCCGTGGTAGACTAGGATAGAACGTCACGGTTGGCGCTGCGACCAGGGGACGACGTCACACCTGTATTGATACCTTTATATTTTTTACGATGTTCACCGTGTACAAGGACCGAGAGGAAATCAAGGTAGAGGGTTACATTGTAAGAGGCACGTATTATACGGGGAAGATAACTGTTTACCTAAGACATAATACAAGATTTTGAGATTCTAGGGATCAGGGAAGCATCCTCTTGGGAGTCGGTTCCAAAAAGCAGCGGTTCGTATATTTGTTTTTATATTAGTGTTTTCTGTTTTAGAGAAAGATCTTTTGTAATGTTTTGTAATGTACTGATAACTTGATTTGAATATCACTTGCTGAAATACATTAGAAATATTTTTCCTAGAACATGCCCTGCGAAAATAGGATCGTATCTGGCAATATCTCGATTGATAAAAATCAACTAAAAATAACCCTGCCTTTCAAAAGCTAAGAACAGTATTAAGAAACAGGAAAATATTGTTAGGAACAAACAATAGAATGTTCAACTGCTATGCAATATCAATCGTCCGAAATGCCTGTGAATGATAGACAATATCCTCACAGATGAAGACGAAAAGTGATGCAACAAAAATTTGGAGCTACAGAAGAAAACCGAGAAGACCATGGGCGGATCATATATTTCTTTTTTCCTTCTATGTTCCGTGTCCTTTTAAGACGTAGGCGATCATTCTCTCCTTCCTTCCCCCTGCCATCTCCCCAAGACCACGTTCTGTCATCCACTTGCTTAAGCCCGCTAGGTATGTCATGCTTCGTTTTCCCTTGTCTTTCTTTCCCCCTGTTCGACCCGTGAGTATCAGATTCTCCAGGCCTCCTTCCTCGTTAGGTGTCCCGGAAATTTCAGCTGCCTCTTTCTAATGGTTAAGTATAATCCTCCAACTTGTTTGCATTCTCTATAAGACATCATCGTTGTCCACACGCTCGGTTCAAGTTATCATTAGCATCCTTCTGTAGAGCCACATCTCCGTCGCCTCGAGTCTCTTCTTCATCTTTGAGGAAATCGTTCAACATTGGCTGCCGTAAAGAAGGACAGATGTCACGTGACATCTCAGTATTCTTTCCTTTGTTACCAAAGATATCCTCCTGTCTCGTAATATTCTTCCCAGCTTTTGGACTGTGTCTTTGACAATCCCAATACGTCTACGGATCTCAGTTTCACATTTACCGTATTCTATCAGAACACTTCCCTGTCTGCTTGATTCTAGTGTTTCCGACCCGCAAATTGCATTCCGGGTTCATTCTTTTACTAATGACCATGCATTCTGTCTTCTTGTAGTTTATGCTTAGTCCCTTCTTCACACTTTCTGTCGCTACGTTATGTAGGAGATTTTTTAATTTCTTTTCCTTGTCTGCTATCAGTACTGTATCATCTGCGTATCAAATGTTAAGATTTTGACCGCCAATGCTAAATCTCAGTAGGGTTTCCAATTCTCTCAGAATTGCCTAGCTTGCTGTATAGGCTGAACAGATCGGGTGAGAAGACGCGTTCTTGGCTTACGCCCATCTCTATTTATATGTAAAGAGGAATTATTAGGAAAAAAGAAACAAAAAAGGATACTTAACAGTGTTTGGCTGAAATACCTCCCACTTTTTTAACTGTTACTTCTGTAGTGCTATCGAACTCAGGCAGATCACAATGGTGTCTTCATAGAGCAATTGCTTTACCACTTTTCCAGGTACCACCGGTTCCCATCATCGCTTGAACCGGTACACACCATGCGTTTGCTGTTGAACCTTTATTTTAATATGGTGAATCTGTCATTGCAATGAAGAGATCTTTACGTGTTCATTTCATGTCATGTCGGAATGATATTGTTTGTGATAGAAAATCGATATTGCTATAGATTGAAAGTTTCAAGGCTACCGGTTCAGTGATATTAAAAAAAACCCACCGGGACAACTTCGAACGCACGAACACCAAAAATGTCCAGGCTCTAGAAATCGTCTACAAAAGTTAACTAAATCAGATGAGAGTCCACTGTATGGATGATTTCATATTTTTGAAAACGAAATGAATAAAAATAGGACCGCTTTGTTTAAACAACAGTGAAATAATTTTTGTTTACTTGGTGCATAATTTTCAGACGTTTTTGTAGGCGAGTTATTCGTCAATAAAAATTGCTGTTTTGTTTACTTTTTTTAATAAAAATATTATTTTATTTTCAAATTATAACAATGCGTGTCGATAATCATACGCTCCGAAAAAATCATTTAAAAATGTTATTGTTGGATTATGTATCTTTTTTCATAAATTATATTGCTTAAAATCGTCTGATAATTATGCACCAACATAATAAAATCAGTCTTTTAGTTGACCTTTAAAATGTGAGAGGTATTTAGGTCGCACCCTGTAATTCGAAACACTAAGAAACAATGTCTCAGACACATTACGAGGAAAGTGGCTTATCAACTTTTACGGATTATCAACTCATTGTGGTTTATTTAAAGCCAGATTTTTTTTTTACAGTGTAAGAATTTTAATGAGGATACAATAATAATAATTTTGTGATAAAATTCTTACTAATTCACAGGTGATATTAGAACTTAATAGATACGGAAAAAGCGAAATGGACAGAGGAAAACAATGAGTAACCTGACTAAGTAATTAGTATAAAGGCATGGCAGAAGAAACAGTAAACAGGAGATAAAAGGCAAACATTGCTAAGAACTATAAAGAATAGAAAATGTGGAGAGCCATGATCGCTCACATTCAGAAGAGACATGGCCGAAAAATTATTTATTTTGCCATTTTGCTTCATGATTCGATATTCGATACAAGAAAATGGAAAAATTTGAATTCCAATTTTCAAGGCAAACCTGTTTTCTTAACTAGAAACTGAATATTTCCTCTTCTAGCCTTACCACAATACAATGCTCGAGAGCAACTCAAGGTAGAGATTTAGTGAATGAGGTTGTTTCGTTGACAAATGTAACTGCTGATTATGAAGATATTTAGGATAGATTACAGTAGTTGACCCTAGACATGGTTAAGTGGTTAAGAGTGCAATGATAACGGCACCAATTTCTCAGGAGTATGTGTATCCAATTATCTGTTTGCGGGAATATGCTGCCTAAATGGAACTTTATTCTTACTAATGGTATTCAGTCCTATGCATATAAGATGGCGTCTCTTAGCTGTAAGTATCTGAACTGATAAAACTTAGAAATGTAGATCACCTAAGTATTTGACATATCAATACTTATAGAGTAGCGACATGCGGGTGACGCTTTCTTGATGGATTCATTCATTTTTTACGGATTATCAATCGATTGCAGGTTATTTAAACCCAGATTTTTTTAATATATACATTCCAAGACTTTTAATGAGGATATAATAATAATAATAATAATAATAATAATAATAATGATAATAATTTAGTGATGAAAAATCCTTACTAATTGATCCATAGCTGAGAAAGGAGAGGTGTGCTCATACCTTTCCCAATGATATTTGCGTGTAAGTGAATATAACGAAACGAACATGAATTGGGACTCTGCTCTGGGAATAAGACTTCCAGGATTTTTGCCATTGCACCACCGACAATTCCAAGCATACAGCTCCATGCATTACCAAGTAGTCGCCCATCGAGCTACTAACCAGACTTCGTAGATATCTTGAGCAGTTTTTAGAAAATATATCAACAGATATTTTTCTTAATTTGGTTACATGTGGCACCAGTTTATTGAAAGTCGTCCTTAAACTGAATAAAAACAAGAATATTGAAGAGAGAGAAAAATAGTCAAAATTCTATTTAAATTAACCTGTCGCTTCACCTTTTCTTCATCGCAACAGATCTGGACGTTTTTTTTTTTATCGGCTTTGAAAGCAAGACGAAGTGACTTCGATTTTTTAATTATGCGAGAATTCTTTTAAGTTTCTTTTTAACTGACGTGAATTTTTATTTCAGAAGAAATTATATTTCCGAATTATGATTAAATATGGCTTCTGCGGTGCTTTTTCGAGATTCGTAGCGTTAACGCCATTTAACGACGTGTGAGTGTCTAATATTGGCAAAGCTGGAGATCCAAAAAGCGATACTTACAGATAATTTAAAAAAAAAGATTTAATCCATAATTGGTTTAATTAAGCATTAAATGCCAAGAATTCTGAAATTGTGTATTTTCAAATGAATATTTCAGAAACTGCATCTGAGGGAAATTAAAAATGACGTGCGCCTTTGTTTTTTTTTTTTTTTTTCAGTTTATTTAAAAAAAAGGGGTTACACAAAAAGGGTTAAACAAATACATAATTTCTCTCATTAGTATCCTTCCATTTCAACACACTTGGTCCAGCGGACCACAAGCTTACGTGTTTTCGGTTGGTCACGCAAGTACTTATGTACTGCTTTTTTTCCTTAGGAAAACAATGACTTTGGAAAGCATCTTTGACCGGCCCACAGGGATGATATTTGGAAGGTGTGGGATCTGGACTGTAGCAAGATAATCCATCAACTCAAAATCTAATGGATTAATGGTTTCAACGGTCTGGCCGGCTGAATGTGAGCGAGCATTGTTATGCAAGCTCAAAACTTACTTCGACAATAGGCTTCACCGTTTGATGCAAACTCCTGGCTTGAGATTGTTGGCCAAGAAAGCACTGTATCTTATACTTTATTCCCCTTTTCTGGATAGTCTTCCGATATAGACACAAGTCCCACAAACGGTTACCATCATCTTTCCTGCCGATGATTGGAATTTCCTCGTCGTTGTCGAGCCAGGATATTTCTATTTGTTACTCTGTCTTTTGGATACTGGCTGATAGTCATGGACCTACGTTTCATCTCTTCTCAAAAATTTCTTCGCCTACATTGTTTTAGCGTTCAAATAAACGTTGACAGACCTCAACCCCTTTTGCACTTGTGCTCTGCGGTATGTTCTCTAGACACCCATCTCGCGCAGAGTTTATGGAAGTCGGGCTCGTTATGGACGATTTGATAGGCAGAGCTATGACTAATTTGAAGAGAACTATTTCAATAATAACTCGCCGGTTCGGCATTACCTTTTTTTAAGCTTCCTGAATCTTATCGTCAGTACCACAGTCTGACGAACGCCCTGCTCGTACTGGCTGGTCACTTTTAAACTTCTCTTTCCCCTCATACTCATCTGTATACTGCAATGAACTTTTGCCGTATTGTGTTAAAAGCCTCTGATTAATTTCAGCAACCGATACACCTTCCAACCAGAGAAATCAGACACTGCTGTATGCTCCTCCTTGGTGTACACTGCTATCGGAGCGGCCATGTTTACTCTGTAACAGCAACGAGAACACTGTCACGATGAAACTCAATATTCGATCACGTGATCACAATAGTACCACCTATGTCCGCATGAGCAGAATGTGTGACAAATCTAGAGATATATTGTAATGAAAAAAGTAGGCAGAAAGAAAGCTTTATTCAGCTGAGAATAGAAGGTTCGCGTAGATCGTCCTTTTATAGCCCCAGTAAAGAGAAATATCTCTCTGAAAGAGGAGAGTACCAAAAGAAGGGGTGACTACTCGTGATTATTCGTAAGATATATTATGGCAAAAGTGCTATATTTTTTTTTTTTACTTACCTTCGTATGTAAAAATCTTAGCTTAACCCATGGTTAAAATTAGAAAGAACGAAGACCGGCCCACGCCGCAGTCGTAATGGTCAGCTCATTAGACATTGATCCACGATAAATAATCAATCATAATTATAAGGCGTAATTAAATTTATCCAAAACCTGCAAACTTATGTACGGAGAGAAGAATCAATGTTCTATAGTTTTAAAACAAAGTAATAAGCAGAACTATTATAATAGCATTCCTTCCATATGGCAGTAAATGATAATTTCCTTACAGATGAAGAAAAGATGTATATAAAGAGATTGATTAATTCGTTTTTTACGGCTTATCAACCTTATATGGAATAAGAGGGTGGCAAGTTCAAATTCCAGTCAGGTTTGTTACATTCTGCTATGCGCAAAGACACTTGGAAAAGTTATGTATCCATCTCTATAGGCTTTGTTGGCAACCGGCCTACCACAGAAGTTTCTGGATATAAGAATGATACGTAAAAGTGATACTTAAGTCTTACTAATTAAACCATAGCTTAGGGAAGGAGGGGCGGATTCATACTTTTCCTAATGCTATTTGTGCGTAAGAGAATATAATAAAACCCAACAAGAATTGAAACTCGCCTCACAATTAATTTTTCCGAGCTGTTAACCATTACATCACCCACACATACTAAGTACTGACAGGATCGACGTTGCTTAACTTTGATACACGTGCGGGAAGCAGTGTTTCAACATGATATGGCCGTAGACCTTATAGTAAGAGAGATGTGGTCCTGCAAAAAGATACAGAGAATCCCATGGACTGAACATTTGAGTAACGTGGAAGTTTTAGGGAAACAGAAAGCACGCTCATATTTAGAATTAAAGAGACTGTTGAAAAAAAAAGAATTTCAATAGCAACAACAACTAAATTTTATATCACATGTAAGTACAAGGGAAAATAATTATATCCTCAAGATGCTAACTTTCCACACTACTTTAAACAAAAGGTTAAGAAAGAAACTACAATCTATCATAGACTGGGAGATATAAATAGAAGACTTGATAAATCAATTTCTCTGAAAAACTGTTTTAAGAGAAAAATTTCTTAAATCAACAATCAGTAAAATTATCTATTTAGTAAATGAAAGCCTAACGTTTTCTTCTATGGAAACTGTTAATCTCACTATCATCATTATCTTTTTTAATAAATAAGATTGCTTTATATCTCGCTTAGCTTTTTGAATTTCAAGTGTGCTGGTTACTTTTTTTCCTATCCATATGTATATATTATACTAGCAGCATGGCCCGGCGTTGCCCGTGCTTGATTCAAAAATCGTACGACTCATACAGCAATCGCTATCACTTGACTTAAAATATTTTTGCCTTTCCTTGCCTTTAAAGGAGTGCCCTTGCCGTGCTGATGTTGCTACATGCCTTACTTCTTGCCTATCTCACACTGCGAATTTTTTTCTAAGCTTTATACTAAACATTAAATCTGTTACGAAAAAAGAACTAAACAAAATGAACACAAAACGATCAGCTTTAAAAAAGGACTCGTAACTGGAAAAACCGAATGAAAAAAGAATGTTAACAAATACTTTTTTACATCCAACACAGTTCTGCGGAATCAGAATCAACGTTGAGTTTAAGCAAGCGAATGAACCAATTGGAGTAAAGTGCCATGCAGATTTAAATTATTCCCACTTGTGACGAATGCAGCTATCGATTTTTTTTGCATGCTAGTTAACATTCGTGTCAGTAAGCTGTTGGCTCTCACGTTGGCCAATAGAATCTCCCTGACTATTTGTGGCATCCAGCTATAGGCTCTCACTCTGGCCAGTAGAAAATGGCCGCAAACTACATGAAAACTGGCGTAGAAGCATGAAAAATCGATTAGTTCCGTTATCGATGGGAGTTGGGAAATGCAAAGTCGGTTTTGGCCTTCACGCTAACTTGGGACATGTGAATGTAAATTTTGGTGCAAATCCGTCGAAAATTGCGGCATTCATTACACACACACACACACACACACACACAACACACACACACACACAAACATACACACACACAGCCTGC
The DNA here is from genome assembly GCA_963932145.1 of Acanthosepion lycidas. NCBI lineage: Eukaryota > Metazoa > Mollusca > Cephalopoda > Sepiida > Sepiidae > Acanthosepion > Acanthosepion lycidas. The sequence continues at coordinate 68,161,417 of OZ010581.1, forward strand.
CTTTTATAGATAGAGATAAAACTGTTTTTATTATGGAATATATCTGTATGGCCCCTGAAAATAAATATGTGATAAATCCAAATTTAAAATGTGATTCCAATACGCACGTGGTTTTAGCAACGAAAACTAGCTAATTTCTATTGGCATTTTCTCATTCACCACCTTAGAAATCACAAATTGAGGTTGACTCACCACTTTGAATTTAATGGGCAAAATGGTTGAGATGTAACCCTGAAGATGATCATAATAAAGATGGTATGAGATTTATCTGTGAGAGTGCTCAGATGGAATAACTCGGCTGAGCTTTAAAATGGACATAGAATTAGGAGAGCAGACTTGGATAATTTGACACTCACAGAACACATGGAAAGTAACAGGGTTAGAAAGGCTTAGTCTAAATAGAGGCAGAACGGGAAAGTGTGATGGAGAATACAAAGATAAACCTTGTTAATAGCTTCAAAAGAAAGGAAATTGTGGAGAGCTATGATAACTCATCTCGTGAAGAGACAGAGCAAATTGAAGACGATACTTAAGAGTATATTACCGTTTTTATAGTCTGTATGTTCCCTTGTTTTTTCGTGTGTATAGCTATGTATATCTAAATCTTTCTTTCCTTCTCTCGCTTTATATATATATATATATATATATATATATATATATATATATATAGATAGATAGATAGATAGATAGATAGATAGATAGATAGATAGATCTATGTATTTCATTCTGTCTTTTATTTCTATCTATTATTTAGCTTTGCCCATTATCTAATTCTGTTCATATTTTCTCCGTATCTCTCTGTATATATATAATATATATATATATATATATATATATAATACATATATATACATTACTCATCCTGTGTTAAGATTATTATCTTCTTTATTCTTGGCAAATATTTTAGAGAATCCCTATATATTCTCTATCACATAATTCCGCTTTCTTTTCTTAAACATTGCTCCTTGATTCCTTTCTACAAAATCCCTTTATAAAATACGTTTCAGAGCGCTTAGAAAAAATAAATATGAACACTAGATTTGCCTCCCGAACTTACAGATCTTTAATTACACATGTTTCAGTGAATTTGTTTGGGGTCGAGGAAATGATATATTAAAGAGTTTTTGGCCTGTAATGCATTCTATACGTGTGGTACGAACTTGAGCCTCCTTCAGAAAACCACTATTTTGAATGCTGGTTCTCTAGGCAAATAATCGTTTTTACCTCACTTGTAAGATTTTGGAAACCTCATCTTTAAAACATTTTCCACACTGATCCACAATCCCGGCTTGCGCATTTAAGTGTTTGCCTAGATCTCCTTTGTGATATAAACTGGAAAATACATTACCTGAAAGATTCACTCCTTTCAAAATAAACACTGGAATTTGGTTAATTTTTTGTGACGCACGTCGAAAATATATCATCATCATCATCTTCCCTGACTAACGTATAGTTTTCATATATATATATTAATTATTAGGAGGATTTGATAATTATATTTAATTAATTCATCGTTTCTGATAGAAACCTCAACAGAATGCAGTGGACGACCGTTTCGTCCTATATTTGGGACTCATCAGCAGTGCGCATCCACTACCGAGAATTGAAACCCTGACAGTTAGGCTGTCAAGCAAACATTATACCAACTGTTCCAAATGGGCCTCGGTGACGAAGAGATTCCAAATCAGACTCAACCTAGCGCCGCTCGCTCACATATTCCGTGGTGAAACCATACTGCGTTCTCGGTAACCATAAGACTGTGCTCCTTGGAGCCACGACTACTTTCACCAAGGCGCTCACTCTAGAGCATTAGAAGCCGGTTCAAGCGATGATATACACAGATAGTAATTATTAGGAGGGTTTGATAATTATATTTTAGTTAATTCATCGAGTCTGATAGAAACAAGACTCGATGAATTAATCACGTCCAATGCTTCCTACATTCTGTTGAGGTTTCTATCAGACTCGATGAATTAATTAAATATATACATATATATATATATATATATATATATATATATATATATATATATATATATATATATACCAATAAATGAAATTAATAATATTCATGTTGATCAATGTTAGATAAAAAAAAAATAACTTTCCATCATTTATTGAGACCATCACATTCCCTCCATATTAAACGAGCCCTCGCCTTCCTTAGAGCAGTTGAGTAGGAGGAGTTTCCACTCTTAGGTTCGTCTTTTTGTTTCTAACTCTAAGTGATGTTGACAAATATTTTACAAAAGTAGGCTGAAAAGTTCATAAGTTTACTATAAACGAGTGATGCTAGAGTTGTGAAATCTCACATTCATTAGTTTCCAGGTAAAGTGACATCAGACTGTTCAAAGAAATCATCAAACGTCACTTGTAGCAAAATGAACCAAATTTGGCATTATTGTGTTATGAAGTACCTGCAGAAAAAGAGTTTAGCACCAAGGATCTTTATGATCACATGATTTTTACAATGAGGGATGTTGCTCCAGCTTTATAAGCAGCGCAAATATTGGCAGCTGAAGGGAATGGAAAATCTTTGGATATGACCCAATGTTTGGACGTCCTGAAACTTCTAGAACAAAGAAAAAAACATTGATAGCATGGGGTGGGATGACAAGAGATTGACTATGAATCAAATAGCCGGTGCTCTTTGCGTGTCTTGTGAGCGAGTTGGGAATATTCTGTACAACGAACCTGGCCTGACGAAGGTTTCTGTTCGTTTTTTTTCAAGTCTTCTAGCACCAGATCAAAAGCGCAACGGCTGATTATATCTGACATTGTTTGAGCCAGATCCAGCTTTTTTTTTAACCCAAGATGAATATTGGCTTCATCACATTGACATAGAAACAAAGAGACATTCCTTAGAATGGAATCATCCCGCCTCACATTTAGTCGTTCTCGTTCCATCTGCAGGGAAGATGATAGCCGCGGGTTTTTTTTTTTAAAGGTGTTTAATATCTTCAAAGGGCCACACCGGCAATAGAAAGTAAGTACTATGCCAAATTGCTTAGGCATTTACCGCCTCACATTTAGTCGTTCTCGTTCCATCTGCAGGGAAGATGATAGCCGCGGGTTTTTTTTTTTAAAGGTGTTTAATATCTTCAAAGGGCCACACCGGCAATAGAAAGTAAGTACTATGCCAAATTGCTTAGGCATTTACGAAAGGTTAAGAAAACCGAAACTGTCAGGTAAACCGACGAAAGGAAGTCTTCTTTCATCAGGACAATGCTCTCACACACAAGTCCTTTCTTTAAATGGTTGCTTAGCAGGACTCCTGCTTTGAACCGTTTGATCACCCTCCCAATTCTCCTGATTTGGCTATCATCTATTACTCAACATGAAAAAAAACACTTGCTTGGAAACGAGTAACGCTCGATGATGGCGCCATATCTGCTGGTGACGACTTTTTGTGAGCATCAGGACAAGCAGTCGTTCATGAACAGTCGGATATCAGTTTACCTGAAAATAAACAATGTAGCAATTATTAAGAAGAGTTGAAATAATTGCATGCAAGATTTCGCAACTTTAGTATTATCCCTTCATAGTGAGCATACAAATTTTTCAGCCAACCCTCGTATAGGTTTGTCTTCATGGCGTTAAAATTGTTTTAATCACTTCACGCCAAGCAAGGCCACAAAGCCACTAAAATCATTATTAGGGAGACAGAAAAATAACAAATTACAAATTTATACAGAAAAGAGTCATACAAGCGAGAACAAGTGAATGAAATAATGAGAGATCTCCAACAATCTAGTAATGCTTTTATATTGCTAAAATCCAGGTACCAAAGAGGAAAGCTCATCATGAAAAGTAGAATGAAAATATTTTTAGAAAATCACAGATAATCTGTGTTACGGCTGTAGGAAAGTGACTGAAGTTGGGGGTGACATGTCTGAACCGATAAAACTGCAGATACTTCTTCGGGTGTTATTATTTGCTTATTTTATACTCTTTTATTATTGAATATAATATTCCTTATTTTCGATAAAGTCTTCCCTATTTTCGATATAATCTTCCTCATTTTCGATATAATATTCCTTATTTTCGATATAATATTCCTTATTTTCGATGTAATCTTGCTTATTTTGCTGTAATCTTACTGCATCATTCTGTGAAAAGAAAGCTTCTAGTTTGGTTCAATCAAACCTTCTTCCTGACAAAAACACCACACGGGCAAGTAATTTCTATCCCATGTACCCGACCCTTTTCGTCGTTAGATCTGCAAACATAAGCGGTTGGTGCTAGGCAAAAGACTTATTGATTTATTTGATGATGACAATTCACTTTTATTCAAATGAATTAATTATTCACTGGAGATATTCTCGATGACAGATCAACTGGGTTCTAGCGATAAATTATAAAAATCTCCTTTGTTTGCAATCAAGCAGAGAACTTCACATTTTCATAGAATGTATGCTAAACATTCTTCAGGGTCCGTTTATTACCGTATTTCGCGGTTTACAAGAAGCTTCGACGAATTAGACCCCTTCGACAAAAAAAGCTTTGAAAGAGAAAATGGAAAAATATTTCTCGTACTACATAGCCCTCTCCACAATTGTACCCATTACATGAAAACCTGACTGATCACGACAAATTCATCACAAAGTAAGAATAAGTAACGAATTTAACTATTTAAAAGAGTGTGGCACCATTTAACGAGGCAGAAAGAGAAAAGGAAAGAGAGGAAGAAAAGGAGAGGCTAAGAACCGAATCGTGAGTGTTAAGCAAGAACACACACACAGCTAAGAGACAATGGATAAAAGGATATTTTTATAAGTAACAAATGGCGAAAGAGTGTCATTACAATGACAGGGAAATTCTGAGTAAAAAGAAAAGGAAAGAAGGAAAGAATCAGATACGTTTTGGCATCGGCCGTGTTATCTAAGGATATGAAAACAAACTATTGGTACGGAAGACATCTTATTATCAACTACAGACCGGCTGGCCAGAGAGAGAGAAAGAAAAATTCAAATGAGAATGTTATTTCGTTAAGTGACAACTAAAAAGACTTAGACAGATATGAAAAGTTAAAAAAAACACCCACGAGCATCCTTGGCCTGCGATAATAAAATTTTGTTATCAGGAATTGTGCCGAAAGAAAATATTTTTTTTTTCTTCGAGGCGACAGACCGAGTGGAACTTTGGAGATGTCCTTTTTTGAGACCATGTCGAAAGGACCACACATTCTGATAATTAGCGATAAAATACTTGAAGTAAACCACGTGTAGAACAAGAGTTATGACCGCCATTGTCATATTGTCCCGTTCGCGGCTGGAGAAATGATAAACCATTAAGGGGAAGAAAAAGGAAAGAAAAAAGAGATAATTTTTTCTTTAAGCAAGATATTTTTTTTTCCTGAAACAAAGCCGCAGATTCGTCCACGCCCGACTAAGACATCATTGGTCGAGTGGTGATCACGTGATGCACGAGGGAGGCTGTTGCTGCCCATCTGGAGAATGAGTAAGAGAGGTTGCCACGAAGATGTGGGGAGGACAGTTCACGTATGATGAGAAGGTGGGAGTGAGGAAAGGTTCCCAAAAATGGAAAAAGGTGGAAATTCCTAACCAGAGAGGTGGATATGTATTTAGAATTATCGAGGAACCACCAGTCTTTGGTTAAGGCAAGCCTCGCAGATAGCTGACCAGATTCCCGCACATTTTCTGGACCACATCTTCAAACCAAGAACAATTATTTTGAAGAGCGACTTAGATCCTGATCACCGAAATAAGTTTTTCTTTCGACTTTCATCCAAAGACCCATCGAAACACCAATTTCTTAAAGAGCAGACGACTTGAAGTATTAAAACTTGCCTAGCGGAAAACGACATCCCACAATCCATAGAACGGGTCGGGGGATAGATGCAGTCCTATGTATCGAACAACTAGACATAAAGTTTGTTACCTTTTACTTTGATACTTTGAACTTTTGAGTTTTCATTTTATTGCCTTTTATGCGTATTTTTGTGGTATCACCCCCGTTGGACTCGGTTTGCAGTACGGCCCCGATGACTGATGGATTTCCTCTGCCTAGATCAAATCACAACGTGGGTAGGCAGACTGGCAGTCAAAGTAGGACGTCACAGTTGGTGCCGTGGTAGACTGGGATACAACGACACGGTTGGCGCTACGACCAGGGGACGACGTCACAACTGGTGCCGTGACCACAGGATAGGACCCTGGAACAGCCACTGCCACAATTAGTATCGTGATAGCAGGACAAGATCCTGGATCGACTGCTGTTGCTGAGAAATTTCGAATAGGACTCAAAACGACCCGGGACCGAGAGGAACGAGAACAGAATCTTCTGTAAGGTAGGACACTTTGCTTGATTTCCCAACCTCGATTGTTGCTGCGTAGATTGTCTTTCTCTTTAAATATGTCGGACTATGATTCAGATAGAGCAGTGGGGGATGAAGAGGGGGTTAGACAAGGGTTGTCAGCTGACCTGAGAAAGTTGTTGGGTGGACCGAGGGTCCCAGCATTTGACGGCAGTGGGAAAGATTTCAAAAACTGGCTGGCAATCCTGGAGAAGAGCCGAATTATATATGAACTCACAGATCAGGAGACCCTGTATCTGGCATATGATGCCACAAAGGGGAAAGCCTCTGAGTTTATGAAGGAGCTCTTGGAGAGTCAACCCCACTTGTCTTGGGAAAGATTAAAGGGACTATTGACCAAAGAATTCACCGACGAGGGCACGGCTATAGAGCCTATGAGGGCCCTTTTAAAGCTGACACAGCTGCGGGACGAAACCCCTGGAGAATTGGGGGCTCGAGCGTGGAAGCTGTCATCATTGGCCGTGCTGAAAGAGGGGCCGGTGAGACTATCGGCGGCAATAGAACTGGCCAAGGAGAGCCAGCGCATATGGGAAAAGGTAAAAAGGTGTGGAAGGAACCAGATACTAAGTCAAGAGGTCGAAAAAAGGGGGAAAGGCGGAAAACCCCCCGCGTGGAATCTGAGGGTCAAGCTAGAAGTAGATCAGCCTGAGGTGTGGGAAGAAGACCCCAATAGAAAGGCATGGTAAACCAGGCATGGATTTTATAATCCCACGCCGGGTAGATACGGGCTGAACTGCTGGACCTGTGGCCATGAGGACCACAGAGCGGCGGAATGTCCGACGAAGTGGGGTTTGCCCCAGACTTCGAACAGGACAGGTGCACCAGGTGTGGAAAGAAAGGACACCTGGCCAAGTAGTGCGGGCTGAGAAAAGGCGCCCCACCGATATTAACAAAGAAGGCCGAGCCCAAGAGACAAGACCAGGGAAAAGCCAGCGGGCCACCCCGGAATTAAGAGGGAGGGTGGCCCAGTTAAAAAGAAGGGAAATAAAAGCTTGGACCAGTGGTCGGGCGAGCCGCTTGGGTAGAGGACAGGTCCCCCCGGGAGTAAACGAGAGGTTAGCCCAGTTGAAGAGAAAAAGAGAAAAATGTTGGACATGTGGTCAGGTGGGCCACTTTGCGGCGAACTGTCCGGCAAGAAGGTGCTGGTTTTGTAGGAGACCAGGGCACTTGAAGAGAAGCTGTATCCTTAGGAACAGCCGCGGAAGACTGGGAGAGGTCCAGCCGGGCTCGCCCAGGTGCGAAAAGCGCAGAACTTCCCCCCGTAAGAATAATGAAGGTGATTTATTGCTGCCGGCGCCTATGGCAGGGATGACCCAAGGGTGGGGGCCCAGGAAGAGGAAAGCCCAAGTGTTCTCTTCGCTGATGCAAAAGAAGGAGCTATCCTGTAGAGCAGAGATAGGGGGTAAGGCGATAAAAGCTCTGGTAGACACAGGAGCATCTGTGTCATTGCTGAGAGAGGAAGCATACAGGCGGGTGAAACGGAAGAGTAGGTTATGGGAAGCGACATAGAGGTCACGCAAGCAGATGGAGCCCCCCTGAAGATAAAAGGGATGGTGAGTCTCCCTGTGAGGATTGGGAAATTAAGAAGCACCCAAATTTTTTACGTAACCCACGACCTGTGTACGGAGGCAATCTTGGGAGAAGATTGGCTCCGGAGCCAGAGGGCCCAGATAAAGTTCAACCCCATTGTGCTGATGGTGAATGGCGAGAGAACGCTATTGGGATGCCCACCGGAAGAGGATATAATAATAGTGGTGGAGGAAGATGTAAGGCTACCCCTTAGAACGGCGGTGTCGGGAAAGGGTAGGTTAATGTCAGGGAAGAAAATAGGAAAAGAACCCCTGCAGTTGAAGGCACAACGAGTTAGAAATGAGTCGAGTTCCAGCAGTCTTCGGTTAAGGCAAGCCTCGCAGATAGCTGACCAGATTCCCGCACATTTTCCGGACCACATCTTCAAACCAAGAACAATTATTTTGAAGAGCGACTTAGATCCAGATCACCGAAATAAGATAGGACCCTGGAACAGCCACGTCACAAGAGTAGTAAACTCCCGTCAGTGACCTTCGATTTATAGAACGCAAGGTTGTTTGTGAATATATTTTATACGAAATAAATGTTTCCTACTAACAGAAAAATACAGTGTATTTTTCATTTTGGATTATCTTTTTAAATGTTCATTGAAAAAAAAAACGAAAAATGCGTCGGAACATCCTTTGTCTAGCTTTATCTATGCTTGTGAAAACCATTTTTCGATGTAAAAGACATGACGTGCCGAGTAAATTTCAAAGAGGATTCTAAGATTTTACTAATATTGTTACTAATTGGGTTGATAGACTGACCACGGATAATGTTGCTAAATAATTTCTGACATCGTACCAATATTATATGCCATTAAATGAACTTAATACGAGATATGAAATTAATGTTTTTGTTCTGTTTTATTAATGTCGTGTCACTTTCACTTATTGTTCATGGTTCGCCACAGATTTATTTCGTTCATATATTTGAATTTCCTTTATTTCTTGGGAAAGATAGTGGATTAGTTTGCTAGTACAATTCTTTAAAAAAAGTCGCCATTTAATGTAGCTGTCCCGTATCTTTTGCGCCAAAACAATTTTTTTTCTAGAGACTGGGGGTTGGAGTCGGAATGGGGGTCGGAGTCGAAGTGGGGGTTAGTGTTAGTCACGCACATAGCAGAAGAAAATAAATAAGACAGCAATAGTAAAAAAAAAAAATGGATAAAAATATTTTTGTTCTTTCTGTGAGTTCCGATACGAAATGGTCCACGACCCGACACCAAATCTTCCACGGGCAAAAGGTCCGCAGTTCGGACCGCTGGTTGGAGACGACTGCATTATAGGACCGCTCTTTTTATTCCTTTATTTTATTATCAGTAAATTGCTATTCCTACTTGAGAAAATAGAGGATAGGTTTTCGAGTACTGTTTTTTATTATTTATTCCTCCAGGATTTAGTTACACATAGATCGTAACAAATTCATTGACTTCCTTATCTAAGAATGATTTCTTTAGAAATATTTTTATAGAACGGTTTCCCGTTGTCTATTCCACCTTTTGGAAATCAGTGTTTTCGTTCTCTTCAAGATACCAGCTTACTTCATCACTTGACCGAGAGCTGACAGGAGAAGAGCTGGATGCATGTCATTCCTACTGGTATCAATGCTAAAGTGAACAGAAACGCATAAAAAAACAAGGTTGGAATTTGAACTCACTTTCTGGGTCGATAACAGTTACAATAAACGCAGATTGATAAGGTACGACAAAGGTAACATTTATTAAATTAACAAAGCCGTAGAATGGAAAAGACTAGGTACTCGTTTTAGGAATCGGAATAATTCAACTTGAAATTGCCTAGGAGAAAGTTTGATAAGAAATGGCATTGGAATCAGCCTCAGGTCAAATGTTAATTGATGCCCACAGCATTGCTTGGAGTGAACTCTTTTTGAAGCTCAAATATTCGCCAAAGATAATGCGCCTTAGTGGTTTGTTTTTGGATTAATCATGGATTTGGATTAATGATGTGTCACGTGAGTTAGTGATCCTAATGTTTTGTTTTTTTTTCCGATTGGCTAATTAAACTGCTTTAGTGTTTGATAAAACAACTCACAATCATACGAATTTTATTTGTAATTCTGAAAGCTTTACATCATTCATACTTAACATCAGGAAGAGACAGTTAACATTTCTAGGGCGCCTAATGCGGAAAAATGGCTTGAAGAATATGATACTCACAAGTCACATTAAACGAACGAAGGACAGACGAGAACAACGCATAACTTACTTTGGCGAGTAAATGAATGGCGGGTCAAGGTTTAAGGCGTCCTGGGTTTGACGTTATACTACAACCGGGTTCTGGTTAAGATGATAAACTAGGTCCAGCAGCAAGAACTCTGATCAGGAGGCTGAGGATCGTGGAACCACCTCTTAATTGTTGGTGTTAATAGTTAACTCCCAAACTGGGGTTAAAACACTATTAAAGTGTAAAAATAGGTTTTAATACTAGACATACTTTGTAAAAAAATTATTACCAGCAATATATTTTTGAAAAGAAAAATATTACCAGTAGTAAAAATCTGTTTGGCATTAAATAACGCATTGGGGTTTATATGCCGTAAATAAAACAAAACAAAGCAAAGCTTTGAAGAAATAAGTAAAATATAAATTTTATTAGAAGCTAAAAAAGACTGGGACTTGTGGAGAGCCATGATCGACAATATCCTGAACGGAAGATGAAGAAGACGTTTTAATGTACAAATGTACTCCTGACGCAATCTATCATGTGTTAATTTTTGCTTGTATGCTTTGCGAATTTTTTTATAGCCGATCCATATACGGAGGTATTGGACGTGTTTTTAATTCTGAAATCCTGTTATGTCTTCAGGATATTGAGGAACACAGTATATAGACTAAGAATTGAAATAACTGTTAGCTGAAAATGTAGGAGACACGGCAGATCAATAAAGTTTCTAAATGCATGCGAAATTACGTTTTATTATTTAATGCATGTTTCCACCTATTAGAAGGAATGTGTGCTGCTAAAATGTAATAAAATATATATTTGGTAATAAATTAATATAAAAAAAAAAAACATCGACATCCTGCTGGTAGAAATGACGCAGTTTATAAAATTCGTTCTGAGTTTCAAATAAACAAGGACAACTGTGAGTTTAAACAAATATTTAAAAAGTAAACACTATTTACATTATTCGGACTATTGTCCTCATCTTTCTCGCCATATTTATTACAACGTTTCGGCCGTTGTATGCTCCGGCCTTTTTCAGGTGGTTGGAATGTCGAACTGAACCCTTTATTTCACTCGCCGGGGTAGACTGTTCTAGTTTCACGTGCCATGTTTTAATGGATGTCAGTTATCAGTTATCTCCAGTTCATCCTCCTCTCCACTCCACTGCCTTAACTGTGCATTGATCCCACGTAAAGGCGTTAGTTAGATACAGTGACAGGACTCAAAGAGTGCCAGTTCAATTCAATGCTGAGGATGCAATGGACCGACCACCATAAAAATGGAAACACAAGGATACTTATACTTAACATTCATGGTTCCTCGAAGAGGTGTAATGGTTAGTAAGCTTGTCTCGCTTGAACAATTACGACAGAATAGTGAGTTCAAACATCACTAGATGCCCCCTAATTTCGGCCATGTGCTACATCTAAGCTACGCTTGGAAAATCACTGGACACCTTGAGGCGGTGTAAGGGTTAGCAAGCTTGTCTCGCTGAAACAATTACGACTGAATAGTTAATTTCTATCCTCACTGGGTGCACCATATTTTAGGCCTTGTGCCACATCTAAGTTTTGCTTGGAAAATCACTATACTTAACATTCAGAAAGAGACAGTTGAAATTCACGCGTCACATAATGAGGAAAGGTGGCTTGGAAAATCTGATACTCACAGGACAGATTGAGAGCGATGGGGACAGAGGAAAACAACGCATAACATACTTAATGGGCTTGAGTAAATCGATAGGAAAACACCATTTGGGAGAAATAACCAAAAGACAAAATTTATTAAGAACTACAAAGGACAGGAAGTTGTGGAGAACCATAATCGCCTACGTCCTGGGGAGACACATATTCAATTTACAGTTGTCGAATTTTTTCCTATTTATTTACATGCTTTCAAACTTCAGTTCAACACGATATAAAAGAAATTATACAACGAACTTATACTCTGAAATGTATATGTATATGTATATTCTACTAAACTATGCTAAAATCCATTCCAAAACAGTGTCGATATTAAATCACCACTGAGGTTGATATGCCGTAAAACAAAATAACCAACTAACCAATATACTCTGAAACCTCTCCGAGAAAAATGGACATCTTGGGATCTGCCCGATGTTCGTTTTGTAAATCAAAATATTAAAACGTAAACATAGAAATAATTTGGAGCAGAAGAAAATAAAACATTCCAACAAAAAAGGCACTCTAAGGAAGAAAAAAATAGAATCCGCCTCAGAGCTTTTTTCGGCTGGTTTACCCAGTTATATGTGATCACACCAGAAACGTTATACGCAAACTCATGTGAATGCAACCCTAGCAGAAAGGCCGCAGGTTACATGTGCAAGTTTTGTGACAAGGTTTATAATTCTGTTGCGGAACTCAAACAACACATGATTTGTATAGAGGGACAGGCAATATTCCAGCATAGGCAATACAGAAAAACATGTTCGCTACGTGTGTAAGAGGGGTTGTAAAACTAAAGCTGTACTTAAGAATCACTTACGGGCCCATAGTAGAGCCTTAGCTCAGGTATAAATGATGGAAATAATACTGAATGCTAAATACACAAATATGCTCCCAAGTAAAGAAATAGTCTTCTTCCGCAAGGAAGTGACAATCATATATATATATATATATATATATATATATATATATATATATATTACAAATAGAAATCTTATATGTGCAATAAACTATACTCGATCGGAAAAACATTCGGTATATTTATTTGCAAATAAACAAGCCAATACCTAAGGGAAAAAAAGGTACAAAAAAAGAAAGAACCAAGAACATGTACGTGAGCCGAAAATAATCGTCCAACATACGAGTTCAAGGCCCAAAGAAAAAAAAACGATGCGAGTACTCAAAACAACGAAATAAATGAGTAGAGCAGACCTAGTTAAACGTAGAGAGCCAGACAAACCTACCAAGTTTTAAACTAAGTGGATCGTCAAGGAATACCGGCATTTCCTGACGATCCGCTTAGGTGAAACCTTTGTAGGTTTTTCTGGCTCTCTAGGTTTAACTATATATATATATATATATATATATATATATATATATATATATATGTGTGTGTGTGTGTGTGTGTGTGTGTGTCAGTGTGTGTGTTTGTGTACGTGTGCGTGTGTTGGTGTGTGTGTGTTTTGCTAAGATAAATAACAAATAGGAAACGTTCATCAATTTGTATCACTTTTATTAAATCTTCATCAAATAATGAGATAAAGAGAAAATGATGAAAGAAATTCGAGTATTTTTTACTTTTATGTTGTTTGATGTTCATTAGTTAATTATGTTTCACATGCATCCGACTTGTTAAACAAACGCCAGTATAATTGTGTGGCGTTCCGATTCAAAGGAGAGTCGACACCGCCATTGGAAGTCCCACGAAATTAACGGATTCCAAGCCTAACTAAAATACATTTCTTCATATATATATATAATAATTCTAGTTGGGATTCAAATGATAATGTATATTTACGTTTGTGTACTAGACATTACGTTGAATCCGGAACGTTTTTAAGTTAATACTGTTTGTTCTTGATGAACAAAATTTATATTCTTTGAGAATGGATTCAATAAAGATTGATGATGCAATGTAATGTTTTTGACGTGTGTTTACAGTTGGTAATATAGTTATTATTAATCCCTCGAAGTACGTAAAGATTTATGTTCTTTTTTTAATTAGGTTGGCATTTTTAAAATCAAAGTTATGGCCAGTCTTCTTCCTGTATATTACGAGAGGGTTTGAATGATTGTCTAAACGTCATACGTTATAAAACTTTATTGTTGTAATCTTGATTTAAACAAAAGCATAAACCTTTTAAAGAACTGGCCCAAAATTACAATTGTAAATGAACAAAAAACAAAACAATGGAAGATATATTTTATACTTCTATCTCTCACCCTCTGTGTGTATATATATATATATATATATATATATATGTGTGTGTGTGTGTGTGTGTGTGTGTGTGTGTGTGTGTGTGTGTGTGTGTGTGTGTGTGTGTGTATACAGACAGGGTATGAAGATAAGCTAACCAAAAGGAACAGTTAGCTTATCTTCATACCCTGCCTGCCATAGCCACCGAAACCGTGATATCACCCCTGGTCGGCGGCTGATGAAGACGAGATATCGCACGAGCTAACACACGTTGTATGTTAAAAAAATATATATATACATATATATATGTGTGTGTGTATATATATATATATATATATATATATATATATAGATATATATATATATATATATATAGATATATATATATATATATCTTTTTTTAAAAGACAAAGATTAATTATCGAATATGTGTAAGTCAGGAGGTGCTTATTAACTTGGCGTCAATCTAATTTAAAAGTGTTATCGCAATGAGATTTAGAAAATTCGGGAAAAACTGTAAAAATTTGTAGTAAAAAAAATGTTCGAAAAACATCTCACGTGATTTACATTAGTCTAAGTATTACTTGTAAATATATTTTTTAAGTATGCAGTCGCGTTGACAGGAAGCCTCATGATGCATTGATTAAGTTAAAGTTTAGAAGGCTTTCGGCAAATATTTTGTTAAATTACTTCAGTATACATACAAAACTATAAATGCAAACACGCTCATACGTAGGTATGTACGATAGGGAAAAAATATCTGCTTCCAGGAAGAACACATTTCAGAAGGAATAATGCGAGGAGAATTTTTGCTCAACTTTTTCTACCTTGTTTCATTCATGCTACTGTCAACACTGGAAATATCTCTAACAGCACCCGTCGAAATATTGCCCGAATGATATCATAGAACGACGCAATGATTCGAAGAAAACTGAAAAAAAAATCTGTTCATTATATCTGTTGAAACTTGACTAATGCATGGAATAATAATGCAACACAAAATGTACTTAGAGCAAAATGTATTGAAACAAGAAAGTGTACACAATATTTACATATAGTCTTTTGTATATTCCTGGGAAGACCGTTCCTGGAATGTGTGTTGACTGAGTCGCAGTCCGGCAGAGTCTCTGGTTGAATCTCTCGATTCCTCTCCTCTCTTCCGGGAACCAACCATATTTATATGGTCGGTACTCCACTATGCAAATTAGGTGGATCCTACCACAACAATATCGATTACTCCTTTTTTTTTTCTATTGCTCCACACGATGATTCCTTTTAGCCTCTTCTCTCTATCCTTCTTTCTTGGGAAAATTGTTTTGCTTTCTTATAGCGACGTCCACTTCTCCGCCTGTGGCAAAATCCGAAAACTCAAACGAACATAGAAGTTCAGTAACTGAGTTTTCATGAGCCCATCCATCCCTTACAGGTGGCCGAAGCTTGCTGGGGAATGGTTGATTTTATCGTGTCAGTCAGTCAGTTATGCGCCATGCGTGATACACTATTAGGCGATCATGTATCTTTCGATACATGACTGACAAGGCAGATTTTTCCTGCGGTATGTTGCCATTTCTTTCTGCGTTAGACCAGTTGACAGCCAAGGCTATAGAACCCGGCCTGTTCTGCTATTTACCCATAACTGGAGAGAGAAGAAGAGGATGCATACCTTTCCCAAGGTTATTAGTACGTAAGTGAATGTAATGGATTCGACTGGAATTCGAACTCGGCTCTCCGATTCCTCATTCCGAGTCGATCCACTATCCTTGAAAGAACATTTAATATCAAGAGTTATAGAATGTAGTTTGATCTATTTTACATTTACCTGAGGTACAAATAGATGGATTTCATCTTTTCCAAATTTGCGCGTAAGTGAAAGTTACGAACACGACTGGAATTCGAAATCGGTTCTCCGGATTTTCACTCCGAGCCACAATTATTAACACACCTAAAATTAGGCTTACAGCGAAATCATGTTTTTTTTTTAATTATAATTCTAGGTAAAACAGCAGAATAACGACCTCTTGCACGTGATCATTTTGGATACTTATTCGTTTATTTTAAGGCCATATCACATTCGATGACGGAAGTTAAGCAACATTCAGCCTGGTCACTACCTAAATGGGTGAACCCTTAGGTATATCAGGTGCTGTAAACTGCTTTCAACAACCATTACGCCGGCGCTGTGGTTTAATGGGCCTTTCAATGAACAGCAAAAATGGTAAAATCTGGAGCAGGCCGACGTCGAACAAAGAACTTTCACGGTCTGATTAAGAATAAAGTTCATTTGATAGATGCCACTTCATAGATGGTATCAACGAAAGATTCTTTCTTGTTACTATTCGTTTTATTAGAGTAGAGGAGCAGAAATTATGGCATCGATTCTAGGATATAGCAGGCGGAAAAATCTCAAGGGAACGCATGCCTGCTCTATCAAATCAGGATTTGTGAAGCTTATCAGCACTTCAAAATCTCTGCAGCTTTCTGTTCGCGCTGTTTTAGTCTTTTATCCCACACTAAGGCCAAATTTATTCACGTCTTATTAGCCTGAGTGGTTCGATACAGTCAAGTTCGCAGGTGATCTAAAAATGATCTATATTCTGTTGTTAACTAGGCCAAGGAATGGATTTGTAATTGTAACGCGTCCAAAATGAAACTATTCTCTTTTAATCGTCTGAGAGAATCCTTTTACCATCCATCAGCATGTCTGCTGCTAACTTCCAGGATATTGATTCACTGCTCCTTCGCGGACTAACGTTTTTGACTGACATGAAATGTAAAGATTGTGTTGAGTCAAATGCTAGGTCTGCTGCTAGGAAAGTTGGTTCTCTGTGTCGTGCCAGACAATATTTTCAAGACGAATCTACCTTATATATTTACAATTCTACCATTCAGCGTTTCTTTGATTTTTTTTTTTTTTTGATTTTTTTTATAATGGAGTTGAAAGCCGGTAGTTCACTTGATGTACAGGGTTAGAGTAAGAGTCAGTTTATGCGGAGGGAAGGCTAGGATAACGTTTAATCCTAGCCTTGAGCAGATTAGGATTGTAGTGACTGAGTAAACATCCACTTGGGAGCCGGTTCCACAGAGATCTCGTTCGCGGGAAGAAGCTGTTCGATTAGGACTTACTTCTCACCAATGGAATACGAAGGGGATGTGGGTTGATTGTTACAATGTGAGTGGCATGCCAGGTTCGAGCTGTTAAGGTTAGAACTGAAAGCACCAAGGAATGCACCGAGTACTTGAAAGTAGCGATAGAGCAGTGATAGGCTTGTCACATCCCGCCTTTGAGAGAGAAGACGGTGGGTGGAAAGTAATGCGTCACTCACAAGTACTCAGAGTCTCTTTTGAACTCTATCGAGACTGGAAAGTTAGAACTGCCCAAATATGATAAAAGTACTCCATTTTAGACCTGACTTGGCTCTTGTAAAGTAAGGGGAAAGCAGTTGGAGTTCGAGACTTACTGCATCAGTACAGGGAACCGATCATTTTTCTTCCATCTTTAGTTATGGGTCACGAGTTCCACTTCAGGTCAGGAGTGAGTTTAAGGCCCAATACTCTCTCTCTCTCTCTCGGTACGGAGACTTCTCGAGTGTATATCCATTCATTATGAATGGTTAGGGACGATGAAACGTAGCTAAATTGGTTTTCGAGGCATTTAAGTTAACCAGACAGTTTTTTCCCACTAAAAAGTTATAGCTAGATCGAATGAGGGATCAACTACCAATCTGGGATCATCACAAGTTTTCGAGGTGAACCTGTATATCGTCGTATCATCGGTATAGATATTTATAAATGATCTGAGTATATTCTTAGCCAGATTATTTATGTAAACTAAACAGAGAGTTGTTCCGAGAATGACCACTGGGCGACGCCCGCGTTGATTGCTTGGGCACCGGAGGACTAGTTGCCGTTAAAAACTACCTTCAGGGGCCTATCCGTTAGGCCTGAAGAGACTCTCCAAGGACTCAATAGCTGGAGAGCAGAAAATCCTTGTGCCACACCTTGTCAAAGCTTTCGAAATATATAATATTATGGTCCTTGAGGTGTATTTGTTGTCAAGACCTTCACTTGTGAGTAACGTAAAAATTAGAACATCAACAGTGGATCGGGTCGATGGAAATCCTCACTGCTTGTCACTCAAGAGGTTATCTTATGTAGTTACTCAACAACCTTCTTGTTGATTATAGTCTCAAAAAGCTAATTAATTATACCGAGGCTCCTGATTTGTCTACACTAACAGCGGGAATGTGCTCTCTTGTTTCCTTTAAAAAACGGGCATATACTTGACACATTCTACAGGATTAAGAAGGATTTGCCCTTTAAGCTGCGGTTAAATAACTTCGCTACGATCAGGGATAGTTCCGGGTTGATATTCTTCAGGACAAATTCTGGAATTTTGTCTGGGCCAGTATTGATCTTAGGATCAAAGCTTTTCATAAATTTTTAGACATCCCGTGTTGTAATGAAATTAGTATTGATATTATGCTCAGTAACACGTGGGAAGTTGGGAATGTCGTTGTCATCTAACGTTGAATTGCAGTCAAAGATCAAAGCAAATAGCTTCGTCTTATCTGTCGAAAAAGATATGACCTCCGGACACAGCTTCTTTGTCTCTGTTTATAATTTGGTTGGTGACCTTACAGAATTCTTGGAACTCGATCTTTTTCTTTTCAACCTTAGCCTGGACTACTTGCGGATAACTACAGAACTACAGTTCTGAATACTATCAGATTCAAACCACAATCCGCCTTTAGATAGATACTTAAATAGGGTTATGGTTATCTATGGCTGTAGCGCTTTCAGGGGTGAACCTGTTCTGGCTATTTGCTTTTTGCTGGAAGGTCCTGTAGGTGGAGTATAAAAATCTCCAGTCCTGAAAAGATGCATTAAGAAATGAGGGTAACAGTTTTGGTGGCACCGTACGAAACTGTAGAAAATGAAGCAGTTTCCCAGTCTGGTCTTCTTGTAGCGAATAATTGTTCTATGGAATTGCGAATAGGGATGCCTTTCGTTTGGCACCAAAGCATTTTACTGTCGCATTAAATCTGCTACTCCTGCTATATATTTAGAGAATGTTGATAAAATCTTGATCAAATCTATAGAAGAATCTGCAATATCATTAGTCCTGACCTAGCATTTTGGCTTCTGTCATTTTCCCACTACTGTGATATAGATTCCCTGTGTCTTTTCTTTAAATACACCTATGGTAATTGTTCTGATAAAATTGTGTCTATGGTAGCTAGACTTTAAGAATTTAAGCGCAGTACTAGATTAGCGGCAAGGTTTCACCATTTTACAATTGAAATCACTAGATGCAATTATAAGTTCTCTATTAACTTTTTTTCTACTGCACTTCTTGCTTGTAGAAATCTCTTCCGTGTACTTAATTGCCAGTCAACTTTAAGCTTCAAAAATTTAAATGCAATGACAATCGTTATCTTATATCTTCTTATATTTTGTTCTTGCATCGTTCTCTCTCTTTAATATTAGTTTTTTATTCTCATATTATCTAACACTCAGTAACCCCTTGCATCGCAGTGGCTTTATTGCCTTGCTTGGGGTGAAATGATTAAAAAAAAGGCAAATTATCCAAATACCACATCTACAAGATATTCTAGCCAATCCCTGACTATCCTGGCCCAACCTCTACATTCTGTATCAAAGGAGTTAAAAAATTCAAATTTTAGCTAACTTATACTGAGACAAAACCACCGATGTTTATAGGATTTTCCATTTCTTCTTACTCGATATAAAACCAATAAATTCATGGCAATGGACTGTGAATTCATTATTACAATTCGAAACAAATATTTCGTTGTCATAGACAAGAAAATCTTTTATATTTCAACGTCTCCTAATTTTCTTTTGTTTGTTTAGATTAAATGGGACTCATTTATTAGAAATTGGTATAGCCCAAAAATTTGCAATAACCAGTGCAAAATGCTAGTGTGTAATATGACAGTGAGCAACTGGTTCATATGAATGACGCCATGAAACTAAAGCTGCCTTATCTTGGTAAAGAAGTAAACCGGTATTCAGTCTTATATGTAGCGTATCTTCATGAGTAACTGATTGAGACTGTCACATAGCTTGTCGATGGGACATGGAACACGGCCGTTCCATCCCTGTCTAGGTGTAAGAACTCCAACACCACAAAAGGGACTGGGTTACTGGTTGATACTGGACTTATGTTTAATTTTTTACGCTAGCGTAGTCGGAAACTACGTATATTGTATTAAAGATTTAGTAAACCAAAATGTCGTTACATTAGACAACTTCATTTAATCGCAGTCAGTTGGATCTTCCTAGCATTAATCGTGGTCCAGATAGCAGTTAAAGATGCCCAAATATCTTTTAGGAAAATCTCTCGAATTAAATCAAGATTCGACATGCTAAGGTAAACAAGACAGCTGCCAGATTGTGACAACTTGGTAGATAAACGAGAAGAAACTCTTTCGGTGACTCAATAAAGACGCTACGCACTGAAATGTGTAACCAAACCTGTGAAAAATAGACACTGGCAACTTACGCATGAGCGTAATAAGATTTTTCTGCTCGTCTATGCTTGCAAAAATGGAAAAAATTCTTATTTGCTCAACGCCACATATAATCAGTTTAAATCCAACAAAATAAGCCTGAAAAAAATAAGTGATGGTTTCCATGATATTAATAAACTCATTACAGTAAGGAAAAAATAAAAGTATTCCAGCTGACAAATCTATTTATCCAATATAAAAGTCGGCCTATAATATGTAATGTTATTATATGGTGATAAGATAAAATATACCGTGATGCTTCAGAAAAAAAAAAAAAACAAACTAGGTGATGTTTCATAAAACGCATCTGAAAACCGTAAACCAACATAATTTCAATTAGATTGTTGCAAATATATATGTTAAGAAAAAATTAATTTCAATTAATATATCATTGAATTGTTAAAAATCTATTAATATGGTAATAAGATAATTTTAGTTAATATATCGTTGAATTGTTGTAAATCTATTAATATGTTAACATAATAATTTCAATTAATATATCATTGAATCGTTGCAAATATATTAATATATTAACAAAATAATTTCAATTAATATATGATTAAATTGATGAAAATCTATTAATGTATCAAAATAGGTTCAATTAAAAAAGCATTAAATTGTTGAAAATCTATTAAGATATTGGCAAGATAATTTCAGTTAATGTCTTTTAATTATCGAAACGTTGTTAATATATTAAAATAATTTCAATTAATATATCATTAAATTGTTGAAAATCTATTAATTGCAAATCTTTCTGATGCTGCTCAGATCGTTTTTGTTTCAGTTTTCCTAACGTTGCCGTTCTCAGCATCCTTCTGTCGTACGACACTTCTGCTTCCTCAAGCCTCTTTTTCATCTTTAATATGATTGTACAGACGTATAGAAGGACCTATATTACATAGTTCGATATTATTTTCTTTGTTTCCAATGAAATTTTCTTTTTTCTTAATACATTGTTTGACTTTTGGAAGCCATCTTTCGCTTTCCCAATTCGCCATCGGATTGCTCTGTCGCATTTTCCAAATTCCGATCAAATATTTTCTAGCTATTTAGATTTTTGTACACGTTTAATTTACGTATCTCCGATTTTTTTCTTTACTGTGTCCTTTATTACAATTCTCTAGGAGTTCCTGTATTTGCGGTTGAACAATCAGCCTCTTAAAAAGCACAAATGGGTCCCTTTAAAGGAAGTTTAATTTATATTTTGTATCTGTCTGGCTAGTGCAATACCTGCTAGAACTAGAATCTATCGCAATTTTGACCCTTAATGAAGCATGTGTCACCTTGTATTGTTGAGACAAAGACATTTGATATATATATATATATATATATATATATATATATATATATATATATATATATATATATATATATATAAAGTGAATATTGAATCAATACTCAAGGGCGACAGGCGCAATTGTCTTTTTTAATACTGTTTATTATAAACAGAATATTTACTTAAATATGTGTATCTATAAAAATGACGTATAAAACACAAATATTAGGTTGGTGCAAAAATAATGACGTAATAATGTCGTTTTCTGACGTTAAAAAATACGTAAAAAAACGACATTATTACGTCATTATTTTTGCACCAACCTAATATATTAATATATACATATATATATATATATATATATATATATATATATATATATATATATATATATATATATATATATATATGGACAGTCAATAAATGACGATTGCATCTAGCATGAAACAGCCTGTCGACTATGAATGTTTTTATATTTATATTTACATACGCTCTATCGCTGATATAGATCACATTGTCTCATAAATATAGCACACTTAAAAACTATATATTAGTTTGGTGCAAAAATAATTTCGTTTTCTCACATAGTAACATATGTTAAAAAACGAAATTATTTTTGCACCAACCTAATATATATATATATATATATATATATATATATATATATATATATATATAATTATTTTAATATGCATATTCTTTATACTTTATTTTTATAGATACAAATGTTTAAGTAAATGCTCTGTTTATAATAAACAGTGTTAAACAAGATTTACCGGCCTGAATGTCCAAGAAATTTTCATAGAAAAGATGTGTCCTCCGACAGGAAACGAAACTCTATCCTACACAGAAACGTCATATAGCCTGACATCCTACACTATTTTTCAATTTGTAGTTTATAAGCAATGGTCCGGCATTGCTCAGCAGACGCTTTCTCTGTAGCTAAATGGTGTAGGATACAAGTTCGTTTCCTACCGGAAGATACATATTTTCTGTGCGATTTCTCGGACGTTCAGCTCGGTAAATGTTGTTAATACTGTTTATTATAAGCAGAATATTTACTTAAATATTTGTATCTATAAAAATAACGCATATAACACAAATATATTAATATATATGGACAGTCAATAAATCTTGGCGTAAGAAAGAGAGCTTCTATATTTGCACCAGCGCTTCTTATACACCATTTTACTCCGATTATTATCAAGTGCGGACGAGTTGACGAATTGAAGGTGTCTGATCGAAGCTTCTTCTATTATTAAAATTCAACGCTAATCGTTCGTTGTGCTAACACCTTCATCTAACTCTCTGCTACGTTAATGCAAACCGAAAGGAAAAGCAGTGTATGTTTTGGTACAAAAAACTTTACAAGCCATGTAAAACTCCGCTGAACTTTAAATATCTAGGTAAGTAAATAATTGAATGCGAGAATAAAGAAAAAAAATACTGTGACGCGCTTCGTCCTTTAAACGGACTTCATCAGACTAAAATATTGTCTCCATTGATGCATATATTATATAAGCACGTCACCACACATCAGACACCAGATAGGTAATATTTAAAGTTCACAGCTGTGCAACTTTAGCGTTTGTAATAAACGTCTTTCTTCATGTCATCCCCCCAAAATTTATATGTATGTCTGTGTGTATGAGAGAGAGAGAGACAGAGAGAGAGAGAGAGAGAGATTAAATATAGTTTTAATGTATGCTTAAAGGTATGATCACTATCAGGGATGAAGTGGACATTAAACTCAATATGCTTATACACGCGTCATGCTTATAAAGAATGGTCATGGATTGTGTATAAATATGAAATAGGGTGTTGAATTTGCACTTATATATATATATATATATATATATATATATATAATTATTTATTTTTTTTTTAATTTATAACATAAATATGTTATAAAATCATTACAAAAATAGCCATTATGTTTCAACAACCGCGGTGTCTTATCAAGTCATGATGTTGAATGTAAAATAAATGGTTTTAAAAGTTTCAAATTAATATGCTTGGATATATATATATATATATATATATATATATATATATATATATATATATAAGTTTCAAATTAATATACTTGGGTATATATATATATATATATATATATATATATATATATATATATATATAATTTAGTTGACAATGACATTAATCTAGTCTTATGAAGTCCTTTTAAAGAAACACGTTACAGCTCTCCCTACCATATATATATATATATATATATATATATATATATATATATATATATATATATATATATATATATATGTGTGTGTGTGTGTGTGTGTTTGTATGTGTATGCGTATGTTTGTGCGCTTGTGTGTGTGTGTGTATGTGTCTCTGAGTTTATATGTGTATTTGTGTGTGTGAATGTACCCCAGCTAAACGTTGTTTAACATCGCAATCCAGTGTTTCAAATTGATGTGGCCTTGCATAATTTTTGTTAGCGATCATAGAAAAAAAAAATAAATAAATAAATATATATATATATATATATATATATATATATATATATATATATTTATGCATATGTATATGTGTGTGAGTGTGTGTCTGTCTATGCGTATGTGTGTGTACTTATGCGTGTGAGTGTGTAAATTGAGATCATATATGAATCAATTATCGATTAGAATCCGACAGAATGACAGGGTAATGAACAAATAGGAAAGGTTTTTATATTTACTAAGCTTTTAAATTTCCTACTCAACAGGTTCAATTTAGTTTCTAATTACTGAAATCTAGTACCTAGTTTTATAGCATATTTCATTCGGATGTAGAATCGAAAGTGTAGAAGACGTGGTTCGTTAACGTCCGATCAGCTCTAATATTAGGTTGGTGCAGAAATAATGACGCAATAATGTCGTTTTTTGACGTTAAAAAATACGTCAAAAAACGAAATTATTACGTCATTATTTTTGCACCAACCTAATATTATAATTACAGTACTTACACTACGCTCATACCATTTAAACGACAGGCACCGTGAACTCATGATTCGTTGGTAATTCGCGGACACCGTAAATTGATGATTGAAAACTTTTCCACCAGTACAGAAATCATTCATTCATGATCGAATATGCAATTGTCGGATTCATGAGGTTAGTATTTACAAGGATGCATGAGGTTATGTCATTCCTAGAGTATTTGTCTGCAATTAAAACTGCTAGAACAAAGAGAAAACTATGTCTGCTTACATACATCTTGAAGAGAAAAATGGCGGAAAATGATGATAATTTGGCGCGAAATATGTACAAATTAATTGTGCACGGAATTTTTCATCTGTAAAAAATAAATAAATAAATTTAGGATCCTAATTTTTTTTATTCCGTTTTTTTTTTCTTTCTTTTAAAAAGTTAAAATAACATTTATAAATTTTTGCATATAAAGTCTCATCTTTAAAATGGAATTTCTATATTTTTTTAGTCGTTTGGTGTTCACGTTCGTGTGTCCTTTTCCTATCATTTAAGAGTTATGAAGCTGGATGGCCGAAAATATCTTAATGTTTCTTGGATATGAATATCACTTTTGTAAAAGTGTTGGTTTAGAGTTTAAAGCAATGGCGAGAACAACAGTTTTCTAATAAGGAACAATTTGACAAAAGAGTAACTTTTTGAATGTATCAAATATTTTTTCAACAAAATATCCTTCTAATGTCTAATGTTATGGAGGCTCGATGGAGTAATGGATTGCCGCTAGGGTTGAGAAATCGGAGATCCGAGTTCGAATTCCAATCCGGTTCATTAGATTCACTAACGGGCTAATACACTGTATGAATCCAGCTTTTCTTCCTACCCTCTATGGGTAAATAGTAGCGTAGACTTGGTTCTGCAGCAACCAGTTCAGAGATGGCGACTTGATAAAATCACCCATCTCCCAGAAGGCATGGGTCACCCGTGATATACATCGGTCCAAGAAAATACACACTGATTGAAATTCAAGTTGCGCAATCTGCCGAATGTGGAAAAAGTGATTACTCTTTTTATTTTTCTAACGTCCGCTAACTGTTATCGCTCTTTCAAGTATTGACGGAGTTTTTCATTCCTAGTATTTTGTTTCAGGTAGGGTATAAAGCCAACATATGATTATTTGCGATCTATTTCAGTTGTTGTTAGCTTACGGCTGCCTCACATTGAAACCCCAGTTCCCGTAAGATCAATGAAGTTAAGCAACGTCGAGTCTTGTCAGTACTTATACCAAGTGTTGTAAGATTAGATGTGTTTGTGGTATACTGGATAATGGCTTTGAATTATTAATTGGAGAGGCGTTTCCCGATTTCCGTTCGACTCGAAATATTAGGTTAAACGCAAATACACAAGTATGAATATAGGTCTTCTGAAAGAGCGATAACAGTTAGCGGACGTTAGAAAAATAAAAAGAGTAATCACTTTTTCCACATTTGTACCCCCAAATTATTATTATTCTCCCGCCTACAAAAAAAATCTTTCAATCTTAAAATATTTTATGGAGTTTAATGAACTGAAAAAAAAATAGACTAGAAAATGAATTAATTAATATTAGTAGTAGCTGCTCCAAAAAATGTTGGTGTGATTCAGCTTATTTTGTAATTTTTTTGTATATATTTTTGATCATGCAGCGCCATTCTATATGATCTGGTAAAGGTTCTTCTATGTGCCGGGTCCATTCAAGACGTTGGCAATCATGTCTCTCGACAATTTTCTGTCCTTTGTAGCGAGTTTATCCTTTTGCCCTCTCTCCCAAACCATTGTCCGTCATCCAATCGCTCATCTCGTGGCTTTCCCCTGACCGTATTTCATTCACTCTGTCTTGTGAGTATCGCATTTTCCAAACCCTCTTCCCTCATTATGTCAACTCTCTCTTCCTGATTTTAACTATATGTGTCTTTTTGTTGATTTTGTCTATAGAACTTTGTCTTTGCTCACATAATATTCTCAACATCCTTTTGTAGAACTAAATTTTTGTTGCTTCAAGTCCCTTCTTCATCTGTGAGGAGATTGTCCAGCATTCACCTCATAGTGGACGAATGGTACTATTAGGTTGGTGCAAAAATAATGTCGTTTTCTCACATATGTTACTATGCGAGAAAACGACATTAGTTTTGCACCAACCTAATACATCACAGTTCAGTACTATTTTCTTTGTTTTTAACGATATTTTTTTCTTCTGTTTCTTAATACTATGCTTAGCTCCCTATTTTTAATGGCTTCCCAGTTAATCTAAAATGTTGCACCTCTTTTACTTCGGCATCTGTACACATTTGCATGTTAGTCTGTCTTCTTTGCTCATAACCATGGATTCAGTTTTCTTTTAGTCTGTTCTTCTCGCTTTCCTACACTTAATTCTGTAGGAGTTCTTTTTCTTCTATCAACTCTGTATCATCGGCATACATTATGTTGTTAAGATTGTAGCCGCCAACAATGGATACTGACAGGACTTTTAATTCCCTCAGTATTGCTTCACTGTAGAGGTTGAAAAGCTATGGTGGGAAAACGCATCCTTGTCTTACACCACTTTTTATTTTTGTGTATGTGGGCTGTCTAGTATACTTTTTCATTAAAACCTACAGATCTCATTCACATGAACCCATTTTTAATCATTGCTCTAAGATAACGGATGTGTAGAGCTGATATCTTTGACATTTGTGAACAGCATTGACACTATAATATCCTGTGATCTTTACAGTTTTCTTTATATATACGTTTTTTTGTTTAGCTAAACTTACATCGGTATATCACCTGTACTTTTTAGACACCTGATTCCCAACGCGAAGCTAATCATGGGATTTGATACGAGAGTTGTCTTCATTCAATCAAGTAATGGCCTTGAGTATTAAAGATATGACATTCTTTTGATCTTGCTATCAATGAACTTATTTGAATGTTGTTGAATACATTCAAGTTGGCACCGACTTAAGAAGAGTTAGCAAAATAATTGATCAAAAGTATCTTAATGAATTTTATATATATACATATATATATATATATGTGTGTGTGTGTGTGCAAATATATAGAAAAATAGAAAAGAACCATTAGTTTAATAATTCAAATTTTTTAGTGTTCTTGTTTTTATTTTTAGAAAACAGTGCTCAATTCATAATTAGACCCTAAATTACAATTTTTTTTTAAATATGATTCCATCGCTACATAAGAATTCTCATGTTTCAAAGACGGAAGCTAAAAAACCAGCTCCGTTTCATCCTCAAGTGAATTTTGGAATAACTAATAACTAAACTTGAAATTTACGGAACTTTATAAGCGTATACATTCGAGTATAAATGCTTATAAAGCTCCGTACATTTCAAGATTAGTATTCCAAAATTCACTTGAGGATGAAACAGACCTGATTTTTTAGCTTCCGTCTTTGAAACATGAGAACTCTTATGTAACGATGGAATCATATGTTTTAAAAATAATTATAATATATATATATATATATATATATATATATATATATATATATATATATATATTGGTGTTCATAGCAAATGAGCTATTGTATGAGTATTAACTAACTACAATCAATTAATCAACGTTTTTTACACATACTAATCGTTTTCAAACAAAAAGAAATTTATTAAGAGCTACAACGGACAGGAAATTGTGGCCAGCGTTGATCGCCTGCGTTCTGAAGGCAGATAGAAGAATGGTTTTCAGTTGATGTAGAAAAAAAGGATAAGACAAAGAAGCATTATAAAACGTTTATAAGATATGGAGAAAAAGAATGTTTTTTTAATATTAGGTTGGTGCAAAAATAATGACGTAATAATGTCGTTTTTTTGACGTTACAAAATATGTCAGAAAACGACATGATTACGTCATTATTACAACAAGAGCTAAAACGGTGTAAGTGCAGTATATATCCCAAGAAAGCAGTGGAAGGGAATATGTTAATACTCGTACAATATCTCATCCTCAGCACATGGAAAATGGCGTTGATAGAACAAATATCAAACATAAAACAGGATACTGATAGGGTAAGAAGATATTTGCACGTAAATATTTTACTGGGATAAGGATGCAAGTCTCAAATCAGAACTTTCACAAACATACAAAAGATTTGTAGAAAACGTTTTCGTTTATCAAAGTAGCTATCTAGCGCAACTGTGTGACATTTTCTTTATTCGAACGTAAATTGTTGAAAATAATGAATTATCAATCAGTAGAATGTTTATTTAAACAAGTTCACGCCAAGCACGGCAGTAAAGCCACTAATACATGAGGAGTTACTGAGTGTGAATACGTTAGAAAACAGAAACATTATTAATAAGAGAGAGAACTAAATAAGAGCAATCAGGAAGACCTGGATAACGATGGACATTTACTATTTTGACGATCAAATTTGGCGGGAAAGCACGAAGCAGAAAAGTGTTTCACAAGCGAAAAGTGCGGGAAAAGAAACGGTTAGCATAGAACTTTTGTGTTTATATTTAACAAAATCACCTGTAAATAAACTGTTGCTAATCTAGTACTGCGGTTAAATTCATAAAGTTTATGTACCATAGCTAAGAGCTCATCCGAACGATTACCATGAAAGTATTTCTTGAAAAGACACAGGGAAGTAACTTTACGGCGGCAGAAAAAGTGACTCAAGCCGAGATTCCCGGTCAGAACCAATAATATTGCTGATTCTTCTTTGTGTTATTTCCAGTAACTCGTGGAGTCCGTTTTTCAAATTTGCTTTCTGTTTCTATCGTTAAATATAAATTAACCCTTTCTTCTTCCATTTGTAACTATGTGTAGGTCCCGAGTAAATCCTTCCTATTAAACCTATTTTCCATTGCTTCGTACACATAATTTTGATCAGAAGATAACTGAAGATTGGATCATTTGAAAAGTGTCTAATTTGGAAAAACAAAATTAGATGTAAGTGATATTTAAGGCATCATTCTTTTTTTTTTTTTCTTTTTTTCGGTAATGCCTTTCAAAATGAATCTTTGATGAAACGCTTTTCGTTAAGATGAGAACGGGGAAAGAACGGGTTTTCTTAAGAGGCGGATAGTAATCGATAAAATAAAATCAATAAATGATCGCAAATGTATTCATCGCTAGAATTGCAAAGATATCTACGAAAATGAATAGGCCCTGGGTAATCTCAATTTTCTATGTACCAAATGGTTTTACACATCCTACGGACGGGAAAAACAGAACCAAATTTAATCCCACGCCGATATATTAGGTTGGTGCAAAAATAATGACGTAATTATGTCGTTTTTTGACGTATTTTTAACGTCAAAAAACGACATTATTACGTCATTATTTTTGCACCAAACTAATACAAACACATTACATGCACTCGTATCTGAGTAGGCGCCACGTTTAGTTATTAAACAGTATATTTATTTATTTTCAGCTTGGAATAAGTAAGTGTACTGTTTAATAAATAAGGGGAGACGTCTACTCAAATACGATTATCCAATAAATATAACGTTTAAGGTATAAAATTTATCGGATTAAGTAACTGATTTGTTTACAAAACTGAGCATCTATGAGTATTTTGAGTGTCAGAGAAAAACTTGTGTTTAAAGGCAATATTCAGCTTTTCTTGACCATCTACGCACTCAGTGACTGAGAAGTCCAAAGCATATACAATCTAATGATGCCTTCTCCTAGAAGAATGCAAGTTTGAATCCTAGTGGGGAGCCCATATTTTTCACAAATAGCGTCTACTCAAATGCATGTATTCACTCAAAATAACGTTTAAGTAATAATAATAAAGGTTAATTCAAAAAGAACAAATCGATTTCATTACGCAATAATTTAAGAAAGAAAAGCAATAGAAAACTCCAGTCAAGTCACAAGTGTTCTACTCACAATCAGCATTTATTTTCTGCCTCACAAGTGTTCAATGAGGCCACTACCTGAAGCACGGGCAACATAAATGCGAGAAGAGAATTCCTCCCAGACGTGTATCAGCATATCACGACCCTTTGAATTGATCGCTGTTGTTTCTCGAGGTTTAAGGTCATCGAGGATAATGGGTAGAGTTGGAACATAAACGTGATACTTTACGGTGAGGTCTGGGGATCTCGCAGTCCAGACACAAAGAGCAAGGTCATGGTTAGTGACTGAACGAGGTGTAGTCTGTAAGGTTTCAAATGTAGACGCCAGATAGTGGATTGATCAATCGCAAGCTAACAGCTCGATTTGTGAAATTCCGTGGACTACCCTCAAACGCCACACGGATTCTCGCCACATGTTACTCCCAAACTCGTGGTCCTCGTGGCCGTTTTACTTTACAAAGACACCCACTCTCCTGAAGCAGTTTAAACCACCATCGAATGTTCTTAGGTGAGAGCGAATTAATGTCGAATTGCCTTCGAAAAGTACGCTGCACCGTGACAACATTTTGTTTCGCGAATTCGACAACGCAGAACGCCTTTTGTCGAGGAATCGCCATCCCGGAGGCAGACAAACAACTAAATGTTACCTGAGATACGAGGCGACTACAGCGCCCCTGTGTCAGCCATTCAAAATGTTTAAATCTCTTTCAAATGGTCACTGACTCATTCTATGTGGATGCTTGAGAACTGAAGAAGTGCGTCATGAAATTCGCGCATATATATATATATATATATATATATATATATATATATATATATATATATATGTGGGGGGGGTGTAACGAAAACCTTGTTAATCCGTATGGATAATCTCAAGAAAAATGAAATCGGAAGAGCTCAATGTTAAACAGATAGAATAATTTAATTTAAAAAACAACAGACCACTTAAAGGTTCCATTAGTTATAATTTATTTCACCAGAGAATTTATTTTTTTCTGGACCTTCAGACTTGAAAGTTTACTTTAATTTAACTTTTTGTGTATGGTACGCACAAAGAATAAAAATTCACTTTTTCGTCCTTTCAAGGGCGAAAAAGTGAATTTAAAATTTAAACTTTTGAAGGGCAGTATATATAAGGTGACATAGAGGGTGGCGAGGAATAGTATGAGAGACATGGTCGAGATTAGGGAGGTAAGGGAGAGTTTCAGAATTTATTTTTATTTTTATTACAATACTTAATATTGAGGAGGAGGGAAACAATCAGACATTTTCCTATTTAATCGGTCAACTCACCGAAATGATATGGGAAAAAGAAGAAAAAAATGTAGGAGCAAGCCTACAAAAATGACTGACAATTATGCATCAACCCAATTTACATATATATATATATATATATATATATATATATATATATATATATATATATAATAACAAGGCTTAAAAACTAATATTCCATGGTCATAATTTATTCCATTGGAATCGTAAATACGATCCAATTCATCAGACATACAAATTCAAAAAGAAAACAGAAAAAAACTTACTCCGGAAATAAAAATAGAATTTAGAGAGAGTGTAATTATGAGAGTGTGGGACGAATGTTAGTTCATAAGAGAGGGGTTTAACAGAGAGAGTTTTATTTAAAAACTAGGTGTGAGTGGAAGGGGGAAAATGATTGTTGTCGGATGTCTAATACAATAAAGATACATTTCGTGGTGACATACACACACCATGGCCGATCAAATCTTAAAGAAGGAGGGAGAGGTAAGGAAAGAAGTGGTGGGGAAGAAAGATGGGGCGGGTGAAATTAAAATTGAAAGGGACGCTGTGTAATTGTAAAAATTTAACAAAAATAATATCGACTACAGGTTACAAATCAAATATAAACAATAAATATGACGATTATCTAATCTAGCGAGGACCTATATTTTTATGTTCAAAACGCATGCAAATACACACATACACAATAAATAATACACGTATATACAACACATCGCCGTGTACCTACATGCACACATACATATACCCATGTACACATACACATATATCCACATATTCGCACAAATACACACATACATATACATACACACACACACATATACACATATACATATATCTGATTCAATATCTTTGATTCAATATCTCTGATTCAATATCTCTGATACTAAGTGCTTTCTAATAATTACCGCGCATATGATATACAAATAATTACACCTACATATATACATATACACATACACATATGCACATACACACACACCTCCATATATATATATATATATATATATATATATATATATATATACATACACACATACATACACACATATGTACATATACACACATACACATACATACATATATATATACATATGTATACATATATACTTACATACATAGACACACACACACATACATATACACAAACATCTACACACATACATCCATGTATATACCACACACACATACATACATATATATATATACTACAACATATTTATATATATATATATACATACACATATACACATACATATACATATATATACATACACACACATATATACACATATATCCACCTACACCATATACACACATTTTCCACATACATATACATAAATACACATGCACACACATACACGTATATACATGCACACACACACACAAAAACAGATATATATACATATATATATATATATATATATACATACAAAAATGCACACACACACATACCTACATATACACACATACATCCATACGCATCCACTCCTTACACATTTACCCACACATGTACATATGAACATACGCATACATGCGCATAAACATATATACCTAAAACCTTACATTTCTATACAATTAAACAAAAAAACAATGTATCCCTGTATCAATCCGTCTAGCTATACATACATACACATATACACGCACATATATACCCACATACACACATATATATACACATACATATATACATATACATATATATGGGTACATATATACCAAAACATACGCACATATATATATATACATATACACACATCCCTGCATATATATCCATCTACATATACCTACATCCATATACGTATACATGAATATATACATATACACACATACGCATGCATATACACATACATCCATACATATACATACATATACCAATACACTCACACCTAAATATATACCTATATATACACGGAGCCAAGTACATACATATACATACATATATACATACACATACATGCATATACACACACATACATATATATATATATATATATATATATATATATATATATATATATATATATATATATATATATATATACACATATACCCACATACATACAAATACGTATATATACATACTTATAAATTAGAATTTAAGAACTAAAAAAGTAAAATTTCCAAAATTTGGGGGTAAAAAAAAATATACACATAGCGCATCACAAAAACATACACAATGATCTATATAGAGATAAACAAAATAAACATAATAGTCATTCCGTTAAAATGTTATGCCCGATGTTTTGAACCAAGATGGAACTGACATAAGTGACAGAAAGTTACAAAACGGTGTTTATGTTTTGAATCTTTTCTTATGTCTACATTTAGAAAATATCTCATTACGAAGATTCAACAGTTCATCTTGATTCTTATCTTTGATAATAAATTTTTTTTCCGCCAAGCACAGATCACACCGTTCGCGGAAGTTATTAGGTGTTTTGGCTCTTGATAGGTATCTCCATTTCAAAAGTGGGGTTAACCCATTATCCACCAGATCCCAGTAGTGTTTGGATAAGGAAGTTTGACTTCTGAGGCTTCTATATCTAAAAGAGTGTCTATGGTTGTATAGACGCTGCTTCCAATCACCGGCGGATATACGTATATATCTTTTTTTCTCGTTTATATTTTCCTCGGGAAAGATTGTTGCCTCTTATATTACATTTTTATAGTTACATTTACCCCCGATTGGACAATGATCTTTATTCCTACAATTGCAGGTAATGTTACTCGATTGAGTTACATTACAATGGTAGTTTCTAAGTATTCTGCAATTATGGGAAGATATGATTTTCTCCATATTTCTAACGCATGAGTAATTAATTTTCAGAGTCTTCCTATTGAAAATTTTACGTAATGGATGTTTACTGTGAAAATGTTTATCAATTAATTTCAGAAAAAAACTTCCTATATCAATGTTAGAGAGCTTGCAATATGGTGTGTTGAACCATATTACCTTCCTCTTTCTATTTTTAGATCTGTTATTATTCTGATTTACAAGTTCTCCGTTATAGTTTAATTCCTGTCTAAAACCACTATTTTTGAGGGCCTGATTGTATATAAATTTATTATCATTAAAGATTTTTTGGCTAGAAGATAGCTTATTTATTCTCGTGTGAATATGTGGATATATGTGTATGTGGATATATGTGTATGTGTATGTGTATGTGGATATATGTGTATGAGTACATGGGTATATGTATGTGTGTATGTAGGTACACGGCGATGTGTATGTATATACGTGTATAAGTTATTGTGTATGTGTGTATTTGCATTCGTTTTGAACATAAAAATATAGGTCCTCGCTAGATTAGATAATCGTCATATTTATTGTTTATATGTGATTTGTAACCTGTAGTTGATATTATTTTTGTCAAATTTTCTCAATTACACAGCGTCCCTTTCAATTTTAATTTCACCCGCCCCATCTTTCTTCCCCACCACTTCTTTCCTTACCTCTCCCTCCTTCTTTAAGATTTGATCGGCCATGGTGTGTGTATGTCACCACGAAATGTATCTTTATTGTATTAGACATCCGACAACAATCATTTTTCCCCCTTCCACTCACACCTAGCTTTTAAATAACCCTCTCTGTTAAACCCCTCTCTTATGAACTAACAGTCGTCCCACACTCTCATAATTACACTCTCTCTAAATTCTATTTTTATTTCCGGAGTAGGTTTTTTTCTGTTTTCTTTTTTAATTTGTAGGTCTGATGAATTGGATCGTATTTACGATTCCAATGGAATAAATTATGACCATGGAATATTAGTGTTTAAGCCTTGTTATTATATCCTTACTCTGTCCTGGACATTGAGTTCTACCTGGATTCTATCCTCTCGGAATTTTTTATTCAAAAAATATACATGTGTGTATATGCACCTGTGGATTTTGCATATATATGTATATTTACCACTAATATTATCTATATATATATATATATATATATATATATATATATATAGATATGGTTTTGTTTTAGATTTCTGAGTTGAGGTATTGCAACTATTTACACTATTAATATTTTCGAACTGTTGTCCTCATCTTTATTGTCGCATTCAAAAAACGATTCGGCCGCTGTACGCTCCGGACTTCTTCGAGTGATATAGGTGATAGTTGAATTTCTAACGGAACCCAGAATAGACAACCTGTATGTTGTTGTTGCTGAAGCTTGGTTTAAGGGCGTTTTACTTCCCATGCATATTTTCTGAAATGGACTGAAAAATAACATTCAAATCCCTGGGTCACTCATTAAAATCACTGAGGATATGTTCTATTTCTTCTATCCATTGCTTGCAAATATCGAGACAGGGATTTGCAAAGACCAACTTCTTTTCCCACGGTTTATTGCTTTTATTTGTTTCCTTTTGCTTTTATTTGTTTCCTTTTGCATCTAAATTGCAGGGAAACAACAAACTGTTTGAAAAAGAACTTTGCTTTTTTTTGGAATAAAGTGTGTCAGTTAAATTGACATAATTTATTGTTTTTACTATCTGATTTATTTCTATCTTGTATTATTAAGTTGATTAAAGCTTTTGTCATTTTTCATTTTGTATTTAATTAGCACTTCAGTAGATATTTTGTTTTTTAGGATTACTTTCGTATTTGTTTCAGTGTTTATATATCAACTTTTGCTTTCTTTTAATTTCTCTTCTTTCATCTTTTAGTATCATTAGTTTTACTAAATTTTACTGTTTTTTTACATTCGACTAAAAGACAATATCATGATTCACAATTTCTATCGTTTCCATTTCTTCTAAGTTTCATTTCGAATTTCTTTGTAATTTCATGGATTTAAACAAAATATATTTATTTGCAATAAATTCTATACTTCATCAAAGGTTAGAAGTACTTAAATTGGTTTTAAAATAATACAATATCAAACAAAAAGCTTTCTTGAGTACCAGAAACTTAAACTGTTCCGACTGAAAGTATATAATATAAACAGGATGAGTTATCTCGTTGCTATTTAAACCCGGAAGTTAAAACCTTCTTTCCTTCAGGAAAACATCATTTTAAATGATAACATCATTTTTGCAGTTTTTTTTTTTTTATTTATTTATCTATTTATTTATTTTTAATATTCTGACACGTTTTCCCGTAAAACAATTATTCAAAGCTTTACTTCAAGTCATGAACCAATACCAACCTCACTTTTTTATTAGTCGGGATGTACTTTAGAAGCAACATTTTGCCGTATTTGGTATTCAAATTCAAAAATGTATTTTAAGAAATGGTTTTTATATAGTTTAACATTTTAAAAAAGTAAATTAAACTCAGGATACTCTTAGAGATTTCTCTTTTATTTTACAGATAATTATCATTGAGAAACCTGCGATTTATGTTTCTTTTAGGAAGTACATGAGACATTTTCCTATTTCCTTTTCAGTGCACAAAAGAGTTTGTTTATTTTTATTTTCATGTACGATAGGTACCTGAACTAATTTGCTATACACATGGCTTAAAATGATTTTTATAAAGGAAACAGCTTTCTTGAATCTTACATTTTAGCTTTAATTGAAAGTTAAAGAATTGCGGGAAATTGTATACTTGTTAGTTCGTCAAAGGTGAAAAATAATTAAAATGGTTTTAATATAATACAATGTCAAACAAAAGGGGAAGAGATGAGGTATTGTAATAATTTACGTTATTTACATTGTTCGGACTGTTGTCCTCATCTTTATTGCCATATTCACAATGTTTCAGTCTATGAACGCTCCGGCCTTCTTCAGGTGATCTGAACCCTTTATTTCGTCCACTGTGGTAGATTCTTCTACGGAGATAAAATGTGACGTCCATTGTAGGAAATATGGCGTTCAGTTTGAAATTCCAATCATCTGAAAAAGCCCAGAGCGTACAACCGCTGAGAGTCGTGAATATGGCAGTAAAGATGAAGACAAAAGACCAAAGAATGTAAATAATATAGATAAAAAGGTAGGAACCGGAAACCCAATCCTAAACATGAAAAAAAGGGATAAACTTCTATTCTTGTACAACTGACTGAGGAGGTGTGAGAACCGGATGATATGCGGACCTATCTATTCTTATTATTTTTCATTGCACATTAATCAGGATACTTCTGTTAAGCTTGGAGAGTAATTATACATGTTTATTGCTTAAAATAGAGTCCTATAATGTTATAAAAAACCCTCGGAGAATTTAATCATTTCTTAGATACAATGTTTCAAATGCTTACTCTAACAATTCGACAATTTTGCTTTTAGACGATTTGGACAATTTTGCTGTTACAACCGGTATATCGGTGAAGAGTTAATAAAAAAAAAATCGTTGTCCAAACACAAATGTGGCATTATACAGCAAAAAGTCAAATCAAATTCTCACCAACGTCATTTGTTGGGATTATAAGGTCAGTAAAGTACGGCGCGTCCAAAACTTTGCCTGACCCACGAGACCCACTTCTTAAAAGCGTCCGCAATAACCGAATAAAGATAGAATATAAGAATGTGGGAAACGATATATAATCGCCCCCTGGGGGTGAAGAAATTGGTTAGTAATGTGACAGCTAGCAGAGCCAGGGTGTACATTACCATTGGCAATGTTGGAAGTCGAAAGAGACTATAAGAAAGTAAAAGACATCTGACGACAGAAGACATTCGCCATATCAAAGAGATCAAGCGTCTTGCTACAGCTGTTTGGATATTTCGTAACAATGCGCATAGAGCAAGATGAAAAATATCAAAAGTAAGTTAAATTACATTCGTGCTACATCAAACGGACGAAGCAAAGAGTATAGGTTTGCTAATAAAATCAGTCTAAGACGACCCACTTTAGCCAAAATCAAATGGCGAAAATCGATACCTGACCGATGCAGTGTGTATGTGAGTAATAATCGAAACAGTAAAAGCGGCTTTCTCATACATTGTTCGAAAGTAAAGATCCAAAAATCATTGCTCTGTGAGAGTCCCCGTTTATATTTAGATATTATTTTCTTATGTTCCTCGAAACTAACTTTCACAGTGCAAGAGGTCTCTCCTTTACAAATATATAAGAATATAAGAAAATATTATCCAAAGAGTTAATATAATAGTAGAAAAATTAGAATTGGAAATAAATCTGTTTACTTTAACCTTTTTTAGATGAGATCCAAACACCAGTGAGAGAACCTCGCTGTAGAATCAGGAAATTGACAAATTACAACATATTATACAACATACGGACTAGACAGTTATGATAGTCTGTCATTGTTTGCATAGAAGATTTCTAAGCAACGATAAACATGTTAGAAGTGAAAATCGCGCCGCATCTCATGACGTCACAAATTGTTTAATGTCATTAAACTTATCAGATGTTACGAAGAAATTTTACATAAAATAGACAACACTTGTCTATAATATTTAATGAAACGTGTATCAATGAAAAGATGCTGCCTAAATACACACAATATATATATATATATATATGTATATATATATATATATATATATATATATATATATATATGTATGTATATTGAAAAATAAAAAATATTATTCAAAAATTAAAATCTTCAGACACACTGGGTTGTATATTAATATTCTTTCGTTTTTATTATTATTTCATTCAGATTCCTCGACTAGTTTCGGCCAACATGGCCATCATCAGGAGAAAAAAAGTTATTCTTGCTGATAGAAGTGAACTTCAGAAATGTATGTCTTGATGGAGCAAATGAACTTTTGTCTGTAGTTTTTATTTGTTTTTTTTTATTTTTTTGTTTTTTTAACATGACTTTTGGTCAGGCCTTGTGTTGGTCAAACATTCTCTTATATATATATATATATATATATATATATATATATATATATATATATGTGTGTGTGTGTGTGTGTGTGTGTGTGTGTGTATATGAGGCACGGTGGAGTAATGGATAGAGGAAGCCGAGTTCGAATTCCAGTCGAATCCATTGCATTCACTTTCTAATACTCTTGGGAAATGTATGAATCCTCCAGCTACAGGTAAATAGCAAAATAGCAAGGCCAAATAGGTTCTATAGCCTTGGATGGCAACTAATCAAGGAGAAGGACAACTCTGAATTCAAAACCTGCGGAGGCTCGTTTTGGGACCTTGTGGCACGTATTGCACCAGGTCTCTGTATTCGGCCCTTCAAAAAGTGTGGTTGGTTCTGCACAAAACCTTCACCACTATAATCAATGCCCATGAACAGGACACCAGCACATGAACTGGGAACTGATGTGCTTGACCCATATACGTCGAAAGCGAATCCTGCACCGACCTTCGTTGCTCTGGTGTGAAATTGAGTGCAAATCCTATTCCTCATCCAGGAGAACGTTTAGTATAAAAGACAACATGAAAGCCACAATAGTCTATTTTAGATTAATCGAAAGCTTTGTGCTTCATCGTCGTTTTTGACTGCTCTCCCGAATCTTACAAATACAATCCTATACCTTACCGGACTCTCGACCGTCGTAATGAAAGAAAATAGAAAAAGCGCATCGCTTTCAGCATCACGTGGTCTCTTCGTTGGCGTTATCTTCCAACACAGTTCCAGTATGCTTTGAAAATCGAACATTTCCTTCGCAAATTCAGTAGTGATGCACACAGACGAATCCCATGCAGGATAATTATTCCTGTTTGAGCTCGCGCCTGGATGTCCTTACATACCGAAGATATAACTACCTTACGGTGTTCTCGTATTGGGATCGATAAAATATTTTTTTAATGAAATCACCCCAAACAAATCAATTAGGCCACTAAGGGGCTTCTTGAAATGAAAGAGAATGAAAAGAGATTTAAAAGAAACCGGAATCCCAGTCCTAAACAGGATACAAAGGACAAGCCCCTAATCCTGTTGAAAAAACCAGAGGAATGTAAACTCGGTGATAGACAAACCTATCTGTTCCTGTTGAGGAAAAATACAATTAAAAGACAACAAATAAATAGTAAATAAAATTTCACAGTTTATGTGGAGACATATAGAGTTGAAGTAAACTTTACAGGTTTTTAATTTCGTGCATGTGCATTGCTGTTTTTTGGGGGTTTTTTTTCGACTTCACATTATAGTACGGTCAGGTGGTTACCGTCCGTGAAATAAAAACAGCACCATGACTCAATTTACTCCGCTAGAATATTTGAAAACGGCATGCTGTATTCCCTGGCATTCGCGCAAGAACCTCCATTGTGAAAATTTCAGAGCGTTTGGGTGTCAATCTGAGGACAGTGCAGATGATTCAGAAGCAGTTGGATGATTCTAATGTCAAAGGTGTGGCAGCTTGGAGAACTCACTCTGATTCTTCTAAGAAAAGAAATCCCGAATTTGTTGGTGAGAGTCTCAGACCTGACACGGAGGCCTATATCAAGTGCCTTTAGGAGAGTGCCAACTTGTGCTAAGAGAGTAGCTACTGGAAGACCCTATGTCTTGTAACTACTCTGCACCATGCCACACAATCAGAAGAACCCAGTCATGGCTGTCAGATAATTTCTGCGATCACCTCAGCCCTTACATCTGGTCACCTTACTCCCCAGACTGCAACCCTCTTGATTATTATGTGTGGGGTGCAGTTGAGCGAGAGACCAACAAAATTTCTCGTAACACTAACGATGAACTGAAGGCAAGGATTATGGCAGCATTCACCAAGGAGACGGTCCAGAAGGGATGCAAGAGATTCCGAAGTGGTCTTGCGGCCTTGGATGAAACATTGTGATTTTATTGAATAAATTTACTCTTTAGTATTTTCAATGGATATTTTTGATAAATATATCTGTGAAAATGACATGTCAATGTTATTTTCACTTTTATTAATTGAGACGACAATTTATCTATCCTATCTTATGGAAAGAACCGGAAACCTAATC
Source organism: Acanthosepion lycidas (assembly GCA_963932145.1). NCBI lineage: Eukaryota > Metazoa > Mollusca > Cephalopoda > Sepiida > Sepiidae > Acanthosepion > Acanthosepion lycidas. The sequence continues at coordinate 68,203,058 of OZ010581.1, forward strand.
CTAAACCGGAAGCAAGGGAAAAATCTCTACTCTTACTGAGGAAAAAATAGAATGAGCAAGGGCGCAAATTTTTATGTTGCCAAAAATAAGGGCTACGTTATTACTCTCGCTCAGCCACCCATTCACTCAATAATTCATGGCTTTTCACAACTTCCTATCCATTATTGCTTTTGGTAACGACTTTTTACCTTTCCTCCCACTCTCTGTTCTGCTATCGATTTACACAAGCTCGTTAGATAGCTGTACGTGCTAATATTTAACAGCCTCCCCACGAAGGATGTATGTAGCACAAGGCTGAGTTTACCATAGGTTCTCCGAGCCCGTAGGCACGACCAAAAATATTCCGGTAGAACCCTCATATACGGTTCTGTCTACCTCCCCGGAGGAAACTTTGCACTTCGGCAAAGCCTCGTCCGGGTCCTTCTCAAGGCAGAGAGTTCGACAGTGGAACAGGCGATAGGTGTACATGCTGTCTGCCCTTTCTCCTTATGACTTTAATATACTGTGTGAGTGTCAATTTTTCTGTGAGGAGACATAACAACAGAATATGTTACTAAAAAAATAGGACCAAATATGTTCCCCAATGTTGTTTATAGATGCTACCTTATTCGTTTCTTTATTAAATATTTCATCAAAACATGTCTTTAGTCTGTAGCAGCCTCTGCTTCACTTGACACAGGTGAGTTAAAAATATGTGCATGTGCAGGGCGACAGTTGTTCAGGGCATTACTACGAACCCGGGAGGACGCTGCCAAAAAATAACCTTTGTCTTAAACAATGCCCTCTCTGGCGTACACACTAGTTCACTGAACAACAAAATAGAACTATTTTTCTTTTCAAAAGGGATTACTTTCATACCTTAATACTCACTCTTTCAATAATTGTTCGAACTGTCACTTTACCAAATTTATCCTAAAGGATCATCTTTTATATGTCGTGTTCGTTCAGTACGTGAGAGATCATGGCTCTCCACAACTTCGTTTCTTTTTGTAGCTCTTAGCAATGTTTGTCAGTTTATTTCATCCACCTCCGATTTCTCGAGACACGTTATATAGATATTAGGTTGGTGCAAAAATAATGACGTAATAATGTCGTTTTTTGACGTTAAAAAATACGTCAAAAAACGACATTATTACGTCATTATTTTTGCACCAACCTAATAACTCACTATTCACCCTCCTCCCTTTTGTTCTCAATATGCCATGATAATGTTGCATTCTCGAAGCAGTCCTTCCTTAATATTTTTTCGAGAGAGAAACTTAAGAAAAATTGAGTGCACATCAATTATGCCGTTGTTCTTATTTTAAGTGAAAAACTCTCATGACGTGGGCGAATATGGCTCCACACAAGTCTTAGCTCCGAGCACTGTGTTTCCTCTTAATATCTCCTTATTCTATCATCCACTCCCTGTAATGGCAACCATTTAAACCATTAAAGTACCTGAACGAGATTGAATAGTTAAGCAACGTCCAGCCTAGTTAGTGCCAGGATGATGGCTTGTGTATACCTGGTGGTGTAAGCTTTGATCTGCGGGTTGTGTAATTTATAACTAACCAGAATTGTTTTATCGAAGAGCTGAGTTCGAATTCCAGTCGGGTTCTTTGTATTCATTTACACGCAAATAACGTAGGGAAATCTATGAATCCACCTCCTCCCCCCCAGCTATGGGTTGATTGGTAAGACTTGTATCAATAAATCATTATTATTTCCAAAACATTCTTACAATCTTAAAATATTTTATGGCTTTAAATAATTGCACATGGTTGATAAGCCGTAAAAGTATCAATGATATGTGGTGTGAGTGTTCAATTTGCCAAGCTCCCCTTCCTCATAATGTGTGCCAGAAATATCAACTCTTTCTTTCGTAAGTACACGTTTCCTTTTTTGTTTCCATTTTCTAAAAGTTAATTATCGCTTACACGCTCTGCGTATGGTATTTTCTGTGTCCTTCTGTACAACTAAATTTCTGTTGCCTCTTTATCATTGAGGAAATTAACATTATTTGATTTATTTGTTTGTTTGCCTAATTTCCCCTATGTAAACTGGGGCTGGAAATATTTCTTGGTCAGTACACAAGATATCCTGAAACTCATCCAAGGCCATGAAAAACATGATTTTTTTTTCTATTATTTCCTTAAATCTGTCAAGGATGGACAATGGGGATAAAGGAACCCCTTCCTAAATATAGAAGTGAGTCTTTCATTTTTGCTCTAATCTGATATTTGTAAATTTACGGCATGATAGGAGGAGCCAGATACATTTGGGAGCAATAGAAAATATTGGCGATTTTTCCCATATCTTTAACAATAGTTTGAATATAAGTTCCAATTGTGCCTTGGAACAGATTTGAAACTATATAGATGTTCAAAGCATGGAATTGTCTGGATGCACAAATTAATACACAGATATAGCGAACTACCGCAGAGGGAAAAGAGGTGTCAGGTTTGCGTGCATTTTTTGCAACAGACAATGTAACACGAGAGAAAAATGTGCCTCCGGAACGAAAACTGTCCAAAAAGGAAAAATGCCGGCTTCGCAAGTCACACATTTTAAAGAGATAGACACCGGAGTCGAATAGATTCTAGCAAGAGTCTCTTTTCACATTTGCAAATCTTCTCTGTCAATAGGCAGAAGGATGATTGCAGTGTGAAAAAGGAGACAACTAGTCCAGACAGTGGAGTATTTGACTGAAGGAAACGGATTGCAGGAATTGATTACAAGCCAGAAAAAAAAATACAATTTTACAAACATTTCAATACAACAATATAAAGGTCATGATGACTGAGGATTTTAGCGTTGAGTGAAACTCGAAAGTAATCATCTATAAAACCATCGACATTGTTACTGTAAGAGGTTAAACGTTATTATTGAATGATATTTACATCAGTCCACGTGAGAAGAAATCCTTGTCTTCTTTAACGAATAACATATAAGCGGTGAGACATTAAAATATAAATATAATAAAATACCTCAAAAATATGTTAAAAGAAAGTCATAATGTTTTAATGTATACATATCGTTTGTTAAGGTGCGTTTATATGATCTGCCTATTTAATGGAACAGTTCTCCTAGATCATCTAGAAAATGCGGCCAACAATGTTAGATTCTATGTCATTATCGTTAAAATAGATAGAAAAATCTCTTTTCACATATGTAAATTTTGCCTGTCAATCGTCAGAAGGATGATTGCAGTATGAAACAAAGGCTCAAGTAGTGCGGTCAGTGAAGTATTTGGCTGGAGGAAACGGATTGCAGGAATTGATTACAAGCCAGAAAAACTACAATTTTACCTACTTTTCACTACAAAAAATAAAAGCATTAAAACAATTCGACCTCCAGAACTGTAATCTACCTTTGTTTAGTTTATTTGGTAATTATGAAAAAAAGATTTATTCCAAGCCAGGTTGAGGGACATAGATTCTGTAGCATTCTGGCGTAAATAATTATTGCAAATCAGTTGGATTGCTGAGCTCGTTCAAAACTTTTTAAAATCCTACATTTTAATACAAATGAATCAACCAAAGATTTTCCCTAGCGACCTAAAGTCTCTCACCAATGCAGCTGATGTTAAAAGGGCCAAGCTAAAAAAAACCATTGCCCAAATGACTGTGATTTTTATTAATCTACTGTAAATAATACTATTATTATATTGTGGCTAAATTTCTAATTTTGTTTTTAATTTTATGTGCCTTGTGCCAGCAGAACGTTTATGCCTCCACAACATAAATAGGAGGGATAGATATTACGTAGAAGTTAATGACTATTTTTTTTTGTTTATCTCATATTACGAAATAACATGTATCACTATTATTGTACATCTTGATATGGGAAAGGTGACCTTATATAACATTCATATGTTTGTTTGTTAGTTTTGTTTTCATAACAGCCTCGATAGGTTATTTAATCACGACAAGCTTTTTATTGCTGGAAATATATTTTGTTTTCCAAAAATGTATTGATGGAAATATTTCTTGCCAAAAAATTATTGCGAGTATAAAAACATATTTTTATACTTTCATAATTATATCTATTTTTATACTTTCGGGTCATACATTTAAAACAGGTGGTCTGATACTCTCTCGCGAGCATCTCTTTTCACAAATTTAACTGTCAATGAGAATATAAAAAAGGATATCGCAGTAACTACTGTATCCACCAGGAGACACGTGTCGCGGTCAGTGAAGAGTTTGGCTAGAGGAAACGGATTGGAGGAATTGATTGCAAGCCAGAAGAAACTACAATTTTACAAAATTTTCAATACATCAATATAAAGGCCATTATTACTGATGACTTGTAGCAATGAGTGAAACTCGAAAGTAATCATCTATAAAAAAAAACATCAACATTGTTACTGTAAGAGATTAAACGTTATTACAAAATGATATTTACATTAGTCCATGTGAGAAGAAATCCTTGTCTTTAACTAATAACAGATGAGCAGTGAGACATTAAAATAGAAATTTAATAAAATACCTCAAAAATATGTTAAAATAAAGTCATAATGTTTTAATGTATACATATTGTTTGTTAGGGTGCGTTTCTATGACCTGCCTTTTTAATGCAACAGTTTTCCTAGATCATCTAGAAAATGCGACCAACAATGTTGGATTCTATGTTAATACTTCTAAAACCGACACCACACTCTTCAACCGTCAATTATTTTGGTGCGCTTTAAAAAAAAATAATTAAACTTTATTCTTATTTATTTAGTACATTTTTTCTAATGTGTAGTAATGTAAAATGCCAGATAAAAACAATGGTTATTACGAACGCTTTTGGAAATAATAGCGTAACTAAATGTGTCGAGCCTAAAATTATAGAATTTTCTAAATATTATTATTTCCTCGAATTATTTTTATCTGATACAAAAAATAAATATTTTTCAAAGGCAAGATTATATTTGTTTGGCGTTTGCTTTAAACGTAAACGCTTACGATTGAATTTTGACAAAGTAGATATAAATTCTGATAATCATGGACCTTCGTGCGCGCAAAAAAGCACTGTCAAAAGAACAGGTTTTCCCATAACACTTTTTTTTTATTTTAGCTACCCCCACTCCTCATCAATGTTAATTCTTTTAAAACGCGATGATTAGAATTGTAATAAAACCTAAACATATGAAAGTAAATTCATACATTTTCTGTATTCTTGAGAATCGACAAACTAATAAACCCTATTTAGTTATTAGATTTTTTATTTACACCATTTATTTATTATATATTTTATTGGAATGGTTTTGTAAAATATCGGCTGATTAATGGTAAATATTGCATTGCATTAGTTTTAGTTGTATTAGTTTTAAGAATGTGTGCAAATATAAACGTATTCTTGTAAAGAAAAACATTGTTCACAAGTCCTCACTATAACTAGAAATTAGGTTCACTAAAGGGGAAACCAGGCCCGACCTGTGAGTACAGAATCATCTGGTTGAAAACTAGCAAAGTGGTTTTCCATTTTCCTTTTATATTCCATTTTTCCTTTCAATTTATGAAACGTCGACAAACAGACGCTCATCAAAATCTCGTAGAAGACAAGGTTCGAAATCCCACAACAGTTTGCGCAATATATGAACACTGCTACGGCTTCCGGTGAACATTTCAAATTCTAGAGAATCTACGGTACGCAGGAAAGAAACTGATTCCTGCATTTACAAGGCATGATTTGTAGAGATAGGGTGTCCATAAGCCTCTTTACAAGTTAAAAAATTATAACGAAAGCAAATGAACAGTCAAATATGCAGAAATTGTTACAAAATGAGGAGTACATATTGAAGTATTTTTTAACCAATTAAACACACCACTATATAGATAGCATTAGTTGCGTGAGGCACACCAAGACTATTTCTTGTCACATTCGCTGTAGTATAGCCTCATCAATGATGGCAGTAGCATCTGTGAAATTTTGCTTAAGATCAGTGATGCCCCCTATATTTGTTCGATACAAGATATCTTTATCCTATTGAAAAAAGTACAAGGGAGTGATATATTGTGAACGACGTGACCAGGAAAATAGAGCGGCACCACTTTCATTAATAAGATTCCTGAAATACAAATACAATGTAATTAAAACTTTCATAACTACTGAGAACATACAACAAATCTGATTAAGATATCTTATCAACTGCCTTTGTAATCTGTCTATATTTAACTGACATCCATTAAACATGTCACGTAGAATTAGAACAGTCTTCCCCAGTGAGCGAAATAAAGGGTTCACTTCGACATTCCAACCACCTGAAGAAGGCCGGAGCGTACAACGGCCGAAACGTTGTAATAAATATGGCGACAAAGATGAGGACAATAGTCCGAATAATGTAAATAGTGCCTTTGTAATATATGTTTTTAAATTTTAAAGATACTTTATCGAAATGTTTGATTTAGGTACCCACGAAAATGTAGTCCACAATATGGTGGTGCGCCATCTTGCTGGAAAACGATGGTTGGTTGAAGGTAATCTAGCTGTTGTGCGACAGTCCTTGTCTTTGTAATATATATTTTTAATTGTAAAGAGACATTATGGACAAACTGTAAATCATAATTCCCCGATCAGAATTTGAAACCGGCTCATTACACACAAATTTCCGCCTGAATAACGATAACGCTGTACGGGCATCACAGCTTTTTGGTTAAACAATTTTCTTTTAGAGCATTTTGTTTTAATTTACACTTACTTTTATACAATATAACGAAACGACGCTTATCGATACCACGTTAAGTAGGGACGTACTCTTCTTTACTTCGTTTTATTTTTTTAATCTTAATTTAATTGAATTTTCCACGATTTTCCCATTCTTTGCGTTATGTCTTTAAGCCATTTTGCGTTCTACTTTCTGTTTTATTAATATTTCTTTTCTTTTTTACCAGTGCAGTCATTCTAATTCTATTTCATTTATTGGTTTTACTACTTTTCACTATTTTCGCACGTTTCATTATTCTTTTAATGTATTATCTTGAAGTCATAATTTTGTTGTGTTTTTTTTTTTCGACTTTGAAGCAAAACAACATTAAGTTCAATTATTATATTCAGTATTTTCTGTTTTCTTGTATCTTTTCCTTTCGTTCTCGCTTAATGTTGTATTATTCTACGACACGTGATCAGTAGTCAATTTCCTTGTGTCTTTTTCTTTAATATATATACCCTTTAGTTTTCTTCTTCTCAACATATGCAAAAACCACTACAATCCGATCCACTACACCTCCCTGAACCAAAGAGGTTTAATGCTTTTGGTTGTTCTCGAACTTCTTCTACAAACTCCTTTCTCCTTTCCCCCTTGAGGTTTATATCGTGTTCTTTTTAATGACGATTTTGGTCACATTTCAACTTCTAACGTGTCGGAATCACTCCTCCTTCATCTTGTATTGCATTATCCTGATCTGAAGAACTTGTCCTTTCTTCAGTATCTGTCTATATTTCTGAGATGAGCAACTATGTATACTATTTACATTATTCGGACTATTGTCCTCATCTCTGTCGCCATATTTATTACAATGTTTCGGCCGTTGTACGCTCCGGCCTTCTTCGGGTGGTTGGAATGTCGAAGTGAACCCTTTATTTCGCTCTTTCGGGTAGACTTCTAGTTCCACGTGACATGTTTAATGGATGTCAGTTATCAGTTCTCCTGTTAATTCCCCTCTCCAAGTTCTCCACTGTCTTAACCGGGTATTGAACTCACACTCTTTGAGTCCTCAAGGATACATGGCACAGTGGATAAAAGCGTTAGTTAGATCCAGTGACAGGACACAAAGAGTGTGAGTTCAAATCCCGGTTAAAGCAGTGTAGAACTTGGAGAGAGGAATTAACAGGAGATAACAGATAACTGACATCCATTAAACATGTCACGTGGAACTAGAAGAGTCTACACCAGTGAGCGAAATAAAGGTTTTAGTTCGACATTCCAACCAGCTGAAGAAGGCCGTAGCGTACAACGGTTGAAACGTTGTAATAAATCGTCCTTTCTTCTCTGTTAAGTTCTGTTTAATTGGCCAGAAAAGGGCATTAGTTTTTCTCTTTCTTTGATAGGATGGTCGTGTTATATCCCCTTTGCGTGATGAAATTAGCTCTCCCATGACTTGCTTACTGTGTCTTTCTTATACAACATATTTTTATTATGTCGAGTGAGAAGTTGTTAGTGGAGATTTTATGTGTCTTCCCATTAATGCAGATGGTCTTTACATTCTGTCTGCATATGGAATCGTCCTAAAAGTAAGCAGCAACCTTGCTAAGTAACTGACTATAGTATCCCTACTTCGGGAAAATGTTCTTAATCCTATTTTAATCTCGTGGAACTCCCTTCCGTTCACATGCTTTCCTGATAATTACAATCTTCAAAAATTTAAATGAAACGCTAATCGCCATCTATCTTCTTGTATCTCATTCAGCTTTTGCTCTTTCCTCAATTCTCCTACGTCCTGGGTATGACGGTAAACTACATCCGCGTCCTGGGTATGACGGTAAACTACATCCGCGTCCTGGGTATGACGATAAACTACGTCCAACAACAAGGTTTCAGATAATGTTTTCGGAAAAATAATGCTGCCAGCTATGCGTTTTTGAAACAATAATATTGCCAGCTATGCGTTTTTGAAACAATAATGTTGCCAGCTATGAGTTTTTGAAACAATAATATTGCCAGCTATGCGTTTTTGAAACAATAATATTGCCAGCTATGCGTTTTTGAAACAATGTTGCCACCTATACGCTTTTAAAACAATGTTGCCAGCTATATATTTTTTATTCCATACAAAATAGACATTTAAAATTCATATAAACTGGATTTGGCATTAAATAACCCACAGTGGTCGATATGCCATAAAACCCAAACAAACAAACAAACAAAAAAACAATGTTGCCAGCTATGCGTTTTTGAAACAATGTTGCCAGCTGTACGTTTTTTGTAAAAAATAATGTTACCAGCTATACGTTTTTTGTAAAAAATAATGTTGCCAGCTATACGTATTTTTTTTATAAATAATGTTGCCAGCTATACGTTCTTTGTAAGAAATAATGTTGCCAGCTATACGTTTTTTTGTAAGAAATAATGTTGCCAGCTATACGTTTTTAAAACAATGTTGCCAGCTATATATATTTTTATTCCATACAAAATAGACATTTAAAATTCATATAAACTGGATTTGGCATTAAATAACCCACAGTGGTCGATATGTCATAAAACCCAAACAAACAAAAAAACAATTCTCCTTATTCTCAGTCTTGTCTTTCACTTTCACTCTTTGTAAGCACCTGCGTACTCGTGGCATTCTCGCCTTGTTTGGGGTGAAATGATTGAAAGAAAACAAAAAAAAAGTGTTTATTTTACAATAACTTTGTTATTGCCATTATGTAAATGAGTCAGGGTTCATTTTGACTGACACTGGTCATGTACCGTAATTGCATAATAGTAATTAGTAGCACAAAAGTAGGACAAAATTGATTTTGTCAGTTTCTGGTAAATGTCCAGCGAAGAAATTCTATGAAAAGTAGAAAAAATAATTTTAAAGTATATAGATGTTTTTTTTTATTTGAACATTAATGAATGTTGTACTGTTCTACGACATGTGATCAGCAGTCAACTTTTGCCTGTCTCTTTCTTTACTATTCACTTTATTTCTCTTCTACTTAACATATGCAAATAGGTACAATCATATTTACCAGCCCATTACACCTCCCCGAACCGAAGAGGTTTAATATTTTTGGTTATTCTCGAACTTCTACAACCTCTTTTCTCCTTTTATTTTCATGGAGATCTTGGTCATATTTCATTATCTTCCATGTCTGAGTCACTGGTGCTGTCATTCATAGGTTCATCTTCTATTCCATTATCCTGATCTGAAGAACTCATCCTTTCTTCGCTGTTAAGATCTTCTGTTATGAAGCATAAATTAATGCGGAAAATGGTGCTATATGCTATGATAGTACCACTAGAAAGATAAAAAACACTACAATAAAACAAATACTAAGAGTAGTATTTTCTAGAAATTTGGTCCCTAAAACACTGCTATCAGACAATGCACAAGAATTTTGTGATGAATACCTATGTAATTAGTTGAGGCAGATCGGCTGCTTCCTTGACAAAAAACACCATATCGCCCACAATATAATCTTTTTTCTGTCAATTTTATGCCCATAGTTACAGTGTTTGCATTTCTTGCATTCCTCTTTTATAGATTATGCCAGTTCCTGGTAAATTTCCAATGAAGAAATTTTATGAAAAGTAGAAAAATAATTTTAAGGGAAAAATTTTTTTGTAAAAATACTTTCTTAAAGCATACAGATTTTCTTGTTTGAACATTAATAAATGTTGAATTGTATTGTTCTACGACACGTGATCAGTAGTCAACTTTCGTCAATCTCTTTCTTTACTATGCACCTTGTTTCTCTTCTACTTAACATGTGCAAATAGGTACAATCATATTTGCCAACCAATTACCCCATCTCTAAACCGAAGAGGTTTAATACTTTTGGTTATTCTTGAACGTCTTCTACAACCTCTTTTCTCCTCTTCCCCTTGAGGTTTATGTCCTGTTCTTTTTCATGGAGATCTTGGTCACATTTCATTATCTTCCATGTCTGAGTCACTCCTGTTATGTTATTCATAGGTTCATCATCTATTACACTATCCTGATGTGAAGAACTCATCCTTTCTTCTCTGTCAAGATCTTCTGTTATCATGACGTCTTCTTCATGAATTCTGGATCATATTTGATCAGAATGGGCCATTAGGCTTTTTTTCTTCCTTTGCTATAATGGCACAGTGGATAAAGGCGTTGGTCAGATCCAGAGACAGAACCCAAAGAGTGTGAGTTCAATACCCGGTTAAGGCAGTGGAAAACATTCAGTGGGAAATTAGCATGAGATAACTTATAGCTAACATCCATTAAACAAGGCACGTGGAATTAGAACATCCTACCACAGTGAGCGAAATAAAGGGTTCAGTTCGAAATTCCAACCACCTGAAGAAGGCCGGAGCGTATTTGTGTCATGACACATACACAAATGCAAAAAAGGTAAATTTAAAATTATATTAATATATGAAAGAGATAAATATGGCGACAAAGATGAGGACAATAGTTCGAATAATGTACATAGTACCTCATCTCAGATACACATATATATATATATATATATATATATATATATATAATACACTTGCATTCCCATTTCTTTCTATTCTTTTTTTATTCAACCTTCTTTTCTTTCCCCCTTCCTTTCCATTACACTCAATATCCTGTCATTCAGTCATCCTAAGACTGTTATTTTTTTTTAAAAGATAATTATGTAGCGTTCTTTGGGCTTTCTTGAAATAAAGCGTTAAAGTGTTCATTTTAAAAGTATCGCCCAAAGAGGTCGTCTGGTTGAAACCCTGGTCTCGTATTTTAATTCACCTCCTGATTTTTAAAGTTAAAATCTTTACATGTTACGTTTATTTTCAGCACTTATTTTCAGAACTTTTAATATTACTGTTTTCCTAGTCCGATTCAACTCCATCAACCTTTACAGAAAGAGAGAGACAGACAGAAAGAGGAAGAGAGAGAAAGAAAGAGAACGAAAGAAAGAAATATAGATACGAAAAAAGAACAAAGGTTTCCTGGGTACACAATTTCAAATTTCAAGTTATGAAATACACACAAACACACACATATAATCTATCTATCTATATATCTATATATATTTATACATACATACATACATACATATGCACATACATATATACATATATAACAGCCACAAAGACACACTCGCATATATATATATATATATATATATATATATATATATATATATATATATATATATATATATATAGACAGTGAGATCAATACCGAGTAGTGACAGTCTGTTTTATACTTGAACGCAATAATCAAGCCATCCTGATATTGAGTACTATTATCTCTAAATACCTACCTATAGCCTGTTACTAACAAAATGTAGTTTATGCACTCAGGTGCATAAAATGCAACAAATTTTATATAGGCCTCACTCAAGAACAAAACAACAGTGTTTTCCTACACAAAAGCAAAATTAAATTAACAGACAACAGAAAATCTATTTGTGTCATGACACATACACAAATGCAAAAATAGGTAACTTTAAAATTATATTAATATATGAAAGAGACGGTTACTCTTATCTCTAAATGCAAGAAAAAAAAAACCTAAAAGGTAACTTTAAACCAGCCCTAAATAAATCATAATCCCTACAGGCATCCACGCATACTATGTATTGATAGTGGCAAAAGACACTAGTCAGATCACACACACAAACACAAAGACATGATAAAAAATACATGTAGTCTTTATATAGGTTTCCTTACAATAATATAATATATAATATAGATAACGTATATATATATATATATATATACAAACATACAAAAAGAAACAAATTTGAAGGACCACACACGCACACACACACGAACCCTACACACCAACAAGATGCATATATATACTATTTTCTTGTAATATTATAAAAACTATAAATGGAGAAAGAATATATATATATATATATATATATATATATATATATATATATATATATATATATATACATGCTGACAAAAGACACACATTACAAAAGAATAGAGAAAGGAATGAAAAGATACGTAGGGACATAAAAAGGTAAAACCATATATATATATATATATATATATATATATATATATATATATGATTTAGACTTCCGAACTTGTGAGATTATATTCAATGTTTTAAATTATTTTTCTCTCTTTATGTCTGTCTGACAGTCTGTCTCTCTTTGCATATTATCCCTATCTCTAAATGCATACTCTGACTTGCACCCCACACTCCATATATATATATATATATATATATATATATATATATATATATATATATATATATATAAAAGCAAAAGGATAAATATATCTTATCCGACACGTTTCCTCTTCTGATGGAGTTTATCAAGGCAAATTGTTAAGAGAAATTTCCCTTTTTGTCTTCATTCATATTGTCTTTTCACAAGAATATTTTACTTATATCTGCTTTTATACGCACATTCACTCTCTCTCTCTCTCTCTCTCTCACACACACACACACACACACACACACATATATATATATATATATATATATATATATATATATATATATATATGAATGAATGAACGAACGCACTGGAATAGTCATTGTACATAATCTTCAATGTTAATAATATATTAACTTTACAGCTAACTTTTCCTTTTCAGTTTTTCTCAACAGCGTCGCATTTAAATTGAGTTAACACTTATCCTCTTCATATGATTCGACCCGGGCAGCTAAACGAAATAATCTGTTGTCCTCAGCTCCAGGCGACTTATTTCGAAAACACTTTACTAACTTTTCGCTACTGATGAAAAGATAACTGGTCTCAGGTGCAGTTGTCAGCGTCTTGTCTCTTATATTCAGCAATAAACCGTGCAAAACCGTCTCCGACTCTTTTCTCATGCAACTGATCCCAAATTCAATCAACTTTTGCATCGGTTCATTACAGTATTCGCGCAACGAATGTCCACAATCCTACTTTCAGCGGAACATTGCCTCCTGATGCTTCATAGAAGCGACAGAAACGATGTGATATTAGTCGGCAAAGAAGTTAGTTGGGTGATTGTCTTTAGATATCATATGTATTGTCTACTGTTAATTTCATTCCAAAATATCGCTTTTTATTGTCTTTTACAGCTGTTTTACACGCGTAAATAACTACACAACAGGCGTATTAGCAGATTATGGAAGAAAGAAATATTCTGACAGTTTACATTTTCCTCATTATTAGCATTGTTATATACATATAATAACACATTAATTTACGGACTGAGTTGTACAGAAAAGTATATATATACGTATGTGAGTTACGGGTAGTTTTTCAAAAATTGTGGACAGTGAGCCAGAAATAGTTTCTGTATCTTGTGAAGATATGTTTCCATAGAAAAACGGTTATATGGGCTTGTAAGCTGTAGCACGTCCCAATTGACTGGCCCGGACAGAAGAAACAACTCATTTCCCTTGATTCCAGGTAATTCAGCTGGCAGACTAGCCAGTTTCGTTACTACGAAATGACGTCAGAAGCGACCGACACTTGACCTCCGTGTCAAAAGATAATCACCTTTTGTATCCCTACAGGAGGTAAAACTTTCAATGCCTGAAAAACCAAGGTAGTAATATTTCATCATCAGCGAGCAGACTCTGAATTCCCTCCGGAATATATATATATATATATATCCGAGAAAAATAGCAGCATATATATATATATATATATATATATATACCGAATGTAACAGCAAAATTATATTAAGATCTGAACTGTTGTATCTTAGAAATAGTTAAAGATATCTTTAATTTTCTAAACTTAACACAAGTATCGTTAGCCAAAATATGTTCTTCATTCATTAATCATAGCTAAGCATCGAAAGCTCATGAAGGACTGAAATAAAGTTTATATATATATATATATATACATATATATATATATATATATATATATATATATATATATATATATATATATATTAGGTTGGTTCAAAAATAATGTCGTTTTCTCACATAGTAACATATGTTAGAAAACGACATTATTTTTGCACCAACCTAATATATATATATATATATATATATATATATATATATATATTATTCCTGGAAATCCCTCTCTAATCTTCTAACTTTCTGTCTTGGTGTAACAAGGTGCCTCATTAGTCTCACGTACGAATCCATTTTCAAGTCTTTTTTTCAATGCACTTTGAAATGTTATAACTGAAACTCCTCTCTCATGTGCGAAACTTCTTATGGATTGAGTTTGATCTTTCTAATTGATCTCTTTAGATCTAAGTTGAAATGATGATCACTCTTCCTTTTGTGATCTCTTGATCCAGTTTTTCTCTCTAATATTAACCCTTTTTTTAATCTTATTTACCGTTCTGTTGATGATTCTTGAATGAACTTTGAAGGGAGAATATAAATATTGATAGCATTACTTACTGATGGCCTGAATGATATATTCTTCTAACCATTACTCAGTTTAGGACACAGTGGGGTTGACACAAAACGTTTTGAACCTGTTTTCATTCAAGCTGAATAACTGAAATAGTTTTTCAGTAATTCTTACGACAAATGGTATCAAGATGGCTAAACATCTTATCTGGAAACTTATTAAAAAGAAACTAAATTAGTTTAGTGGTTTGTTAGATTTTAAACATTGTGTGTGATGGATAAATACGCCGTAACACGATTTGGACAATTTGCTGTGACTCCCGGTATACCCCCACACATACATACACACGCGCATATATATATATATATATATATATATATATATATATATATATATATATATATATATATATACATATTCAATATTAATCATTCGTATGATATCTGATCTAACATATCAACATCGCTAGAATGATTGATTATACAAAACTTGTCATGTTTTTTTAAACATATACAAACAACGTATTAAATAACAGCCTGGCTTATTTTATATATATATATATATATATATATATATATATATATATATATATATATATATATATATATATATATATGTATATATATATATATATATATATATATATATTATTTTGTATTCTAACAATATTACCCATTTCTCAAATATCAACAGTTTCCAGGTTGCAAAACCTTTTTTTCTTAATACTAACATTTCACATATTACAAGGATCGAGAGCCTCTCATGGTAGAGGGTTACAGTTAAAATGGTAAACACGTAATGTGATATTGATGGATGAGAAGCTGGTAAAAGATTTTGAGTCGGAATGATGGCTCTTGATCCTGTGTTGAAGTGGTCAAATTTGATGTGTTCATGGTAGCACACACACACACGGGAGACCATTCCACAATGTGACAGTTCTTTACAAAACACCATTAATTGGAAATTTCTGGTATATTTTCGCAAGTTGTAAAAGTGAAAATGATTTATATTTCCAAAATCTATATTTTCAATACTATCGCTTAAAGTGTTATAAAATTAAATCACGCAATTAAATAGCTTCAGAGAATAAAGAAATAATTTAATCAAATCATGAATGTAGGTAATAAATATGTAAATTTAAAGACTTATTTGAAATTGCCCTTTACATTAAATGATCCCTAATTTAACTCTTGGTTTAATTATCATCTAATATTTACAATATATTTATTTAATCAATTATAATTTACATATTAGAAATATAGTTATCTTCAACTATTGGGCTGGGGTTTGTTTTCAGGCTTCATACTAGCAACCGAAAATTTTACGTCCCTTTAAAATGGCAACAGTATTGAACATTCATTATCTCCCTATGGTTAAATGCGGTAAATTTTGACGAGACATAAATTTTGTGCCGGTGTTAGTAGAGTAACTTTCAATTTTTTAATTCAACGTGTTGCGATGTCTTCTAGCCAGTATTTATTAACCCACCCACGAGGATTAAATGTGGCACAAGGCCGGTTTAATGTGGGTAGCCCGCGAGCCCGTAGGCTCGGCCAAAAATATGACCTTTGAACCCGCCTGGGCGGGTTCAGGTCCTGTCTACCTCCCCGAAGGAAACCTTGCCCTTCGGCAAAGCTTCCTCCGAGTTCCTCCCTGCATTAGAGAGTTCGACAGAAGCCAGCCCGGATGATCACAAAGCACAGATACTACACTTTGATCCTAAACGGGCGTAGAATTCCTCACTCTGTCCAATGGCAATAGAATTATTAGTAGTTGCTCGACTCTATACACATTACGAAGACGTTTTTGCGCCATTCGGTGAACTGTGACTTCTCCAAACTATACTACGAAATCTTGTATATATATATATATATATATATATATATATATATATATATATAAAAGAAGTATGGTATATTAAAAATTAATAGTGAAAATATTTTTCAAATTGTAGTTAAATAAAACGTATTCTAACCTGAACAACCCCACCAAAAACATTTTTTTAAATATACAAATAGAAAAAATGCCGTAAGAATTTTTGCCGTTAACAATAAAATTTTTTTAAAAATCCAGACGACATGCATTTAACGGATGTCAGATTTCATTGAAGAATACATCCCTACCTCCTACCAAAACGTAGCTAATAACGGATACATCAAAATATAGACATAAAGAACACGCAAACACCCCTGTCTAGTAGAAGTGAATTAATCTGTAACCTTGGAAACGTGAATTATGATTTTAGCTGTGTCTTTAAAACGCAGTAATTTTAAAAGTTACTCCAAAATTCGCTTGAGGATGAAATGGAACTAATGTCTTTAATTTAATTACAAAATTAAATTCGGACCTTCCATTTTTGAAACATTTTTTCTATTTGTGTAGCGGAAAAACCATATTTTAAAACAATTAATTTATAATATATATATATATATATATATATATATATATATATATATATATATATATATATATATATATATATATATATATATATATACACGCTAAGTACAGAAAAATTAAAATAAATAAATCCTTAGCCAGGCATTGTCTACCTATGTTTCGCCACGTGGTATCATCTGAGTTAACTGATGGTGAAACCTATGTAGGTAGTACCTGGCTCATTAGGATTTATTTATTTTACATATATATATATATATATATATATATATATATATATATATATATATATATATATATATATATATATGTAAGCAAATATAAATGGATATAAATCCAACAGAATGGAGAAAAAAAAAATATATATATATATATATATATATATATATATATATATATGTATATGGGGGGTGTATTTAGGCAGCATTTTTCATTAATACATGTTTTATTAAATAATATAGACAAGTTTTGTCTATTTATTTTAAGCAAAAGCATTTCATAAAGTCTGATAAACTTAATAACATTATCATTGAAAGAAAATGACGAAGACACATGACGCATGTTTTATTCTTAATTCTATCTAAACTTTAGGTTTACATAAGCCGTCATCAGAGATTACAGATGGTATTTCTGCAGCAATGATAGTTTGTTTGTTTGCATGGAAGATTGCGATATTTACTTCCTGCGTTTCATATGCACGAATTTATCATCATTGTTGCAAAATTAACATCTTTAATTTCCGATGATGGCTTATGTAAGCCGAAAACTTAGAAAGGATTAAGAATATAACATGTATCAATATGATGATTTTCTTTCGTCTTTCAATGATAATGTTATTAAGCTTATCAGACGTTATGAAAGGATTTTGCTTAAAATAAATAGACAAAACGAATCTATATTATTTAATCAAACATGCATTAATATATATATATATATATATATATATATATATATATATATATATATATATATATACACACACACAAATGATTACGTTGATTAACGATGGAGGGTGGTTAGAATTCGCATTGATGTATACTGGATTGGCATTTGTTTCCATGTAGTGTTGGAAACATCATTGACTTGATTTAATATGACATAAAGGAAATCTATTTGAGTTGTTACCTGGTTCTCTTTTTTTGGGGGTAGGGGGTCTTTCTGTGGACTCATTTTTCATTCTGATCTTCCAAATCCTTGTCAGTTTCGTGATTTACAGCTCATTGCCGACGTTTTTTTTTTTTTGAGGAAGGAACAACCTCCATGACGATGTAGTTACTGACTACTGATATGAACAGGACGAGACTCATCCGTTTCGTTTTTTCTTTCAGGAACTGCCATTTTAATACTCTGGAGGCGTCTTATAAATTTACGTCTAAGCAACACAAGTGAGGTCATTTGTTTCTATGGTCCGCTAAAGGCGCGTGCTCAAGCATCTACAGCCATCTTTATATCTAGATATATTCAAGTATGTTTAAGAGAAAATTTAATATATTTGGTTTGGCTTGGTTTGGTTTGTTTGTATCAACCTCAATGGGTTATTTAATGCCGACATTTTTTTTTTCCAGGTAATATTTTTGTTTTGTCAAAAATCTATTTCTGTTAATATTTTCTTCCTCAAAAATGTATAACTTGTAATATTATTTTTAAAAATGTATTGCTGGTAATAGTTTTATTTCTTCAAAAATTTATTTCTGGTAATAATTTTTTAAAAGTATTTCTAGTATTAAAACCTATTTTGACACTGACATAATGCTTTTTACCTCAGTTTCGGGGTTAACTATTTGCCCATAGCTAGGAGCCTAACAGGTGCTACCACCCCAGATCAGGGTGGACTTGGGAACACCAGCAATTAAGAGGTGGTTCCACGCTCCTTAAAACCTCCTGATCAGAGGCCTTGACGCAGTTGTAGTTCATTGTCATACCCAGGACGGTTGATATGTTTGCATTCTCAAGAATAATACAGCGAATTGTAATTAACAATTATACTGAAACACACCTGATTCCGAATTAGTCTTAGAAATGATCAACGCGGCAACTTCGCACCTGTTTCACATTTAGCCCACATCTGAATGTCAACATGAAAAAAATAATCATTAAAATAATGTTTGAATTCAAGATAAGATACTATGCTTGCCTTCGTCTGGTACTAAATCATAAGTAAAAGCTACACGTTAAGAAGCGAATTCTCAAGTGCATTAAGAGTATGCAAGTCTATCAGGAAGCAGGGAATAATAAAATACAGCATTAATGGTGCAAGTGATTAAGTACTTATGTTTACCTTTCTCAAACTTAAAATCAGCGAACCCACTGGGAATTGAACTCTCTATGGTAAAAATCAGTGAAACTGCTTAACGATCAATCTTACGTGTCGAATTGTTCTTTAAAAATATGTGAATTTTAACTGAACTGTAGAAATCATTACCTCTCATAGGATTCATTTATCACGTAATGACGATCTGTGCAGATGGTGTAATGTTGTTTGGTACAGAATATTTCAACCGGTGCTGTTGCGTTCAACTCTAACTGATGGTAATGTTAATATTAGCAGTTTCCTTATAAGGAAACGTTCGCCATTTATTTACTGAGTAGCCATTAGTTAAAAAATATAAAATACTTCTCTTTCTTTTTTTATTTTCGTTTTTTTTTTTCTTTTTTTTTTTTTTTCAGGGAAACAGATTTCTCAAATTAACAGTTATCGCTATTTCCAGAATTTATGGTGGCTTTTCTATTTTATGTTTGAAGAATGTGGATTGCAAATATCTTAATTATGTGATTATTTTCTCTTCAAGTTACATGTTCTAGTTGTTGATATTGTTAAAAATCCTCAAGTGATGTGGTTTCGGTCATTTGGTACAGTTCTTTGGAATTCTGTAGCACCAGTTCACAATTTTCGAAGAAGAGTGGTCCTCCCTAAGAGGTACAAACTTCATTCATTCTTTCAAAAATAAGATTTAATGATCTATCAGAGAAATCGGTTGTATACAACTGACAGTTTAATTATTTCTAAACAAACATGGTGCCATCCACGACATCCATACGAACGTCTCGGGCTGAAGTGGCTATTTCAGAACACGGCTCAAGTTTTTAAGTTAAGATTTTGGTTTCGTAGAGGTTTACTCGGCGAAAATACCACTAACGGAGCATAATCTATCTTTGAGAAAGGCATGGATTCTCTTATTTCATACGTTTCTCTGGGAAAATTTGCATTAGATCATCACATTTTTAAGTGAACAAACGTAAAGGAACAGATAGTCCTAAAGTAATTAAAAATTTTATATTCGATAGCATAAGTCTTGTTTGCCAAAACTGCATCATTCCTACGACACACTGAGGCCACCAAACTGTTGTATTCTTCATTTGTGATGCATTTCAGATTTTTAACTTCGATCATTTCATTTTTGTTTAGGGGTAGGGCGGGTTTTTCTTTCAGTTTCCTCTTCAGGAGATGAAATGCAGACTCTGTTGGATTAAAGTCCGGTAATTGACTTGACCAGGTCTAAGAATTTTTTTGCCTTGCTGAAAATCTCTCTCTCTCTCTCTCTCTCTTTATATATATATATATATATATATATATATATATATATATATATATATATATATATATATATATATATTGGGTAAAAATGTATGACAAATTGAAATGAGATTTCTTGTAATGCGTTTCGTCCTTTAGGATATCATCGGAATATATCTGTTATACTGGTGCGAATACGCATGCGCACGAAGAAGGCATGCTGGGAATTTTATTTTATTTATTTATTTATTTATTTTTATCTAGCCGATTTAATTGACATTCTTTCGAATCTATACATCAAATGCATTGGTTACTCACCGTAACGAAGTTGAATACAATTTTGGCATGAAAAATGCTACTCTGATCAAAGGATAAAAGAATTCAATACAACGAAAATGTCTAGAGAGTCTAGTGATTGCATTGTCATCGACAGTAAATTTTCCCCTGGGTCTTACAAAATTTCACCATTCCTGGCGGAACTACTATTATCCCAGTGCGGGATATCTACTAACAAAAAATGATATAAACAATTATAAACATCTAAATGAAATCGGCTACATAAAAAATAAAAAACTTACATTAAAATTTACCTACATCCCTCGTTCGGGCGCATGCGTAGTCGCTCCAACATAAAAATTTAGTCTAATGAAGTTCTAGCTTTATCATACATTTTTCCCATATTGGAAAAGTACTCAATATCAATGATAGAGCTTACAAATTCATAACCATACAGGTGTATAATATATATATATATATATATATATATATATATATATATATATATAGTAATTAATTTCTATTTTAAAAATATGGTTCCATCGCTACACAGGAATTACCATGTTTCAAAACAGAAACTAAACTTTTAAATTTAATTATAAAATGTAGCGATGGAACCATATTTTTTAAAATAGAAAATAACTATATTATGCTCTACAGTTTTGTATCGAGCATTTCTTTTAAATAATATAATTACTGAGAACACATGATTGTAAATCTTACTGTTCTTATTCTAATATATATATATATATATATATATATATATATATATGTGTGTGTGTGTGTGTGTGTGTGTGTGTGTATATATATGGGGAAAAATATATGACACTTACCATGTTCTTAAATAACCACGTCAGATCGAGACATACATAATCATACGATTTTATTTAATAATTATTGACCCGCTGCCCCACACAGAAAGATATGGCGCAAGACCTAGTTTAAAGTGGGGTATCCGAGCCCGTAGACTCGGGAAAAAATTCCCTATAGACCATGTAAAAACGGAGTCAGTTTCTCGAGACGAGACTGCCCTTCGGCTGGGGTATACACTCTGACATAAGCCAGCTAAATCTTTTATTTAATATTCGCATCATATTTTCTGGCTTGTGTGTCAAATAATGTCCTTCATATATGAAATCACATGATTTCAACTGGTCGAAGATTTTCAGTTCAAGGTCTTCTTTCTCTTTATGTGCCATGATTTTTCAGGGCGTAGACGATAATGGCTCTCCACCTCCCTTTATCCTTTGCAGCTCTCAAAAAGTTCCTTCCATCTGCTTCCTACCCCAGATAACGTTCTGTCATCCACTTTCTTACCTCCGCCAGGGTATGTCACGCGTTGCTTTCCCTTGTCTCTCTTTCCCTCTATTCAACCCGTGACTATCAGATTCTCCTGGCCCTGCTTCCTTATTATGTGTTATGGGATTTTACCCATAATAATAATAATAATAATAATGAACTATTCCATACTTAATAAATACTGCGCCTCAGGAGTAGGCAAGGAGTCAGTCGACCCAGTACTTTCTGAACGACTGCTCAATTATACTCTCATCCTACGGACGGGAGGAACCCGAAGGAGGCTACGCCGAAGGGCGGAGTCTCCTTCGGGGAGGTAGACCGGCCCTTAACCCGTTTATGCGGTTCAATGGGCTATTTTTTGGCCGAGCCCACGAGTTCGGAATACCAACGTTTAAAAAGCCTTGTGCCACATGACGCCCTCGTGGTGGGGGTGAATGAATATCGTTAGTAGACCCAGTACTTTCTGAGCGACTGTTCGGTTATACTCTCTTCCTACGGACGGGAGGAACCCGAAGGAGGCTACGCCGAAGGGCGGAGTCTCCTTCGGGGAGGTAGACCGGCCCTGAACCCGTTTATACGGGTTCAATGGGCACATTTTTGGCCGAACCCACGGGCTCTGAGTTCCCACTTTAAAAAGGCCTTGTGCCACATGGCACCCTCGTGTGTAGGGGGTGGGTGACTGAATATCGTCAGTCGTTCACTTTCTGAGCGAGTGTTCGGTTGAACTCTCTGCCTTCGGGAGGAGGGACCCGAAAGCGGCTACGCCCAAGCTCGGAGTCTCGTTTGCGGAGGTAAATCTGCCCCTGAACCCGTTTATACAGGTTCAATGGTTATATTTTTGGGCCGAGCCCACGGGATCGGAAAACCCACAATAACCGGCCTTGTGTCACATGTTACCCCAGTGTCGGGTGGAGACTGAATATCGTCAGTCGTTCACTTTCTGACCGGCTGTTCGGTTGAACACTCTGCCTTCAAGCGGAGAGGAACCCGAACGAGGCTTCGCCGAAGGGCTGAGTCTCGTTCGGGGGTGATAATCCGGCCCTGAACCCGTTTATACAGATCCAATGGGCATATTTTTGGGCCAAGCCTACGAGCTGGGAGAACCCACAATTTAATAACCGACCTTGTGTCACATGATGCCCCAGTGGAGGTTTGACTGAATGTCGTCAGTCGTTCACTTTCTGACCGGCTGTTCGGTTGAACTCTCTGCTTTCGGGCGGCGAGGAACCGGAAAGAGGCTACGCCGAAAGGCGGATTCTCTTTTCGGGAGGTCAACCGATCCTGAACCCGTTTATTTTTGGCTGAGACCACGGGCTCAGTGATCCCACGTTAAACCGGCCTGGTGCCGCATGATGCCCACGTGGTGGGGGTGATAAATATAGTCAGTAGTTCAAGTCGAGTCAAGAGTCGAGTGAGAGACAGTCCGAAACAGAGTCGCGTTGAGACAATTACTGCAAGACATTGGAATAGTGATACTGGTCTAGACTACATTGTTCTCTCTACTAAACCTGATTGTTCATACTAACACTTCTACTTCTCTGTATATATTCCTGTCGTAATATATCTGTGTTATTCCATACCTGTGTTCGAGTTCTTCTTTATTGGTTCTACTTTGAACTATCAACGTGGTACAAGGAACCGGACCATAACATTATGTGTCCCAGAAACTTTAGCTGCCTTTTCCTTATGTTAAGTATAAGCCTCCTCCCTAGTTGCACCATCTCAAAACCCTCCTCGCTGCTCACACGCTCTGTCCTTAGCACCCTTCTGTAGAACGACATCTTCGTCGTCTCGAGTCTCTTGTTCATCGTTGAGAAAATCGTCCAACATTCGCTGTCGTAAAGAAGGATAGATGTCACGTAACAACAGCACAGTATTATTTTCTTTGTTAAGATCACTTGCTTCAAATATTTGATGGTTGAAATTTAATTCATAATATTTACTACTTTTGCATCACGCTAACGTAAATGGCATTATGATGACGCATAATCGCTTGCAATTTCTATGCTGGACGGGTCTATTAAATATTAATGGCTTTCTCATTTCGCTGCCCGGGCGAAGGCAATTTCGTTGAGTTTTATATACGGAAGCATTCTAATATTTCGAGTTTCCTGGAGCTATCCTCATTAGTATGAAACACAGGTACTGTCGAAAAGGAACAAACATATGGTTATATCCTGCCCAACAATATCATGAAATTGGTTGTCATCAGTCTGAAAGCGGGTTTGCCGTAGGGCGATCTGTACTATTAAGTTGGTGCAAAAATAATGACGTAATAATGTCGTTTTTTGACGTATTTTTTAACGTCAAAAACGACATTATTACCTCATTATTTTTGCACCAACCTAATAGATAAGTAGACTGAATGTATTTACGTAGGTAACAGCAAATCCACCCAGATTTTAGGTTAGACTAGTTTTTGTATTTTGAATTTTTAGTTTTCCCTTTTTTCTAGTAAACTTAGCTAGGGTATGCATGCGCATTGGTCCCTTTTATTTCTGTCCCTATTTTTCTTTTTTTTAATTCCCCATCCCCTCCCTCGTTAGGTGGTCAGTTATATCAGTTCTCTGGTGAATGCGGGACGCCTTTCGTTTTCCTGTGTGTGGTTTTTCGTATTTGTTGTTGTGTATGAATGTGCGTGTGTCTGTGTGAATGCTTGGAGAAATGAATGTTTTTATTTATTTTCTTAGTCCCGCATTGATTTCGTCTAGTTAACTGATGTTTCTGCCACACTTATGGTTTGTGGGGGGTTTTATTACTAACACAGTTTTTGTTTAGTTTTATTGTAAATATTTAAGCCATATTGTAAATACTCATTTGGGGATCATTTTAAAAGTTGTTGATTTTTTGCCCTCCCCCCACGAACAAATTTGTACATAAGGGGTCTAGTTAGGACATCATAGAGAATTTGAGGTATTATGGTGGACGTAGTAAGAAAGGTAGGAGTGAATGTGTTGTTTTGGTGATTGGAATATTGTTGGCTTGATTGGGTCAGTGTCTGCGACTAGCTAAGTTTAGATTTAAGACAGATGAAGACCGTCCTTCCCCATCCCCCTTTTAGGCCTTGTGCCACATTTTGTATATATTTATACAAATAAATATTAACAGCAAATCTGCTACATTAATCGTTGATATGAATACATTTGACGATAGCGACTTTGTTTAATGTAGTCACCATACAGGTTTTTATTAGAGAAATGATGCTTTGTGGTACAGAATCTGAAGAGGATGCTTTTCGGAACATTTAAGGCTTAAGATCACCGAAGTTAAGCCACGTCATGCCCGGTTAATAACTAGATAGGTGACCGCTTTAAAATGCTGTAAGATTGGATGTGCTTCCGGTGTAATGGATAAGGGCTCAGAGTTGAAAATCAAAGACGCGAGATCCAATTCCAGTTTGGTTCATTATACTGACTTATGCGCAACTACATTTGCAAAAGTTATGAATCCACCTCTTCTTCCTCCATCTATGGGTTAATTAGTCAGGCTTGTATCAGTAAATGTTATTATCATATAAAAAAAATTCTTACAATATAAAAATATTTTCTGTCTTTAAATAACCTGCAAAATGTTGATAAGCCGTAAAAAAAATGCCGCTGAATTCACGTTCACTCAAATAAACTTGGAAAATATATGAATCCTTCTCTTCTAGCCGCACGTCGGTAGTGAGATAAATATCAATGGACATTGTTTCCAGCAACGAAACAGTATAACATGCTAATTACAAATTTAACATACGAAAAGCAAGCAAATACAGTAACGAAGAACAGAAAATACGACACTGAAAGCCGAGGGCGCATTAGAATAGACTTCCAAGAGCTAAGCAAGGTATTAAGAAACAGTAAATTTTCGTTAGAAAGAGCAAACAAAGAATACTGAAATGTTATGTGATATCAATCTATCACGTCACAAAAGATCGAATAACTTGGTTGGAAGAAAATTCCTCATCCACCTTATTCTCCCGATCTTGCTCCTTCAGACTACCATCTGTTTCGTAGCTTACAGAATCATTTGGAAGAAACAGCTTTTGTAACACAGGAAGAGGTTAAAACTGACATTTGTCAGTTCTTCGAATCAAAGCCAAAAGAATTTTACAGTAATGGAATTAGTAAGTTTGTTAATAGATGGAAGGAAGTCATAGATAATCAGGGAAAATACATTGTTGATTGAATCTGTAATTAAATGTAACATTTGATCAATTGTTTTCTTTATTCAAAATTCGTACAGAGCAGGATGACCTGATATATTGCAGTGAATGATGGACAATCTCATCACCAGCAACAGGCAACAGAAATGTAGTTCTACAGAAGTAGGCTGAAGATACCATGGACTGAAAAGGTTGGCAACGGTGAAGTTTTAGAGAATTTCAAAAACAAAAGTCACGTATGCGTTAGAAAAAAAAAGTTGAAATTTCTCGGGCAAATAATGAGGAAAGTAGGCTTGAAAAATTCGACATTCACAAGATATTTGAAGGCAAGAGGGAGAGAGGATAACAGCACATGATCTACTTAAAAAGAGTTTTAGGAGATATTGAAAAAAAGAGAAAATTTATTAAGATTGACTAAGTACAGTAAAGTATTGAGAGCCATTACGGCCCTCGTGCTGAATCGACACGACACAAGAAAAAGACGAATTCTACAAAAAAAGGATACAGGGTCATCTTTAGAAATATGTGTAAACTGTTATGATAAAACTTATAAATACATGCAAAAATAAATCCTGGTTTTGAAATGTAAACATCTAAATAGGTAATGTATACTTTTATCAGCGAAAACCGTGGTCGATCATATACTTCTGATAAAAACCAAAATTTACTAAAAGCTTCAAATGGCAAGAAATCGTGGAGAGCCATGATCGAACACGTACTGAAGGGACACAGCACATAGAAGATGAAAAAGAAAATTGGTTGGCAATCAATCTAGAAATAAGACAACTCTGATTTCAAAACCTCATGAATGGTATCATATCTTCTATGGCTAATGTAATAGCGTTGGCAAAGTATTAATCGAATTTTAATAGGAGGGCAGATTTGACTCACTCACTTTGGTTGATAACCAATATAAAAGAAGAACAACCCTGGTCCCAAAACCTGTTGTACGTGGAGCTAGCAACATTACGGACCCAAATCTATTTGCTTCTGAAAACGTATCGGTAACGTCTTCTGTGTGTGTGTTTGAGCTCTACACGCCACGAGGAATCAACAGGATCAGCCATACGCAGACATTTTCAGTTTGCAGACATGTTTACTGCTGAACGTAATTTAATATAACTTCTCAATGGGTACCACACTAATGGAATAACTTTTAATATTTAAAAACATACATCCTATTTGTCGACGTTATCTGCAAAAACACTCTCATATATGTCCATTTTTTGTAATTTCATTCTCATTTTGAGAAACCGACGACTTAAGAAAATAAACAGTTTATTTGTTCTTATTCGGTAAACAAAGTTTATTTCTATCAAAGAAGGCATTGTTGGATTGCCTTCGTTATGTCTATTTTGAAACCCTCTCAAAAAGCCAGACGACACATTCCATAGGAACTTACGTCACTTTTCGTAGACTGGCGATCAGAATCTATTTGGTAATAATGATCTTATCTGTTGTCAAGTCCTATTAGATCGGAGAGAAGTAGCCAAAACCAAAGCGAGACGAAGAATGTTCTGTAAATCCTTCGCCATCCAAGATAACTAAATCAAACAAAAAACAGAGTTACGAAGTATAGACAAATATCAAAACTAAAATTGCGCATTTAAAGAAGAAAAATTTAGTGATTAAATCTCCTTTTTATTTACCTTGTTCCTTCAGGCCCACCGCAACATCCTGTTCATTTTAAGCCTTCGTTAATTTTGTATTTTATGCACACACACACACACGTATATATATATATATATATATATATATATATATATATATATATGCGTGCGTGTGTGTGTGCGTGTGCATGTGCGTTTGTGCGTGTGAAGAAATATAGTTTTAAGGTGTGCTCTATTTATGGAATAAAGTGGTCAATATCAGGGATGGACCGTATGTAAATATAAAAGTGAACATTGAAGTCAATACCCAGAGGCGACAAACTGTTTCATTCTAGGCCTAATGAATCAGTCTGTCGCCTCTGAATATATATATATATATATATATATATATATATATATATATATATATATATATATATATATATATATATTGTTGAATTGGTGTGAGTTTGTGACCCTGGACTTCACACTTTTGCGATCGTCAGACAAACCGATTCATTTTTTTAAATTTTGGATTTATGTAGATTTCGTGTATTGTTGTTATTATGGAAGTGGGGGGTCACAAACTCACAACATTCCAACCAAATATGCTAGCTCTATCTCTGATATCGAGCGCTTTCTAATAAGTACCGCGCATATAATATATAAATAATAATATATATAATATATTACATATATATATATATATATATATATATATATATATATATATATATATATATATATATATATATATTATATTTATATACACACACTTTTCATATATATATATATATATATATATATATATATATGTGTGTGTGTGTGTGTGTGTGTGTGTGCGTGTGTGTGTGTGCGTGTGTATGTGTCCTAATCTCTGTCCTGCCAACTATTTCCTAAGCTGGTAGGTTATGCGCTGCTTTCCTCTGCTCTTCTTGCCTTCAATATGCCATGTGAGTGTCAAATTTTCCAAGCCTTCTTTCCTAAGAAAGAAGTCTTGGAATATGCTTTAGAAATGTCAACTGTCTCTTTTTGATTATACGTATAAGTGTCCGTTTTGCTTTCATTTTCTCTTAAAATTCATCGTTGCTCATTTGTTCGGTTCATGGTATCCTACGCGTCATCCTGTAGAAGCACATTTCTTGTTTCTAAAGTCTCGTCTACATTTGTGATGAGGAAACCTAGCATTCATTGCCATATTTCATGTACTCTTTTCTTTGTTTCCAATGAAATTTTCCTGATCCCGTCTTTGGCTATCCCAAGGCGCCATGGAATTTTGGGATTTCATTCCCCATCCTTTATTACAATCACTTTTTAGATAATTTCCTCACAGACTAAAGAGAAGACTACAACCAGCAGAAACATGGTTCTACAGAAAGATGCTGATAATAAAATGCGTAAGCAACCAGAAGATGTTATAGAAAAGAAAACTGACACTTAGATTTAGAAAGAGACAACTGAATATCTTAGTGACATAATAAAGAGGTAGGGGCTGGAAAATATGATACTCGCAGGATATATCGAAGCCGAAAGTGACAGCTGGAGGCAGACATATTCCTACCTAACGTGCTTATGTCAATGCTAAGGATGGTTAAAGAGAGATACTACTAAGAACTGCAAAGGAGCGGTAGTAGTGTAGACGACATATTAAAAAATGAACGATTTGCTAGACGAGGTCTCTTACTATTAGGTTGGTGCAAAAATAATGACGTAATAATGTCGTTTTTTGACGTATTTTTTAACGTCAAAAAACGACATTATTACGTCATTGTTTTTGCAACACCCTAATATTACTCTACACTGTCGCATTTAATATTGAAATTCAAATTTAATACAGCATGTAACAGCATAATTGCCCAAATCGTGTAACAGCAAAATTGTCTAAATATTAGATGAACACTTGAACCGTTGTGTCTAAGAAATGATAGATATCTTACTGGAATTCTGCAATGTTTTTTATAACACTATCGGATTCTACTCTGAACAATAAGAATCTGTTTAGCTCTAAGTTGAAATGATGATCCATCTTGATGTTTTGACCCCCTGATCAAGTTTTCCACTCTACTGTTTCCTTTTTTTTAAGTTTATTCACTGTTCTCCTGGTGGTTCTTGGTGTAGGGAATGGTATACAAGGGTTCTATTAGGATGGTGCAAAAATAATGACGTAATAATGTCGTTTTTTTACCTATTTTTTAACGTCAAAAACGACATTATTACGTCATTATTTTTGCACCAACCTAATACTTTGTGTCTATTTTTACGTTGAATTTTGATTAGATTGTGTTCGTTGCTTGGTGGAAGACTAGTAGGCCGCGAGGCAGACACCACTGTAAAACAGAAAATTAAAGAAAAAATTACAAGAAATGCCAAACATGAAATGAAATTCAAACAATGAGAAATGTTAAACAGAAATATATTATCGAAAACACGGACGAAGGATTTCACGGGTGACATTTTCACCAAATCTGATTTTACATTTTTCTTTATTGTTTTTCTTAATTTACCTGTAATATTAGATTTATGGCCATCCTTGTTATTAAATGGTTAACAAAATAGTAGAAACAGTTTTCGTCTTCATTGGTAAGGTAATTGTCCAGCATTCACTGCAATATACATATATATATATATATATATATATATATATATATATATATATACATATACATATATATATATATATAAATAAAGAACAGTAAGATATATAATCCGGTGTTCTTATAGTTACTCCAAAATTCGCTTGAGGATGAAATGGAACTAATGTCTTTAATTTAAATGCAAAATTAAATTCGGAGCGTTTAGCTTCCATTTTTGAAATATGGTTAGAACTGTGTAGCGAAAAAACATTTTAAATCAATTAATGTATAATATATATACATATATATATACATACATACATATATATATATATATATATATATATATATATATACATATCCATGTTTCAATAAAAACACCAGACAAGGTACAACAATTAATTTTTTTTCTTCTGTTCGAATAAGTGTTTTCTTTTTTGGCCACAGAGTGTGTAGAAACTGTCCAAATGTTATATAATTCCGAGCACTTTCGGCTATATTTTTCAGCCATTGTCAAGGATGATTTTATTTTTTCAGTTTAATTCAGGATGTGCGTGGTGTGTATGTTTTTAGTATTATAGAGATATTTTATTTTCCGAATTGTGGCCCTGGTCGTAGTTAACATTATTAAGTGCTGTCTTTTTCTTAATAATAGTATCGAAAAAGCCAACAATTAATGTTAACTACGAACACGGCCACAATGTGCTGTGTGCGGAAAATAAATCACCTCTATAACACTAAATATATACGCACAACGCACACACTTTATCAACGTGAAAAAATAAAACTTAATTGTAGTACCTTGTCTGTCGTTTGTAACAAAACATGTATAAATGAAGCATTGTTACCTAAATACACAACATATATATATATATATATATGTGTGTGTGTGTGTGTGTGCGTTTTTGTATAGATAGATAGATAATATTAGTGGTAAATATACACGTATATATGCAAAATACACAGGTGCATATACACACATGTATATTTTTTTAATAAAAAATTCCGAGAGGATAGAATCCAGGTAGAACTCAATATCCAGGACAGAGTAAGGATATAATAAAAAGACTTAAACACTAATATTAATATAATATTAGTGTTTAAGCCTTTTTATTATATATATATATATATATATATATATATATATATATATATATATATATATATATATATATATATATATAATTATTTATATATTATATGCGCGGTACTTATTAGAAAGCGCTCAATATCAGATATAGAGCTAACACATATATATATACATATATATATATATATATATATATATATATATATATATATATATATATATATATATATATATATTGCTTGCTCAATTGGCTGTATTTGTAAGGTGTGCTTCGTCAGAAAAAAACGCGATTCTCCGTAAATAAAACTCATTGCATTATCAGTAATTATATTTAATCCCCCTTCAAAGTTTTCGTAAAATTCATTTAAGATTTAACACGATATTATTTCTCAAATTTATGGTTTGCATTAAAATTACTACTTTTTTTACAATTCCTCTCATGATATTTGGCTTCAAGCTGGTCTAAGATGCTATCTTCACAATGCTCCTTTATGCTAACTCTAAGATGGAGATCAAATAAATACACTTGGGCACCTGTCAAGTCACAGTATTTTTTTCCCAGAAAATGAATGTTGTCCAAACTTTGCTCGGCTCTGAACATTCAAATCTCTTGTTCCTTTCGAATTTCAATTTCCCAGACATTCCTCTCCACTGCAACAATTTTTCTTTTGTTGTTTTCGTTGCTGTTGATTGCCGACATTAACATTATTGATCGGTTGAAAATTTACCAGAAAGAAGTCATGGCATAAATCTGTAATAAGAATCAAGTCGAATTATCATCGGTCAGTTGATAATATGCAGTCAAGCGACTATAATTCTAACAGAGGTCTTTCATATTGTGCATAGCTTTCGAAGAATCAGCTTATTACGAAAAATGCCTGTAAGTGACATGCCTTCAGTTTCTCACTGGCACTTATCAATATAACTTGATAGGATATGGAGATGTTCTTAATCAATTCGCGGAAGTAATGGCACTATGAGACAAGCGGCTACGGGGAAGGAAAAAGAATGAGAAGCCTTTAGAAGGAACTGGAAACCTAATCCTAAACAGGAAACAAAGAATAAACCTCTACGGCTTTTCAAAAGATCACTCAGGACATGAACCGGACGATAGACGAACCTTGTGCTAATAATTTGATTCTAAGAATTTGATAAGTGTAAACAATGATGTCTAACTTATGTGTTCGTAATGTTCAAAATGTTGAAGTTCTTTTTCAGAACATTCTTAACTGTTAATACGTTTCGGGTTGCTTGAAAAATATTGGATATTTTAATGACTCTACTCAAAAAGATAGACAGTAAAATGAACTGGAATAATATTTTTATTTATATTATCAAGAACAAGAAGCATCTTTAGGGAATAACAAAAATAAAATTCTTTGAATGTTTGGCAGGTTTGCTTTTTACGGTTTATCAACCTTTTGTAGGTTATTTAAACGTGAAAGATGTTTTTGTGTTTTTTGTACTGTAAATAAAATTATTTTCTTTTTCCAAGTGAATATTATATTAAGTCTTTTGCAGATAATATTGATTTTCAGATACACGTCTTACCATTTAATCCACAGCTGGGGCGAGAAAAGGTGGATTAATATTTTTTCCAAGGTTACCTTCGCGTAAGTAAATATAACGATGCCAACTCTCCGAATTGTCATTCTGGGCCGCGATCTATTGCACCATTCGCCCATCCAAGCTTACCGCATCTAGTATTCGCTTGCGATCACCCATCTAGTTACTGAACACGCTCGACATGGATTAACATCGGTGGATCGCACGGGAAACGGTATTTCCTCGTGATTTGTCCATAAACCTCAAATATTTTGAACCTCCCAAACCCTAGAGCTTGGCAGCTGATATCCCCTAATAGATAACTTTAGAAGATCAATGGGGAAAACTGTTTGGTCAAATTCAGTGCCTCAAAGACAAAACTATTGACCATGGCCGGTTGCCTGTAGCGCCCCAGCAAGTACCTCACCCCCTCCCGCTATCCTCTACGTTTACAAGAACCAAATCAAATCTAAATAAAGTACTGCTTACATATATTATTATTATTATTATTATTATTATTATTATTATTATTATTAATAATAATAATAATAATAATAATAATAATAATGCCATGCGGCTCTATTAAGTATGGACTTGATGACTTATGATAGATTGGAGGTTTGAACATGTACATTTTTGTCTTGGACCAAAATAAATATCCCTTTCAGCATCAAAGATTTGTTTGTCACTTGGATGACCTTAATTTGTTAAGAGCCGACGTATTGTGCATCTCTGTTCGTGGACGCGAGAAGAGGAGGAGAATCAGATATGAGTGTCAAGATTCTTATTTGTTTAAAGGATGAGGTAGGCAGAACAACTTGGGAGTCACGACGACAAGATACTTGGAAACAGCCTCAATCCGAAACCATTTGAGCTGATTGGGTTGTCCGACCTAACAAAAAATGACTACTAAGTGATCCCTACCTCTTTCGCAGGGTTTC
This sequence comes from Acanthosepion lycidas, assembly GCA_963932145.1. Taxonomy (NCBI): domain Eukaryota; kingdom Metazoa; phylum Mollusca; class Cephalopoda; order Sepiida; family Sepiidae; genus Acanthosepion; species Acanthosepion lycidas. The sequence continues at coordinate 68,237,348 of OZ010581.1, forward strand.
GTTATAGTGCGTTTCGTGTCGGCTGATTCGGTTATTTTATTATTATTATTATTATTATTATTATTATTATTATTATTACCATGTCCCTTCATGATGCCGGTGATCATCACTCTATACAGATTCCTTTTTTTTTTTTACACGTGAATAGGCATGAACGATTTTACGCAATGATGTCTTCTTATTAGGATATATTAACGGAAATTTTGGACACTTCGATGTGGTGTAATGGTTAGGAAACTTGTCTCTCTAGATCAGTTACGATTGAATAGTGAGTTACCACATCTAAGTTACGCTTTGTACATCACTAGATGAAAGTGACCTTAAAAATAATTGCCATAATTTTTTCATTACTTCCTGATCTTTCAATGCACGCATTTACAGCGTCTCTCTTACTGGGTGAAAACGTGTGGATGATCTTATTAACTCATGGCATAAAGTGTTTTCAATAGCGACAGGTTTCTGTAATTTTTTTTTTTTTTTTGGCATTTTATTGTTCCATACTTGAAGAAAACGAATGAGAAAATCAATTCATTCCGTGCGATTTTTATCAGATGCGAATCTTCGAGAATTTATATAGCAACGACTTTAACTTTGAACTAATTTTTAACAGAAAGAAAAAAGCGTTATTTGAACTAATGTATTTTTCAGTTTAAGCAAAAAGAAAACGTAAAAGAAATATTTCATAAAAGTTCACTTTATTAATAACTTAGCATATACTCCGGTTCACAGTCTTCTATGTTTCTTGTTTTTGTTTTTGTTTTTTTTGTTTTTTTAAAAAGGTGAAGAGTTTTATCCCTTGTTTCCTGTTTAGGATTGGCTTTCTGGTTTCTTCATTCTCTTCCATTTCCTGTGGCCCCTTGCGTCTTGTGACATTGTCTCCTTGCTTGGCATAACACTCCTTACTCTCTATCTAGAGTGGCTCTTGAATTTGGATAGGGTAAACATCATTGTAAATTAGATTAATTATTAATTTTTACAATGAAATATCTCGAAAAAGTTTTGCCTATATCTTACAATATCTATTTACATTGTTCGGACTTAACGCCTTTTCGACCGTTCTACACTCCGGCCTTCTTCGAACGGAATTTCGAACCGAACCCTTTATTTCGACCACCACGG
>OZ010581.1:68240966-68333466 GCA_963932145.1 Acanthosepion lycidas
TGTGTGTGTGTGTGTGTGTGTGTATGTATGTATGTATTTGTACTTTATTCGAAAATTATTGTCTTATCAAGTGATGTTGTTGAATGTAGAACACCATCACTTGATAAGACACCAGAAGTGCTGAAATAAAATGGCTATTTTTTAGTGATTTTATAACATATATATGCTATAATTTTTTAATAGATTATATATGCTCTACTCTGTATTGAGCAATTTTAAGAATAGGATTTTTGCATATTGAAATTTCTAAACTAAGTGAGATTTTTACCTGGATTTTAGATATGTCGTTCAGCTCTCTGGACACCATAGGTCGTACGAATGACTAAAAAAACCATGGGTGTTATACAGCTAGGAAAAGAACAGGTTAAAATCATTTTGTGTCAGCGCCATTATGTCTTCCCAACTGAGTAATGGTGAATGCAAAAGGCTCTTTCTGTCCTTCAGTAAAGGTACATTCATATTCTGGCTTCCATCTTGAAAGTCTATACACGAATCATCTGGAGAACTGTAAATAAGTTTTAAAAAAAGTGTACAGTAGAAAGGAAAACTGGACCAGGAAGTCACAACAGGAAGAGTGATCATCAGTTTAACTTAGAGCTAAATACACACTTATACACAGGAATTCAACTATTATATAATATTTTTAAATCCATTTTTCGAAACTTTACAATCTCCTCGTATATACTTTTAGCTTTAAGCTATGTTTAATATTAATCCTAAATGCTAAATTAATGCAATTAATTAACTTTTTTATCTAATCGTTTCGCACGAACCAAAGAAATAAAGCCACTATTCTGCAAGGTGTTATGAGTGTGAGAGAATACGAGATAAAATAAAATCACTACTAACAAGAGAAAACTATGAAAGAACAGGATAACAGAAGATAACGATTGGCAATGAATTTAAATTGTTCATAATCAAAATTAAGTGGAAAATAAGAAGCCAAAATAGAGTTCCACAAGCGAGAGGTGTGATAGAAGAAATTGTTAGCATAGATCTTATGGTTGAATGTGGTCATTTCAATGATAAAATGATAAGGTTTTGCCATAAATCTCGTACTGCGCTAAAATTCATAAAGTCTAGATACCATAGAGGAAATTAATATTTAGAGAATACAAAAATGTGGCACAAGGCTAAAAAGGGGGATAAGGGAAGACTGGTCTTCAATCTGTCTTATCTTAAATTTAGTTAGCCACAATTATTGACCCAAGCATACCACAGTATACCTTACACCGAAACAACACATTCTTACCATTTTCCTTAAAGCCACCATACTGCCTCAAGTCTGTATGAAGTCTCAAGGTACAATTTGTTTTCTGTGTAATCCTAGAATAAATAAATGCGACTTTTGAATCATATGTCGTTTTGTTCCTACTTCCTACTAGTTTTCTCAATGGGAATAGGTAAATTTCCGAATTGTCATTACCTTGGTAACAAAAGCCAAGCTTGATGGAAATATTAGCCATTTTGCATACTTTCTAAGCGTAAGCAAATAGTAAATAACAGTTTCTACGTAAGGTTAAAAATTGCGTTATGTGCTGTAATGATTCCACGAAAACAAGTTCATAGATAGATAGATAGATAGACAGATAGATAGTAACTGAAATTAATAGAGAGAGATAGATAGATAGTAACTGAAATTAATAGAGATAGATAGATAGATAGATAGATAGATAGATAGATAGATAGATAGATAGATAATGATAATATTGAAACAATTAGAGAGTAACACTGCTAAATAAGTTACCTTGCAAGTTAACTTATATCAAAAAATAAAGAATAATTAACAAGTGCAACGCAATACAAAATTATATATATATATATATATATATATATATATATATATATATATATATGGGGGGGTTGTCTGTTTGTGTCTGTGTGTTTGTTTGTTTGTGTGAGAGAGAAAACATGAACGGTTCCTATTTTCCAACAATGCCAACATTTCGACGACACTTAAAGAAAATATTTCGGTCAAACAATCAACCACTTGATTGCATTCTAGACATAAGGCGTTATTAAGCCTGGAAGGATATTTATATGGTGCGACGTTTGAAAAAGTTACACCTGCGTACCTTCAAACTTGAATTAAAATAAAATATCCACAAAAAAGATTATTGCTTCCGTTTGTGAAACCTTGAACATTGTACAAGCTTGATCCCATTAGCCTTCAAGCAATTAGCATTGTTTCTTTGATTTCTCTAGTATACACATTTCCAACGAGAGGCCTAAGTTCAGAAATGACTTTATGACATTTTCCACAGATCCTTTTCGAAAAAAACATTAAGATCACACACATTTTACATGAATAAAGCTCTTCGTAATGCGTGAGCACCTTTTTTGTTTTATTACATAAAGTCATGGGCTTCCAGGAATCGCTTATGTATGTCTATCGGAACCTTTCCAGTCAATCTGAGTGTTACAACTACAACTGGATTTTTTTTTTTTTCTTTGATTTCTGGCGTTTACACATTTCTTTCCGGGTCCCACACAGGGACCTAAGGTTAGAAATGGCATCATGACACTTTCCACTAACAAAAAAAAAAAAAAAATTACATAGATAAAGCCCTTCGTAAAGTGTGGGCTGTATTTGTCAGAACAATTTTTTGTATCTCCTTGAGGCATGGACTTCCAGGAATCCCTTCAATTAGTCTACTTCAATCTTTTCCAACCATTCCTAGGGCTCCAACTACAACAGGGATTGTTGATGTTCCTATATGCCACATTTTCGAGATTTCTATTTCAAGGTCCTTGTATTTTGACAGCTTTTTGAATATCTTCAAAGATACATTGCAGTCAGCAGGCACTGCCATATCAATAAGGAGACACCGTTTTTGTTTGTGGTCTTCAATAACAATATCTGGGCGGTTGGCCTTGATTGTTCTGTCAGTTTGTATTGTGTAGTCCCATAGAATTGTAACAGGTCCTATCTTCGTAACCGGGTCTGGGTGGTGTTCATACCAGTTTCTTTCAGTTTCCTTCCCGTAGAAGTTGCAGATTTTCCAGTGCAGATATTGGCCCACTCTGTCATGTCGGGTTTTATATTCAGTGGGTGCCAACATCGTGCAACCTGATACAAGATGATCAATCGTTTCTGGATATTTATCACAGAATCTGCATTTTGGTCTGACACAATATTTTAGTATATGTGCTTGATAATTCGTAGTAAGCAAGCATTGGTCCTGCGCAGCAAGGATAAAACCTTCAGTTTCAGCATTCAACCCTGCACTGCGTAGCCACTGATGGGCACGGGTTTTGTCTACATCAGCTTGTTTGGCACGGGCAGAGTATTGGCCATGAAGTGGTTTATCTTGCCATCGCTTCTGTATCTGGTCGGTTGCATTCGTCTTTGCTGTCTTTTTTTAAGTATTTTGCAGTTTCAGCCGGTGTATTGTGCTATTATTATTATTATTATTATTATTATTATTATTATTATTATTATTATTATTATTATTTCCTTTGATTTCTAGTGTGGACACATTCCTTTCCGGCCCAGAGACCTAAGGTTAGAAATGCCATCATGACATTTTCCACTTACCAATTAAAAAAAAGACGAGCATATTTTACATAGATAAAACTCTTCTTAAGTTGAAGGCTGTACTCGTGAGAACAATTTTTTGTATTTCTTTAAGACATGGGCTTCTAAGAATCCCTTCAATGAGCCTATTGGATTCTTTTCCAGCCAATCCTAGGGCTTCACCTACAACAGGGATTGTTGATGTGTCTATGTGCCATATTTTCAATTTTATTATTATTATTTTTATTATTATTATTAATCAAACAATATAATAAGTATTTATGTTTATTTATTTATTTTTTCCTGCCCCATCTGTAGTGAGACGGAAGATAAACTAACTAAATCTAGTAATATTATATGAGTGTTTACTTCCCTTAGTCATTTTAATAATCTATCCACATAAAACATTTACCTGTATTAAGACAAAATTAGGTTCCCAGTAAAATGGACACTTTAATGAATCAGTTCCTTTGCTTCTAAATTACATAGATTGCAGTCTTACTTGTTCAAGCCTTTCATGTTAGGCACTCAGATACCTGTGTCTATTAAGTGATCGTCTTGCTTCAATGTGGTCTTGAAATAAGCTCTATCGTTTCGTTGCTAATCTTTTTCTCTCAAGTGATATTTTCATTTCATTGTTAAATTAAACAGAATAAATTTTGAACGTAGAAAGGTATTGAGTAAAAAAGGTATTTATATAATACCAGGAGTAATCAATAAATCATAGGTACCTTTGGACGTTTAAAAGTATAAATGGAACGGGTTAATTCAGTAGTTCATTGGCCTCTATTTTACTTGTGAATTCTTTATCTCTGCTTCATTTAATCTCAATACATTGTTCCAAGACTTTTGTTTCCTTACATCTCACTATTAAAGCTTTCTACCAATTTCCGTCATTTTTGACGGCTCTGAGACACTAATAATAATAATAATAATAATAATAATAATAATAATAATAATAATAATAATAATAATGAAAATAATATTCTGTGATTCTTTTACGTTTATTACAATAATAATAATAATAATAATAATAATAATAATAATAATAATAATAACAAAGAAAAAATATTTTATGATTCTTTTTCGTTTATTACAAATTAATAAAATCGCTGACTAAACTTAGATTGATAACATTTTATATTAGGTTGGTGCAAAAATAATGACATAATAATGTCGTTTTTTGACGTTAAAAGATACGTCAAAAAACGACATTATTATGTAATTATTTTTGCACCAACATAATATTAAACAAAATAATACACTGAGACGTTATTTTTTATTATTCATGAGAATTTATTTCCTCATTTGTCGGTTGGCATCTTTTACACCATCAATCATGGCTCTCCATAACTTCCGATTCTTTGTATCTCTTAAGAAGTTTTGTCTTTTCAGCATCGCTCTGTCCTTGTCCTTGATTGATCGTTTTGTTTTCTACGGTTTATCAACCCTTTACAGCAAAAAATATTTTCAGATCATAAGATTTTTAAATAATGCTTTAGGGATACCATTCTTAATAATGAACCCATAGCTGAGGGGAGAAGAGATGGATTCATACATTTTTCAAAGCACGTCAGAGAAAATAACCAACCCAATTGTAATTGGAACTCAGCTTTCCGATTAACAAGGCCTTATTCGTTGCACCAGCCGCACATACAAACTTACAGCACATAGCATTGCCAATCGGTCATCCATCTAGGGACGACGTTGCTTAGATTCTGTGGTCGAACGGGAATCGCTGTTTTAATGTGATGTGGACGTAAGACTGTTCTACTAGCCATTTAAACAAGGTTTCCGTTGTCCCCTTTTGCCTTCTGTACATCCTGTGAATGTCGAATTCTCCAAAGCTTCTGTCCTCAGTATGTGTCTTAGAAATTTCAACTCTCTCTTTCTTATTCTTCGTATGTGCACTTTTTTCTTCTCATTTTCCTTAAAACTTTGTTGCTAGTTGGATATTCTCAGCATCATTCTGTATAACCAGATTTCTCTTGCATCAAGTCTCGTCTTTCTCTGTGATGAGATCGTTCAGCATTCACTGCGATGTAGGAGGACCAATATTTCAAAATGGTTCAGTACACTTTTCTTTTCTATTTTTTTTTTTTTTTGTAATAGTTTCTTTTTTTATAATAATATTATAGAAATATTATAGAAATATTATACCAATTCATTGACAAAATTATTGAGATTTATTATAAAATTTCGACGAAAATGAGTTTCTTTTTATGTCGGTTCATTTATTTACAGTAATAAGATTAGATGCGATATTTTCGAATTTCTTAGAGAAAACTTTTCTAATTTTTATTAATCTTCGCCCGCCATTTCTTTTGTGTTATGCTTATCGATTTTGTTTACAGTAATAATAAGTTCACGTGATGTATGAATTATCTAGCCACAAAAGTCGATGAGTTGGGTCCGATTTCAGTAAAAGTCTCCTCAAATCACTACGCACTAATGCTCTGGCGAAAGGTTTAGATCAATCTCGTCTCCTGGCTATGTGTTAAATAGTAGGATAAACTAGGTTCTAATGTCTTTGTTTGTATCTAATCTATGACGAGAACTGTATCGGACTGTTTATCTATGATGGATATACAAGGATGGGAAATAAAAAATACGTATTTTACTAGACTATATTGATATTGTTTATGTCTTCAGCTTGTGAGAAGGTTATTGACAATACATATAAAGCAGTACGTGAGATGTATATAGCCATTATGAGAAAAATAAGAGAGGGTAGTGAGTCTACTATCAAAAACCAGTGAGCTATATAAGGAGAGAATAAAAATGAAAACAAATATAACAAAATTTTTTACCGAGGAAAAATATTTTATTTGAAAAGACAAAAAAAAGGGGCCCATATTTGGACGTAATATACGTAACGTAAAAATCAAAATTCAAATAAAAAATACTGACGATGACGGAACATAAACCATGTTGTGAAAATAGATCTTAGACAGAAAAAAGAATTATTAGGTTGCTGCAAAAATAATGACGTAATAATGTCGTTTTTTGACGTATTTTTTACGTCAAAAAACGACATTATTACGTCATTATTTTTGCACCAACCTAATATTTCATTTACGCCAAAATGCCCCAACTATGTTCTTGCATACCGGATCAGTCCTAGCGAGTTTGATTCCCTTTACCCCGTTTTTGCTAATATTCCCTGGTATCGGCAGAACTTGCTTTACGACGAGTACAGCAAGGAAAAAAAAACTTATATACAGTTACTAGGTTGACATACATGAAAGGATGAATTCACTGCGTTCACAAGTTTATTTACGCGTAAGTAACGAATAGATAGATAGATAGATAGATAGATAGATAGATAGATAATGTACGTAACGAACCCGACTGGAATTCGAACAAAATTTCTTCTTGATCAGTCATGTAAATAGATTTTCGTTCTCTTATAAGAGATTCTTTTGGGTCATATTTCTCTTACAGAAGACATTAGGCTTTACACACATGAAATGACGCAATTTTTGGTTGGTTGTTGATCTGGTTGTCTAAGTAACGTCCTTAGTATATAAAAAAAATCTCGAATCATTCCGAACTATTTTTCTTTCCAGATAATTTTTCTTTCAATACATCGTTAGTCATAAGCCCAATGAAAATGCTTACAATGAAACAATGTCGAGTAATCTTACTGTATGGTTACAAACTCGGTCATTCTACCTTTGAAGGATTTCAGAATATCAGGACGGCTATATTGTATTGGTATTGTTGAAATCATAACTCTACAGAGACGGTTTCAGAAGTTTTCTCCGGGAGATTATAGTCTTGAAAATAAAGTAAGGGCAAGACCACGATCGGTTATCAGACATAAGCAATTGAATGCTTTGGTTTATCAAAATCCGAGAACTATAGCTTGCATCAGAAACATCACGCACAAATGTTTCTTGGCACCTAAAAGCAATTGGAAAAATAAAGAAACTGAATAGGTTTGTTCCGCATGAACAGAATGAAACTCAAAAAAAAAAAGAAAACGTCGCTTTGAGGTGTGCATTCTTGACTGGTTAAAAAACAACCATTTTTGCATCGAATCATTGCATGAGATTAGAAATGGATCGTACACGTGCTAAAGGTAGAAAAAAGAAGAATCGATAAAGCATCCACAAGATGTAATAGTTCTTTTCGAATCATACCATTATGTGTCACAGAATGATTCAATAGGGAAAATGTTTAGGCAGTTGCGATGAATTCATTCCGCCCGAAGAATGTTAAGTTAACTGGCATTTTAGTAAATGTCTAATGTTTAATTATATTTTTAAGAAACACAGGAAAGCACAGTGAAGTAATAGATAGCGGCTCGGATTTAGGAATCTGCGAGCCGAGTTCAAATTCCATTTGAATCCATTGCATTCACTTACGTTCTAATAACCTTCGGAAAACTATGAATCCTCTTCTTCTCTACCCAGCTATGGGTAAATAGTAGAAAAGACCGGGTTCTATAGACTTGTATGGCAACTGGTCTACGCAGAAAAAAAATGGCAACCTACTGCAGGAAAAAAAATCTGCCTCGTCAGTCAAGTATCGAAAGATATATGATCGCCTATGCGTGTATCACGCATGGCACATAACTGATTGAATGTTTTTATTAGTATTTCGGCAGGTAGAGTCAATTCTGTCGCAATGGAAATTTAAGATGGGCAAAGGTTACAAGTTTATTGTTTGCCATCACATTACACAAGACACCACAGTTTGTTAACTTTATTCCTCAACTAATCTACTAGTAAAAACAAATAAATTAGCATTTTATAAGTCGTCGAAATATTTGATTACAAAAGTGAGAGACTAATTGCAAGGGCCATCGACTACTTAATTATTTTTCAAATGTTCCTGACTTTATGATTTTTGTTTTGTTTCTTTGATTTAATCATGACACGACAACACACGATTTTTGAAAAGAGAAACGAAGTCAAGAAAAATAAATGCCACTGAGACCAAACGCGCTCACAAATATTGGAGACGTTCCGGCACCAACTGGTACAAGTTAAAACAAGATACCAAAAGATTTTTTAAAAAGATAATAGATATACGTGTTTTAATTCTTTCTGGATTTTTTTAAACATTTCTAATCATAATTAACGGAGACAACTCTAAGAATTGCAAAAGACCTATGAAATGATTATTCATAATCTCTTCACGGGTAATCACGAGGGACATTTGATTAAAAGAGAGACGGAAACAGTGAAGAAACAAATTCCTCACTTCTCTTTGACAAAAGTTTAATTTGAAAAACGAAAAAAAAAAAAAAGAATCAAAAAAGCAATCTACGAAAACGGATGCGGTTTTCAAAGATATGAATATCATTAACGTTCGCCTCCCTCTCATTTTATTAGAAGCGAATGACTTTTAATCTGAACAACATGTTTTGTTCTATAAGACTTGAACGTCTGGCGTGCGAGGCACAAGAAAATGTTTAGATTTCAACGATAAAATCCAAATGAAATAGTTGGAAAATTTTGTAATGGTGGGAGTTCCAAACGATACAGCTTGCTAATAAACTATTAGGTTGGTGCAAAAAAATAATGACGTAATAATGTCGTTTTTTGAGGTATTTTTAACGTTAAAAAACGACATTATTACGTCATTATTTTTGCACCAACCTAATAGGAACTAGAAATTGATCTTTAAGTATTACGGAATTATGTTTCATAACGGAAAATATAAAAAGAAAAAAAAACAGAAGATTAAATTCCATGTATCTTGATTAATCATAGCTTCTGTACGATAACCGAAGTTAAGCAACATCGATCCTGGTCACTACCTAGATGGGTGACCGCTCGGCAATACTAGCTGCTGTAAGCTTAGATGCGTGGGTTGTGTAACGGATAATGGATTGGAATTGGTAATCGGAGAAGCGGGTTCAAGTCGGGTTCCTTACATTCACTTACGCGCATATACTCTTGGGAAAGGTATGAATCTGCATCTTCTCCACCAGCTACGGGTTAATTAGTAAGACTTGTATCACCAATCCATTATTATCTTATTATTGTGCACAGAATATTTAGATTTTTGCATTAAATAAGATTTTGTTATGTCGCTAAGTAAAATAAAAAAAAACAATATCTGGAATTGCCAGGACTTCTTAAGAAAGATAATAGATTGCTTTTAGTGTCTTTTTCAACGATTATTAATTCAGAATGGACTTTCTCCTACACCGACCGCCACTCAAGGTTAAACAGCCTTTTCAAGTCAGGTCGATACAGACATTTTTGCCAAGTATATTAATTAGCACGAAGCGAACAAAAGAAAGACTAGGTCAGCATTCGATCTCGGGGAGTTACTTTTATTTTCATCGCTGATAACTCTCAAACTACCTGCACATCACATTTGGCAGTTATCTTCACCTATTAGTTTTTAACCTTCTCTGAGGGTTGGTGCGTTTCTGTCGTATAATGTTATGGGTTTGACTTTGCGAACGAATATTTAGAAATGGTTTTCAAATCTGTTGCATATCCGAGTCAAGTGAGGCCATCACAGCAACTGCACGCCAGCTTGTAATTATCATAGTGAGCAAGGAATTTAAAAGATTTCATTTTCATTCCATCTCTTTTTCTTTCTTTCTTTTTCTTTTCTTTTTTTTTTTTTTTTTTTTGGAAAGCCTCATATCGCCAACTGTCGGTTTCTGCTACGATCCACTATCGAGAGTTGTTTGTTTCTCGAAAAGACGGGGAGCATCACGCGTTTCAAAGAAACACTGTATCTCATTTTTATTCCCGTGGCCAGGGATCATTTGACCGAATAGAAGTACCTTTGGCCAACCTTACCTCATGCCCTGTCGGTTGCTAATGAGTGTTTTCCACACAATGTCCGTTGCACTGGCTTACTTCAAGTATTTGGCATCCTTGTATATATGTGTGGTACGATGCCAAAATGGACCTGAGCTCAAATTTCACAATAAGCCATCAAAGAGAAGGCCTAACACAGGGAAGCCTAACACAGGGTTGACACGGGGTTACTCTGGCCGTCAAATGGAGATATACGTGATTTCCCACTTTTATCTGTTATTGTAAGCGCGGGATCGAGAATACCGGATAGATGGTTATAAACAAAAAATAACAGATACTAGCTCAGGGAGAATCTCTCTTAGATTTCCTCCGAAAATATAAGGTTCGCCCGTCGGAGGTTGACACGGGACCGCTTGCCCCAAACTAACCCGCAGTAACTAAAGAAATATTGCGTTAATAGGAGGCCCCTTAAGGAAGATTCAAGTCTCATGTTTTCAATTAATCAGCCCACACGCTATTAGGTTGGTGCAAAAATAATGTCGTTTTTGACGTTTAAAAAAATACGTCAAAAACGTCATTATTTTTGCACCAACCTAATATTCGTGCAAAAATAATGACGTAATAATGTCGTTTTTTGAGGTATTTCTTAACGTTAAAAAACGACATTATTACGTCATTAGTTTTGCACCAACCTCATACATTGTATGTGTATATATATATATATATTTGACTTGCTTTTGTAAGTCAGGAATTACCCAAAGCCGAGACAATGATCTGGATTTTTTTTTTTAAATCATTTCACTCCAAGCAAGGCGGAAATGCCACTAGTACGGAGGGGGTAACAGGGAGTGAAAGTGAGTGAAATACTGTATCTAGCGTGGATTGAGGAAAGGACTGAAGACGAAAGGCATTCAAGAAGATAGAAGATTGACGTTGCATTTAAATTTTTGGAGATTGCAGTTCTCAAGGAAGCAAGTAAACGGAACAGTGTTCCACAATCGGGAAGTCTGAAAAACAAACTGTTTGAATCTCGTAGAACGCGTAAGTTCATGTAGTCGTGGCAGCACAGAAACAAGCTCGTCACAAGAAATACCATATCATTTGTAGAAAAGACAGTGTAATTCACGCCACGTCGCTGAGAAAGTGGCTAAAGACTATACGCCAAGCTAGGATCGATTACTTTACAGATGATTGTTTGGGTTTTGTCAAGAACCTCGAGAGGAAAAGCAGGAGCACCACACTAGATATGGCAGCAGTATTCGAATGTTAGTTTTGTAAATGTGCAAGAATGAATTCTGACGAGAGAAATGTTCTGGTACGAGACAGTGTCCCAACTTTCCTTGCAGTAGATGAAGCTATTGATTCGATGAATCACTCCATTTCATGTCAGTTGAAAACATGAGACCAAGTAGGCGAAATGAGTTGCTCTCCAGGTGTTTAGAGTTAACCATTCTGATGTTAAGCATAAAAAATGCTTCTACGGTGGTTAAATGAGATAAGTTTTGTTTTGAAGGCGTTGGAATCAATCATAAAAACGAATCAAACATAAAAATTCCGGACTTGGAATCAGTAAATGGTAAACACAACAAATACCTCAATGTATGGATCCATTATAACATCTTCAGTATAGAAGGTAAATATGTTGTAGTTTCAACCTACATCGCAAATTATCAATGAAATAGTGAGGAGACCAGATTCAATTTAATTCTTTCTTTCGTTTTCATTAGTTGCGTATATCTATGGCGTTTGTAATTTTGTAAGTATCAGATTTTAACTTCTGGGTTTGTTTTGTTTCAAATTGTTGAGTAGACGTCGCCTGCACCATAAAGCGTATGTGTGTATATTTATTTCTTGTTAGCGAAAGTGTACATTAAAAATTGGGATGTTGGCGAAGAAGGTGATGGCTTCCCCGTTTGTCAACCGTTATATGGTGGAAAAGTTCTTATTTAAAACGTTGTAAATACCTCCAATAGCATATAAATATTTCACCATCCGGGCGATTAATGTTAGAGTGCTATTAAAGTAAAAAAAAAAAAAAGAAAAAAGTGGAATTACTGCCTCGAGAAGATGACAATAGAATAACTAATGAAGCTAAATAAATGGCGAAAAAAGTATTAAATGTACATTTTCCTACCCGTTCCTTATTTAAACACTATATTATATGTAATATTGTTAAAAACAGTAGAAATTTTGTATATATCAAATGTAATGCTTTTTTTTTTTTTCTAATGTAAGAATATTCTTCCGCAAATGTTTGTAAACTGGTCATATTTGTGTTGTGTAGTCACAGCATTTATTTTCCTAGCTGTCAGCAATTTGGAATGAACGTGGGCGCATATGCGGTAACTACATAATATTAGGTTGGTGCAAAAATAATATCGTTTTCTAACATATGTTACTATGTGAGAAAACGATATTATTTTTGCACCAACCTAATAGATTTTGTGTTAGATTGTTATGTTCTGTAGTTAAATGTTTCGACTTACGAGTCCTCATATATATTTTAAGACATTTTGTTATGTTCATATATTCTTTTTATAGATACAAATATATAAGTCAATGCTCTGCTTATAATAAACAGCATTAAACAACATTTACCGGCCTGAATGTCCGAGAAATTTTCATAGAAAATATTCGTCCTCCGACAGAAATGGAATATGTATCCGATACGGAACCTTCATATAGCCTGACGTGCCTTTAACCGATCGGGCCACAGAGGAGCGATCGGTTAGCAAGGTCGAATTTACAGTCTTTAAACTACTCTTCCATGCTAACCGAAATAGGATGAGAACAGATATCCAGTTCTAATTCTTACTACCTAAATTAGAAAAAATAGGTATCCTAAATTATATAATTTTGCCATTATTAACAATTTATAAGAAAATTAAATTAGTCTTCACTTCTAAAATATTTTTATTATGAAATTGAGAAATATTAAGTAAATACTAATTAATATATTGTCGGCACCCGCTCGCATCCGAGCGTTGTGATCAGCATCCTTTCTCATCTCCTTATTCTCTTTCTCCATCCCTGGTGGCGGTGGTGGAGATAGTTGTGAATCAAAGATAGTTTGATGAGGACATTCCCGTGATTTTGATTTTGTTGGACAAATCTATTCGACAGAAAAGCCCACACAATTTGGCCAGAAGCGCCTCCCTCTCAGCTCAAAGAGCATTGAGACAAGCGAGATCTTGCAAACCTGGTTGCATCGGGCCGTCGGAGGCTTGCTTTGTCAAGGTCCGCCTTGGTTACACCAGCCCGACTAGCGATGACTTCTTCCGCCAGTTTCGCTGTTGAGATCGTGTAGATCGCCTATTCAGCCGTTGGGGTCTTCAGGGGTTGGTCGCCTTCGGTATGGTCCTTGCTCTTCGGCCAATGAAACCGAATTTTATTTTGGCAAGAATAATTTTAATGATGTAAACGTTAGTGAACCCCTTCAATAGGCTATTTTTTTCATGTATTCACTTGACCAATCAGATACGTGCATCTGTGTAAACAGTAAACAAAATATGTCTCACAAACACACTTTCATATAAGTTTACATGCACTTATTCAGACAAAATTGCAATTGAATAGCATACAAACAAGCTTCACAAGAATTTCAATAACATTAGCACCTTTCTAATGATCGAAGAATACATCATACATCTGATTTCAAAAAGACAAAACACCATTGCAAATATCTACATCCCATCATCCTTTAATAAAATAACACCTGTCTGCGACAATGTATTTCAGAAAACATATAAAAGAAAAATAATACATGCTATTACACGTTGCTGCCATATGATTTCTGCATTAGTCGCGTTCCATTGACTTTTAAAAAATAACAATACTTTAAAAAAATAATGGTTCTTTAAACACTGAATTTTCCTTTCTCACTCAGACCTACTAATGATGACACATGTGAGTCGAAATCTTGGATATACAAAACACAGACTTTAGCAAATCTATCCACACACAACAAACATTTACGCAAAGATAATTGTATGTTAGGCAGAAAAAGATTATTAAATACTCCAAGGAAAGTTTTGAATCTGTATATTTACTCTCAGCTATGAGTCAGATAGTAAGACTTACATCTGGAAAACTCATTGCTGTTCGCAACAATATGAATTATTCATGCAGACGAAAATATTTTTCGGTTTTAAATATTCCGCAAACTCATGATAAACAGCCAAAAAATCAATTAAATCATCCCAAACGTTGTGTAGGAAAATAAATCGAATATTGTGAATTTAAACTTTATGTATCATATGATTTAACTGAAATTGAGCATTTTCAACACTTCAATTTCATGTCATTAACATACAAACTTCGTTTCATACACAAAAAGATTCGAGCTTTAATTATAAATTTATGTCGCCAAAAATTCCATTGAGAATTGGATGCGAACAAATCGATCAAATTATGAGTACAGTTTTTTTTATTTTTAATTATTATTTTTAATTTATTTATTTTTATTCTTTTGCAATTTTTTAAAACAAACCCTGTTAATAACAGGAACTTCTGCATTATTAATATAGTCCGGTATATATATATATATATATATATATATATATATATATATATATATATATATATATATATGTAACGGTCAGTTTTGAATTTCCACGTGAAGATTTAGTTGCGTTACAGACGCCGAAAAATGTATATTTATTATTAATATATATACATATATATATATATATATATATATATATATATATACAAGTGCGTTTGTCAATATGTACATTCTCTCACTGTTTGTATATATATATATAGAGAGAGAGAGATAAAGAGAGAGAGAGATAAAGAGAGAGCGAGATAGATAGATAGATAGATAGATAGATAGATAGATAGATAGATAGATAGATAAATGAATATATATATATATATATATACACTGCGTGGCAAATTATTATCACCGTGGTGATAACAAATATGGCGCCAGTTTGTTTACATTGCGCAGATCAGTACGAAAAATTCAGGGATTCCGCAGTTATCTCGATAATAATTTGGCACGTAGTTTATATATATATATATATATATATATATATATATATATATATAGTACAGTCGGCATTCAAAGAATAAATCAATAAAATTAATGTAATTAATGGCGAAATCACTTCGCTAACAGATTAAAAAAGCATTAAGTCACTTATCACCCACTGAACGATTGAGGATGGTAAATGTTTTACCGAAAGACATTGCAAGCAATATCGACAGAGCATCTAATCCATTGTACAATTAATAAAAACAAGGATTTGCAATAAAAAAAATCTGGAATCTTCTAAGACATTTTTGTAATTATTGGACCAGTAGTCTATGTCACGTCAACGAAAAACACTTATAATAATAGCAATAGTGAATTAATACATTACTACAATATTAAAAAATCTTGCGTCACATTGCTACAGGTTGAAAAAAAATAACTGCACACTTTTTAATAAAGCATCTTTCGACAACAATCAAATTAATTTTTGTTCTGGAATTTTACCCGAAATTACCTGAAATTGAGAAGAAAATAACTATGTCAGAGGATGGTAAATGTTTTTACCGAAAGTACTTGCAAGCAATATGGAACGAACATCTAATCCTTTGTATAATTAATAAAAATAAGGATCCTGTCGTTCAGCGAGAGGTCAATGAGGTAAACACCTTTTTTAATCTGTTAGCGAAGTGCGTTCGCCATTAATTACATTAACTTTATTGATTTATTAGAGTGACTATTTTACAATATTAATTAGGCTGCATTATTAAGTAATATATATATATATATATATATATATATATATATATATATATATATATATATATATATATATATATATACGTTCATGTGTACATGGCTACCTTTATGTCTATATCACCAAAGAAAATGAACTGATTAGTCTCATTATAAATCATTCTGGAGATCGTAACCTCACATACCTAATTATATTTTAGTCAAGAAAGCTTCTTATAAAGTAATTTATTAAATCTGAAATTGAGAACATGCAGCCATATGGACAGTTTTTCCCTCTACTGCTGCAATGTTTCAGAGACGTATGCCGTTCACGACACATGCATCATCCCAAACATTGCGTAAATAACTGGGCTGGATATTGTGAATTTCAAGTTAAAATTTCATGTATTAACTAAACTCTAAAGAGAAAAAAAACTACTAAATGATATTTAGGCTCTTTATAATAAAGATTCTTTAGAACCGAACGAATTCAAAATCTTATCTGACAAATCGTAAAAATTTTATCCAGTACATTAACCAAATTATTTTAAACTATTTACGTCATCATAAATATATTGTTTTATTTTTTGATAAAAAAAAGTACTGGGAACATGCTCCATAAATTAAGTGATTAGATATTTAAAAAAACAAAAACACAAACATGAACCTGTGTACAGATTTATGCAAGTAAAATATTTAATTTCATTACTTATCATATATATATATATATATATATATATATATATATATATATATATATATATATATGTGTGTGTGTATATATATATATTTATATATATATATATGATGACAATGAAAAGATCTTATATATATATATATATATATATATATATATATATATATATATATATATATATATATATATATATATATATATATACCAACACTTTTAAGTGGTAACGAGTGTACGACTTGCTAAGGATAGAAAAACAGTCAAAAAAGTGGAATACGTCTATTTATAAGATGTTCTGCAATTATCCACTAAAAATAACGTTTGAAGTGATAAATATATATATATACTGATACTATATATATATATATATATATATATATATATATATATATATATATACTAAATATATACTAAAACTATTACTGCATATATATAATATATGTATAACCATTTATTAGGCATAGCTTAGATATGGTACAAGACCGAAAATATGTTGGACCCAGTGACTATGAAACTCACTAATCAGTAGTAATTGATCTAGCCAACAAGCTTGCTAAACATTAAACTACGTTGAATTTAGTCTCTGTCTGTCTCTCTTTCTCTCTCTCTCTGTCACTCTCTAAATATATATATATATATATATATATATATATATATATATATATATATATATATATATATATGTGTGTGTGTGTGTGTGTGTGTGTGTGTATGTATGTATGTATGTATGTATCTAACACCGGATCTAAAATCATCTTTTGACACTCAGAGTCGACAGATAAAGAAAAGAAAGAAAAGGGAGAGTGAGATTATAAGGAGACAAGAAAATTATGAAAAGAAGAAATAACCAGGACATCCTACACGTGATACATACGCACACATACAGGAGTAAACACGCACTCATACACACGAACACGACCACACGCATAAACACATACACGCGCACACACTCGAAGAAGAAAATCAACATAACACTAATAAAAAAATGCACAATTAGTTTTCAACTTAATAAAAATAATAACCAAAAACTTGAAAATTAACAGCAATTTGCTGATATCTTCTGACTATTGAACCTAATAAGTACACAAATGTTTGTCTACGAAACTCTGCTGAATATAACTCCAGTGAACTAAGTTATAGATTGTATATTTTTTTTGATATATTGGATTGGTACGAGCTGGTCGTTTTAAAGCAAATCACGAAATAAGCATTTACATTATTTACTAGTAGCATGGCCCGGCGTTGCCTGTGCTTGATTCAACAATCGTACGACTCATACAGCAATCGCTATCACTTGACTTAAAATATTTTTGCCTTTCCTTGCCTTTAAAGGAGATGCCCTTTGCCGTGATGATGTTGCTACATGCCTTACTTCTTGCCTATCTCACACTGAGAATTTTTTCTAAGCTCTATACTAAACATTAAATCTTTTACGAAAAAAGAACTAAACAAAATGAACACAAAACTATCAGCTTTAAAAAAGGACTCGTAACTAGAAAAACCGAATGAAAAAAGAATGTTAACAACAAATACTTTTTCACACCCAATCCAGTTCTGCGGAATCAGAATCAACATTGACTTTAAGCAAGCGAATGAGCCAATTGGAGTAAAGTGCCATGCAGATTTAAATTATTCCCACTTGTGACGAATGCAGCTATCGATTTTTTTGCATGCTAGTTAACATTCGTGTCAGTGAGCTGTTGGCTCTCAAACTGGCCAATAGAATCTTCCTGCCGATTCGTGGTAGCCAGCTATAGACTCTCACTCTAGCCAGTAGAAAATGACGCAGACTACATGAAAACTGAGGTAGAAGCATGAAAAAAATCGATTATTTCCACTATCGATAGAAGTTGGGAAATGCAAAGTCGGTCGTGGCCTTCCCGCTAAATTTTGGTGCAAATGCGTCGAAAATTGCGGCCGTGCATTCGTTACAAACATACACATCCTGCTTTTTATAGATAGAGATTATCTTAGCACTGAGAAATTTCAAATCAATGCAGTGACAATAGATTTTAACGTCACGTGGATAAAATGATATATGAAAATATATTTTAACGTATGCTCACCTTTTTATAGCGGTATTCTGTCATTTTATACGAAGGTCTTCCGAAATTCTTAAGCTTTCTTTGCAAATAGGTCGTTGGGGAGTTGTAGTATAGTCGAAAATTGACAGCCACTACATGAATTTTAACAGACTAGAGTACTCACTGCTACGAAAAGGCAAAAATATAATAACTTTTATCAGACGCACACACACACATACACACACACATATAGATAGAAAGCGAAAGAAAGAAAGAAAGAAAGAAAGAAAGAAAGAAAGAAGAAAAGACAATAGAATAATAATAGGATTCTCTCTTAACTGATTGATATTATTTTCAGCATCCCGACTTCAATGTTTCGGGAATTACACCCACCTCTCATGAGGAGGTATATATATATATATATATATATATATATATATATATATATATATATATATATATATTTCTGCCGGGACGAGATGATATTCAAAAGTTTAAACGCTTCTATATATATATATACATACAGTAAGGTAATGAAGGGTTTTTTAATCTGTATGGATAATTACAAAGAGCATGTAATCCACCACCGAGAGAGCCCAATGTGTCAACAGTGCAAAATGGTTGCTCCAACCGTTTCCATAGTAGTTAATTTTGTGAATTAACATGGTTATAAAGATGCGTAAATTCCAAGATTGGTTATTCCTAAATATTTTAAATATATATATATATATATATATATATATATATATATATATATATATATATATATATGTATGTATGTATATATATATATGTGTGTGTGTATGCGTGCGTGTAGATATGTGTGAGAAACTCTCAGAATTTCTTAATTTCAGGAAATATATTCCGTTCCTGCTTTTTTTTTTCTATTTTCTATAATCTCCTGAGACGAATGATTTAATTTTATTTAGTTCTAGTGAACACACATTTCTAAAAACTGGCAACGTCTTTTTAGATTACGACTTCAAAAAAACAAATAATGACAGGATTTTTCTTTCAGTATTTTTTTTTTCTATCATTTAGTGAGAAACATTTTACAGGCAACACCATTTGACATCTTCGTAAATGCATCGGTATGTCCGTACCCCATACTTGAATAGAGGCATTTATTTTAGACAGAGACTATTTATCGGACAACATCATCTCCTTGCTTGCCAACGCCTTTAATTCAACGCTTTTCTATTGATCACATTGACTGATATTGAAAGTGGAAAATTCCAGATCAAATTTCAGGTAATAATTCCGTCAGGCTATTGACATATTGATCGACCCTGTTACCTATGCCTCAAGTAAAAAAGCATTCCTTATAGATATATATATATATATATATATATATATATATATATATATATATATATATATATATACACGTGTGTGTTTTTGTGTTTGTGTGTTTGAACATGTTTCTAATGCTTGTTTGTATCTTGAAATTGCTGTCTGCTTATAACTTTAGCATTTTCCCCTGTTCTGTTTTTTTTTTTCCTGATTAAGATCTGCCGCAGAACGACGTCATTCAAATTACAATCTATGCACGGAAGACACACTGTCAAGTTTTGTTTTTCAAAACAGTTAAACGTCCTTCTGAATCTAAATGAAAGAGTATTTTTATTTAATATCATTTCCTCAAGCGAAAGCACGAAACACGGAATTAGAAAAGAAACAGGAAGCAACGATAGATAAATGGATATGAATAGCGTTGGAAAGAAAGAAGGAATAACCTAGAAGATAAAAGGCATAACATAGGTGCCTATATATATAAAAAGAAAGAAAGAAAGAAAGAAAGAAAGAAAACAAGTAAAACAAAAAACAGGAAAACATCGAAAAGTATGATAGGTACAAAGACATGCAAAGTGGAAGAAAGAAAGCAAACAAACTAACAAACAAACAAAAAAGAAAATACTAAAAACGGATCATAGATACTAAGGTATGTAACGTGAAAGAAAGAAAGAACGAAAGAAAGAAAGAAAGAAAGAAAGAAAGAAAGAAAGAAAGAAAGAAAGGAAAAAACAAGCAAATATACAAACAAGCAAACAAACAAAAACCACAAAATGGATGATAGGTATAAAGATATGTAACTTGAAAGAAAGAAAGAAAGAAAGAAAGAAAGAAAGAAAGAAAGAACAAACAAATGAAGAAGCAAACAAACAAAAATAGAAAATAAAATCAATAGGTATGATAGGAACCAAGATATGTAACGTGAAAGAAAGAAAGAATGAAAGAAAGAAAGAGAGAAAGAAAGAAAGAAAAAAAAGAAAGACAGAAAAACGAAAAACAAACAAACAAAAAAACAACCCAGAAAAAGCTAGAAGAGTATGAGAGCTACCAAGATATTTAACATGAAAGAAAGAAGGAATGAAAGCAACAAGGAAGAAAACAGAAAGAGTAATAGATAGGTATCTTCTTTCTTTCTTTTTATGTGCCGTCTCTTTTCATAGCTCCCCACATCACCCTATCCCTTGTGTCTCTCAATATATTTCGTCCTTCTGCTACCTCCCCCAGGCTACGTTCTGTCATCTACTAATTTAGACCGGGCCAGATATGTTATGGGTTTGCTTTCCCTTGTCTCTCTTTCCTTCTATTCGACCTGTGAGCATCCGATTTTCCAGGCTTCCCTTTCTCATTACGTATCCCAGAAAATTCAGCTGCATCTTTCTTTGATTTTAAACAGTCTGCTGAATATGTCTTCTTTTCTGTTGCCTTATTTGTTTGTGCATATCACCTTTCTTAGTGGTACTATTTCTGTACTTATTTTCTTTAGCCACTCTTATTTAGCCTGCTTGCATTTGGTCTTTATTTCTTTGTGTAGTTTTCTGTGTTCCGTTCCGTATCTTAGCAGAGTTTTCTGTCTCCTTTGCATCATGTCGAGAATCTCATCAGTCATCCATTCGTTTTTTTTTTCTTCTTCGTCCCTTCTCATTTGGGATGATATCGTTTGCTGATGCCACTAAAGCGCCTCTTAATGCGCCCCATTTCGAGTTTCCATTGTGTTCCTCGTATTTACTTTTCACATCGTCCATATATTTTTCTTTCAGGTTCGAGTCGCTTAGATAGGTAAAAATAAAGATCGAAAGAACTAAAGAAAATAAAAAACAAAACAAGAAATAGATAGGTACCTAGTCATTTAAATAGAAATAAAGAAAGAAAGAAACAAAAAAAACAAGGTCAAGATGATAAGCACAAAAGAGCATAAAAGATAAGTACCTCAATATGCAAGGTGAAAGAAAGAACGAAATAAGAAAGAAAAAAAGAAAAGGAACTAAAAGCAGTAATTGATAAGTCCCGAGATATATAATTTTCTAAGCATTTTCAACTCAAGTAATGCGGGAATGCCACTAGTACGCAAGTGGTTACAGAGAGTGAAAGTAAGAGAAAAGACCGGGTATAGGGAGGATTGAAGAAAAGATAAGATGAAGAACCGGGATCAAGGCAACAGAAAATGTCGATTGATATTACATTTAATTTTTTTAAATTATAGTTTTCAGGGAAGCAAGTAAGAGGAAGGCGGTTCCACTGTGGGGAAGTGCGAGAGAAGAAGCTGTTGCAGTAGAAGAGGCGGTTACATTTAACTGTTTCGACAGTAAATGGAGCGGGACCGAGAGGCCAAACTGGTAGCACGCATAAATTCCTGAAGTCGGGGCACCGGTAAAAATAGCTCGTCGGAGCAGATGCCATGAAAATACTTGTAGAAAAGACAGAGGGAAGCCACATCATGTATGTGAGAAAATGACTGGAGCCGAAATGCCAAGTTAGGACCGATCATATTGCGTATCCGTCTTTGGAATTTGCCAAGAACCTAGAAATGAACAGCGGGGACACCTGACGATAAAGAAAGAAAACAGACGCGTTAAAAGTTATAGGTACGTAGTAAGATCAGTAAGGCGAAAGAAAAAAAAAAGACGATTACAGAGAGAACAAGAAAGAGAAATATTGAAATAAAAAGAAAGAAGAAATCAGCTTAATAATTAGCTAGCAAGATCAGAGATTTAAGAATAAAAGTTGTAAAAAGTATTAGTTTGATTCCCTTGACATGAATAGCATAAGGAAGTAAGAATTATATATATATATATATATGTGTGTGTGTATGTGAAAAGAGATTGAGAAATGAATAGGTAGTGTTTTCGTAGTTTATACATAGAAATATATATATATATGTGTGTGCGGGTTTGTGTAAATGGCAAACTGCAGCCATACAAATACATCGGCGTATGCTGACTGACTCTGCCGTGTCTACTCTGGGGACATGACACTCGGATGCCTAGAAGGTACCGACCTGGTGAAAAACACAACGGGTCGATATATTTTTATTTTCGTTGAAATCTGCGGTTGCAAAATTGAATCTGACTCGCTGAAAGCGTAAAATTCGACAGAGAGATAAAAATACAAAGAAAAGGGCGACAGTAAACCTTTAAAAAATTTGGCTCTTTTTCATTCATCTATTTTGTAGTTTTTAGTATACTCACCTCCCCATACATATATATATATATATATATATATATATATATATATATATATAGATGTGTATATATATATATATATATAATATATATATATATATATATATATATATATATATATATATATATATATATATTGCATTGAAACTGTAAAGCCAGTGAACCTCTTTTTTATCAACTGCTGATTCGTTTCTCTAGCTTTCTTCTTCAGTGATCAAAAGTTGAGCAAGGCTAAAATCTAGATTATATATATATATATATATATATATATATATATATATATATATATATATATATATATATGGGTTGCAATTTATAATTTATTCAGGTCTGTTTGATGTTCAAACCATTTTTATGGCTTCAGGATAAATTTAATGATAAACGAAATGATCTAATATATATTTTTACCACATCATTTATTACAAAAACATGAAAACATTCAGCATATTACATAGGACGAAACGAAAAAGCTGAACTTCAATATATCAATGCTGTCTATGTATTTGTTTGCCGACCAAAAAAAATGTTTTTTTTTTGTTTTTTTTTCAAATGCACATACCTTGGTTACATAATCACTATGTTAACGCGCCCATTTCCTTGTCATTTATTCGAAAATAGCTCATTTATATCGCTTATTTCCGACTAACAAAAAAACAAATCTTACGAAAACAATAGTCCCGATAGATAATTTTCGTTAGCACAAAATACTATACCACTAAAACTGTAAAGAGTAAAAAAAAAAAATGAAAAGGACAACAGAAGTTAGAAAACTTAACGCATCAATATAATTAAAATTAAACCATTTTCAGAAAGAAAAATTATACATCTTATGCTACACATTATGCTACAATTATTAAAATACACCTTTAAATGCTGAATCTAGATGCGTCGTCAGTGTTGTTGCTCCTATGTCACTAGAAGTTTCGGGTCTAAATAAACAACTGACTTCTTCGATGGGCGACCCGACCGAATATGATCAATATTCGGCCCGCACCTAGAACAAAATCTGCCACTAGCTTTAGGACGTGCATTATATAAGTTGCCCCAATAAACAACAACCAATGAAAACTTCACTTGGGCTATTCAAAGTTATTAGGTATGCATGGTTCTAGTGATCTTCCTAAATGCGGCCAAGATAGAGTGTATTTTTGGAAGAATAGAAGAAAACCTCCCCTTTTTAACTTCTATAAAATGACTTATTTGTTTGGTCTTTTTCTTTTTATTCTTATTTTCTTTTCTTTTCTTAATAAAATTTACAATAGAGTGATAAAAATGAAGACTATTTACAAATTTAAAAACTAAGAGAAAAATATTTAACAAAAATCGCTTAAAAATAAATTAATCAAAGTATTTACATGTTAAATACTAGTTAAAAAAAAATAATGCATAAAAAAGTGCTACTATCATGTGAAACAATGTTTTAGGAAAATACATTTTTCGGGCCCAGTAACGTTTTAGTATTGATTATCATGGAGGGGATATGTTCCTAACCTTTTTATATGAAATATTATATAAAATCAACATCTTCATTATGTCAATTTTTTCTCGTCAATTTATATGTAGTATCCATTTTATATATTTTTGCTGATGAGTCTCTTTCAGTAAAGTTTCTGATACTGTTTATTTTTGCTTTTTGTTTACGATCATCTGGCGCCAGTCCACGAGGTTCAAAGGAAGATGGTCCTCACTAAAACAGTTTAGATATTTACGAATGATTTTGGAGCCAGGCAAAACGTACATGTAAAAGTTTTCATCTGATGATGATGATATGGAAGAATTTGAATTTTTTCTTTATCTTCTATACAAAGTTACTCATAACTGAAACATACACTGAGGTATTTGAATTGTTAAGTATTTACTAATCCCCAAATTCAATTTGCATTTTATCATGGATTCAGGGTAGGTAACATCACTGGTTTCGTTCCAATTCCAGAACATAATCTGCTTTGAAAATTTTTTTCTTCTGTCTTAAGACTTGGAACACTTGGTAGACGATTTCGATTTTTGTTAAAGATTATTCGTATTAGAACTATATATATATATATATATATATATATATATATATATATATATATATATATATATGTGTGTGTGTGTGTGTGTGTGTGTGTGTGTGTGTGTGTGTGTGTCGGGGGGTATTATAAAATGAATTAACTCTGACAATTATTTAATATATTTTGTGTTTATACATTATTTTAATAGATACAATTTATTTATTTAAGTAAATAGCCTGTTTATTTTCTAAATAAACAGTATTAATTATATTTACCGACCTTAAAGTTCGAGGCCGGTAAATGTAACTAATACTTAAGAAAAAAGAGCATTTACTTAAATAAACTGTATCTTTTAAAATAAAGCATAAAGTATTAAATACACACTCAAACTTACGCACAGACACACACACACACGCATACACACACACACACACGCATACACACACACACATATGTATATATATATATATATATATATATATATATATATATATATATATATATATATATTAAGAAATATAGTCTTAAGGTGTGCTATATTTATGGAATTAAGTGCTCAATATCAGAGATAGAGCGTGTGTAAATATAAAAGTGAACATAGAAGTCAACACTTAGAGGCGACAGTCTGTTTCATGCTATATGCAATCGTCAGGCCACATATGCTGTTATTTTTCTCGGCTATTTATATATATACGTGTTAGTGGTGCATTCTGGGTATTCTGTTATGGCGGTTATTTTAACGGAAGTCATTTGTTTATTTATTTGGGTCAAATTATATTGCTTGTCTTTATTTTTTATTTTTTTGTTTCCTATTTATTTATTTATTAACGTAGTAAAAAATTGTTTATATCACTTATTTAACAATTTTGTTTCGGTTTGAGAGTTTAATTAAAGCTATTTGTTTAATTTTGGGGTTAATTATTGTAGTTCATTGTAAGTATTATTTTGGCGGGAACAGTTTTTAATTGATTATCTTTATTTCGGATTGGTTTGTTTATTTATTTACTTGGATGAATTTAGGTCAATTTATTTTACTTGTATATTTTCTCTTTTCGGTTTTAGATTTTTAAGTAACATAGTATTTATTTATGTTTTATTTCTATTTTTTATTGTTATTTTGTTTATTAGTATATTTATTTGTTTTTATTTTATTTTTTCCCGTTTTTAATTTTTTAGGTTACGTAGTAAAAATTTATTTTCATGTCAGCATTTTGAGATGGGCTCGGATCTTTTGTTTAATAATTTATTTTGGTCGGGGAAAGTAATGATAGCTAACAGAATACCCAGAATGCACCACTGACACGTATATATATATAAATAGCCGAGAAAAATAACAGCATATGTGGCCTGACGATTGAATATAGCATGAAACAGACTGTCGCCTCTAAATGTTGACTTTTATGTTCACTTTTATATTTATATATATATATATATATATATATATATATATATATATATATATATAGAGAGAGAGAGAGATAGATATAGATAGAGATAGATATAGATATATATAGATAGAGATAGATATAGATATATACAGTATAGGTAATCGATCCATAGTTATCTAATTCGGGTAGATACTAGAAATATTAATTATTAAAATTGATCCATAGACAGCTCGATGTATTTATTATAACAGAGCATATGTATTTTTTACAGCAAAAAAAAAACATGTCATAGTCTATATCAAGCCTTCCTGTACGCGGCTATCATCAGCCCCTAAGTGTCTCTCTCGCAATATTGTTTTAAATTTATTTTCAATGTCAGTCTTCCTCTGGTAGACACCTTGTTAATGATAATAGTCTTGTTATAGCGACTACTGGGGGACGTAAGGTATCTTATTCCGGAGACAGTAGTTTCGGGTTAGAGCTTATTTATGGCTAGAACCGTTCGTTGTTTGTAGTTTAACATCAGTTCCTACTATGTAGCGTTTCTTATACGAGCTCAAAGTGTGTGAAATATATATATATATATATATATATATATATATATATATATATATATATATATATATAAAGTTTTGTCTATGTGTTCAAATAAAATGCCTTTATATAGTATGAATTCATTTAAACAAGTTTCTAATCTTTTTCTTTTTTTTTTCGAAGACCTGACGTCATTTACAACGGCCAAAATTAATGTTTACGTGATTGTTTTTAGAGATATTTCGATACAAAATCTACGACGGAGAAAAATACACTATTTAATACTGGCTTAATTCAATCCTATATAGTATTCTGGTGTCACAAGACAATTTTTAATAGATAACCCTAAAATATTATAAGGGACTAAATGCAAAGAAAAAATTTAACATTTTGGAAGTTGTGTAATACAAGGGAAGCAGACATAATTAAATAGTTGGAAATGATGTCGACTTTAGGTGACATGAAATTTGGGCCAGCAAACGAGGAAAGGTTCTGTGGAGAAGGTCGAAAGTACGCGCATTCAAAAACATTAAAAAAAAACCATTAGCCCGGTGTGCTTTAACACTCGGCTACAAAGAGCGCCACAGTGGTAAATCACACCGGTGGGTTCTCCTATAAAGGAGGAGACATGTTCGATCCCTGTCGGAGAACACCTATTCTTTATTAAGATTTCTCGATTGAATTAGTTTCAAATACGAGTATCCACTACAAAAAGGTTGGAATTAATAAAACAGTTCAATTAAAAATAAATATATATATTCAATATATACCTAATACAAGTGACATATTTTCTACACACACATATATATATATATATATATATATATATATATATATATATATATATATATATATATATATATATTATTAGTAATAATCTTATAAGTATAAGAAATTATACTCGTCCGGAAAACCTTCGGTGTCTTGATTTGCTAATAATCAAACCGATACCAAAGAGAAAAAGGTATATAAAAAAAGGAAAGAGCCAAGATCATGTACGTTAGCCGAAAATAATCGTCTAGCATGCAAGTCCAGAGTCCAAAGAAAAAAACCCCGATACGAGTAAGCAAAATAACTAAAAAAAAGTGCTCAATACGGTAAATAGGGCAGACCTAGTTAAACCTAGAGAGCCAGACAAACCTACCAAAGTTTCCCCTAAGTGGATCGTCAGGAAAGGCTGTTTATGTTTGCTCAACACCTACAAAGCACAAAGCCAGCCTTCGCTGACGACCCGCTTAGGTGAAACCTTGGTAAGTTTGTCTGGCTCTCTAGGTTTAACTATATATATATATATATATATATATATATATATATATATATATATATATATATATATATATATATATATATATATTCGATATATACCTAGTACAATACAGACTCTATATATATATATATATATATATATATACATGTGTGTGTGCGTGTCTGTGTATTTGTGTATGTGTGTATGTGTGTGTGTGTGCAATATCTAGCCACTCGTATTCGAGGATACTCGTCTGCTAGGACGGGTAGCCCATCCCTATTGGAGAGGTTCGCTCAGGCACATTTATGTTTGCCCAACACCCACAATGCCCAAAGCCAAAAGTGTTGTATACTGCATCAATGCAGACCTTAGTTACAGTTTCTGGAAAAGAGTGTGTTATCTAGCGTGATCAACAATTTGAACAAGGCTAGCACGCTCAAGCCCTCGGCCACAATGACTTTTGGCTTCGTGCTAGCACAGCTACCGACGGCGCCCCAAGCTCCGTCTACCCAATTTCACTAACAAGGCTTGGATCAACCCATGGTACAGTTTTCAGGCACTTTCCAAAGCTGCCGAATGCTGGGATCGATCCCGATCCAGTCTGATAACATCAGGAAGTCTCCTTCCTGACAAATCGACCATGGCAAGAAATTATAAAAAAAAAATCTTATAACATTACCTTACAATTGAATTTTCCATAACTTTATAAATATACCTATAATTTCGTTTGAAATGAGTATGTGTAATGGTACAATATATCGAATTTATGTGGTTTAATGAGAGGTAAATGCTGCTCTAATCTAATTTGAAATGTATTAGTCAAAATAGACTTTATATTTAATTTGAGTCTAAACTGTCTCAAGTAATCTACAAGCAGTTTCTTTTTTTCTATCATAATCCTCTTTTTCTTTTACCTATAATCCTCGTTTTCTTTTACCTATAATCCCCTTTTTCTTTTTCTCATAATGCTTTTTTTCTTTTACATATAATCCTCTTTTACTTTTACCCATAATCCACGTTCGATATCTCTGGACCTCTGAAAACACGCAGAAAGGAAATAACTCTCATAGTATTTTTATTTATTCATTTTTATTTCTATTTTTTGGGGGGGGGGCATTGGGGAAAATGCTTCAAACATTCAAAGATTATTACTCAATATTTATGGAGAGGCAGCTTTTAATCAAAGCACAAAATGAAGATAGGTCAATGTGTTAATGTCAGTTCTAGAGAGAAAGTAGAATCGTATTTTAATGAAAACTCTCACACTGGCAAATAATCTAAAAGTAAGAACACTATGACAACATTCTTTTAAACAATGGTACGATATGTAGTTCATTGATCCTGGGTTCGGTACGCAGTTTAGGCTCTTAATTACTTAATAGTCAGCGAAAAAGTGGTTTCACAGAAGCTCGAAATCTTTTGGTGCCTTGATCCGAGTTCCTTTTGACTTTCATCAATTTTAACCATGATGTTCTCTTATGACTATGAGTTTAAAGAAGTAACACTCATATAGCAGACAAAAGAATCACATGACATGGTTACTCTCTGATTCAATGATAGAATATCACAATTAAGTAATAAGGAAATCATGTTGGTGTATAGACATTGTTTTCCATTTTGACATGCTTTATGTGCTTCTACTATTAAATCCGCCATGACTTCTGACCGTGCCTCGTATTTCTATTTGGATTTTCACAAAAGCTCGAAGAATTAATATCTCTCTGAAAGAATGGCCGGTCCTAAAAGGAAAAACTGATAGCTAATCGAGCAGTCGTCGACCTGTTACTCGGGAATAAGTAGGAGGAAATGTCACTGCAAGAAATATACTACGTGTTAGAATATTGAAAGAAATGAAACGCATACGCGATCAAGAACTGGTTTTTGGCAGAAGCAGAATCTTGTTAATCTTTTCTTATCTCTTTTTTTTTTAGCATGATCGTTGTCATAGGCACCCGGCTTCATCGGAGCATTGGAATCGTCATCCTCTCTCCTTATTCAGTTCTCTTGTGGCGGTGACGTAGATGGCTGTGAAGGTCCAACCTACACCTGAAAGGTCGTGACCAGGAATCACAGACGAGTGTGACTGGTAGACGTGGCTAGGCGATTTGGGCCCTGCTTATAGCACGTCGCAGACGGATGGTTGGACTCGAAAGTCTCGGTGTGGGCTCATATGTTCCTACGCCAGGAAAGGCGATTTGAAGCAGCGGACGGTTTCTCAGGTATCAAGATCGATGTTGGCCTGTGTCAGGGTGTTTTCAACTGATCCTTGAAAAATCGTTGGCGAATTCTCCACACTGGATGATACGTGGATGTCGAGTGACACGTATTCTGGACACGTGACATGATAACCAGTTACTAACTTATCATCCCGACTCCGTCAAAAAGCTAATTCCACAAAACAGAAATATTTTCCCCCGTTACAAGATAAAATGATTCTCTACTACGGAGTTGATTAGATTCCCAGAGGCGGTATCTTTCCTTTCTAAAAACGAATACTTATCACGCTACATGGTCAATATATATATATATATATATATATATATATATATATATATATATATATATATATATATATATATGAGCTGGGATCAAATATAGAAGAAATATAAATCGGAATCCGACAAAATAGGATAAAGAACAAATAGGAACCAAATCTAACAGTTTTTACTTTTATTAAATTTTAATTATTATTCTCTGATGAAACTTTCCTGTATATGAAACATGTCAGATTGATAAAAGCTTCCTATTTGTGTTAGGTGTTGTTTTAGGTGTCTTATATATACCCACAATTTACAAGAACCCTTAAGAAAAATTATATTCGAAAACACTAATATTCTATATAACTCACATTACCGGAAACATCTCGCTATAAGAGACGCCATGCATATTGAACATCTCTCCCAATAACAACCTCATTTTATTTAACTTTTGGAATGGAGTGCTATTTTTTTTTTTTTTTTAAGACAGACGCTAACTCGAACTCCAGGTGACCTCAACCCGCGAAGCCTCGGAATAAATGCTCCTATTGAAAAGAACGAAGAAAATATATTTTCAGCGTTTTGATGAGTTTCTTCTAGCGTTGAAACAGTTGTTTCATTTGAGTTACTTACCAAAATTGTGAGTAAACTTCCATCTATTTTTGTTCATCGTTTGTCATTTTCAAAGAACTATTTTTTTTTTTTTTTAGATAAAAGTCTAACCACATTAAACGTCACTAAAAATGTTTTTATCTTCAGCGCCTACGTCTTAAAATCTATTCGAGCGGTAAAGTTATATTGGCCACGTGACGCTGTAGTCTGTTGCACAACCACAGAATATGAACCTTGGAAAAATGTTCACTTCCTTGAGTCGCTTCAATAAGTACGTGACTACTGTCACACCCTAAATTTACAAGAGTCAGATAAAACCAAAAATGGAATATTGCTTCCTTATCTGGATTGGAGCTGCCCAAACCTCACTTCCCAACAATCCTCAAAATCGTTTTCCTGGCCTTGTGGGCGATGAATTATTTTCAACCCTACAGCTCTTTCCAATGGAGGAATAAAGTTTGCTACTCTATAGCTATTTCCATGGCAAATATTTAGACATTACCTATTCCCCAGCTCCACCAGTTCAGACCTTTACAACTACGACCTGCTATGCCACGCATACAGGATTGAATCGTCCCCATCTCTTCGTATTCCGGTGGTAAGACGGAGGTTCCACTCAGACAACTTTCTTTCTCAAGAAAAGTTACTTTGTGGAACAGATGCTTCCTCGACACTACAATCTTTATTTTTTATGTCTTAGTTCAACAGTCATATAATTCATATACTGATAATCTACACTTACGGCATCCTCCTACATTTATACAACAACCTAATTCAGTAACGATTTATGTTGCGTTAATATTGAGCATTTTATTGGGCGCACATTCACCAAAAGCCGAATCACTAACAGTATAAACGTTCCAGCTTTCGACCTCTGGATACCTTCTTTGAAAATAACCAATGCTGGTCAACTATCTACAAATTCAACATCCTATTTTAGTGATACTTCACATGGGGAGCCATAACAGAAAATGAATAAAATTGTTTCAATCTTGGCGCGCACATAGTAAAATGAGTTTGAACCGTAAGGTCATATTATCAACTTGAAGCTAGAATTTATTCCATCGCTATAACATGTGATTCCACGTATAATGAACAGTTAACGTTCAATTATGTTAACAACATAGACGCTTATCTCTCGACTTTTTCGTTCTTTCTTTGCATAAGACCAACGGTGGTCAAAATTAAGTGGAAGTCAAATTTTTGACAATTTCATTTACACGTTTCCAGCTGACATCATATGACGGATTCGATACCAGAAGTGAGTCATCAAAAAGTTATTCCATTTCTTCTTCAGGACGTCGCCATTATTTTTTTTCCACGATTTCCTGTCTTTTGTATTTATTAATTAATTTTGTTTTGTTGTTACCTTTACTTTTCCCAGCCACCCATTTTCACCAACTCGCCAAGTTGATAAATCATGCGTTGTTTTTCTCTGTCTTTCTTGCCTGCAATCTGTTCTGTGTGTATCAAATGTACCATGCCCATTTTCTTCATTATATACAGTGCTGTTCGATAAAAGTGAATGACCTGATTTTTTTTTTTTTTCTAAATGTTCTCTTCTCCGATGAAACGAAAGTTGAGATGAATTCAAAGGATAAGCGATCTAAAATCCGAAGAAGAAGCTTTGAAAGCTCTTTGAATTTAGCAGTAAGTACTGTCAAGAATCCGTTCACTATGGATGCTTTTCTTTTCATGGAACTGGTTTCTTAAAACTTATTGAAAAGACTCTCAGGAGCGAGCAGTACAAGAGAATTTTAGAGTCTTGTCTTCTCTCTTCTGCTGAAAGGGTGAAAATCGACCCCACCAAGCTCATTTTTATGCAGGATAATGTTCCCTGTCACAAATCAAAATTGATGAAGAAATACCCTGATCAGAAGCAGGTGAGTGTCATGACATGGACGCCCTAATCTCCTGACATCAACCCCATAGAAAATTTATGGAGCATTATAAAGTACAGGCTCTCAAGAAAGCAGTTGAGCAACAAAGAGAATTTGATTGTGAATTTCGTATCCAAATGGAATTCAATTCTTGGAGAAGAGATTTGCCAGAACCTAATCAATTCAATGCCAAAAAGAATTGAAAAGGTTATTCAAAATAAAGGAGGACCAATAAATTATATAATATTTCGAACTATATTACTTATAAATAAAATATACGTCTATTATTCATTATTTAAAGCTGTTCAGCTATGTTTCTATTGATTACTAGCTGCAGGAAATCACTTTTTTGCACAAATCCCTAAATCTCATTTATATCCCAAATTATAATTATCAATAGAATACCTTAAGGTGAGTAAACTTTTTTATTAGGTGGTCAGGAAGGGTCTTTATATTAGTAAGAATAAAAATTAGTTTGACCCCAAAAACAATAGTCGAAAAAATGTTAAGTAAAAAAATCAGGTTAGTCACTTTTATCGAGCAGCACTGTACACAATAAATTTCATTTGCCTTTTTCCTGATGAAGTCTCTTTCCTATTTCTAATTTTCTAAGACTTCATAATAATATAGATTGTTTATTTTATTCAGTCTGTTTTCTCTGAAGATATATTCTGAGAACATTCACCCACTGTCAACATGGGAAAGAAAAATATACACTTAGTCAAAAAAAAAAAGAAAAAAAAACGTTACTACTATTCAAAAAGCGGCTTTCGCAGGAGTGTCTGTTAGAATATCTCTCTATATATCTGAGGTGAGGAATTATGTACACTATTTACATTGTTCGGACTATCATTCTCCTCTGTGTTGCCATATTTATCACAACGTTTCGGCTGTTGTACGCTCCGGCCTTGTTCAGGTGGTTGGAATGTTGAACTGAACACTTTATTTCGCTCAATGGGGTAGACTGTTCTAGTTCCACGTTCCATGTTTAATGGATGTCAGTTATCAGTTATCTCCTGAGCCGACCAAGCATAGAAATGAATACAATATGGGAACCAGTAATAAGGAGTGTCAGAGAAAAGCGATAATAACAGCAAAAATTACAATATGATCACTGATAAAAATGGTTGCTGAAGACATTAGTTTTATAATTCCCAGAAATTAATACACAGATGTCCTCATGGACACATGGCGC
The DNA here is from genome assembly GCA_963932145.1 of Acanthosepion lycidas. NCBI lineage: Eukaryota > Metazoa > Mollusca > Cephalopoda > Sepiida > Sepiidae > Acanthosepion > Acanthosepion lycidas. The sequence continues at coordinate 68,275,444 of OZ010581.1, forward strand.
AGTGGATAAAGTGATCCAGTGATAGAAGAGTGTCAGTTCAATATCTTGTTAAGGCGGTGGAGTTATTGGAAAGGGAATTAACAGGAGATAACTGATAACTGACATCCGTTAGACATGGCACATGGAACTAGAACCAACCCCAGCGAGCGAAATAAAGGGTTCAGTTCGACATTCTAACCACCTGAAGAAGGCCGGAGCGTACAACGGCCGAAACGTTGTGCTAAATATGGCAACACAGATGCTGAAGATAGTCCGAACAATGTATATAGTGTCTGTAAAAATGTATTCAATTTCGTGTAACTACATTTTTCGTTTTTGTTTATCATCACTTGCATTTTTGCAAGGACTAAGTACTATTTTCTGATTGTCTATATTATTCAGTTTGTCTCCTCTACAGATTTATTCTGAGAACTTTCACACACAAACTTATATATATATATATATATATATATATATATATATATATATATATATATATATATATATATATATAATGATGTAATTAACAGAGATTACAGTAATTATTCCATTATTCCACTCGTATGCGCGCACGGTTACCTGCTGCATCATACGAATAACTCATCTGGGAGCTTAAGTATTTCGATCTTGTATCTGATTAATTTAAAATAAATAATCACCTTCTAATACACATATAAACTGATTAAATATTGATCATTATTTTACCGGTACTTAATGATGGTCGGATACATTTTCCTTGGTTAATAACACATATCTTTTAATCATTTCATCCCAGAAAAGGCGATATAGCCACTAAAGTTCCAGGGTTCACAGACTTTAAGAAACTACTTTATTCTGGAGAGAATACAATGAAATAACGGGATTCAAAGAACCAAAGCTGATGCTTAACATTGTATTTTTAATTTAAAAGTTGACAGGAAATCAAAAAGCTGAACAAGATTCCCACAGTTGAAAACTGTAAGAGAATTAACTATTAGAATAGAAAGGTGGTTACAACTAGCAATCTCTATAGTCAAAAAAGGAGATTCAACTGCCACTCTATTCATGGGCCTAAATTCGTGAAGATAAGATATCAAAGATGGAAGTTCATTAGAACAAGTAACATAAAAGTATTTATACAAAATTACGTTACGGAATTGTGGAAGAGAATGCAACTACGCTGCTATTTCAGGAGTAATAACATTATAGATTCTTCTTTGAATTTTTCTCCATAATCTCTTGATACATAAGAGAAACACCAAATCAGATGTGGCAGCAATATTCGATACACGGACGAATGCTAACGTTATAGACGTTCATGATAGACTCTGATAAGAAAAAATATCTTGGGCGACACAATAAACCAACTATCGTAGCAGACCTAACAATTCATTCAATATAAATGTTTCAATTAATGTCAGCGGAAAGTGTTAGTCCAAGAATTCGAAATGAGTTTATATAATCGAGGTTAGCATCAGCCATATGGATGGAAGGCAAAAAAGTTTGTATAATACAATTAAAATTGAGCGGTTTCGTTTTGGGGACGTTACAATTAACAGGCTTGCCCCATTTAGTAACAGTCTGAAGTTCATTTTCTATATCACTGAACCATTATTGTCTGAAGTTTGATGGTAATTTCAAAATGATTTTAAACCTAAGCCCCAAGAGGTCATCCCCAGGCTGTATATCTCCTTTAATAGAGGTCTGGGGTTATTACCTGACGATTGTGATGCCCCCAAAAGGGGAAGTGACGAAAGAGCAATTTTCCCACGGTATTGCCGTTAAAGACACTTTAAATATCGACCTTTTGTCATATTCCTTATCGACGTGGGCGCACGGAAAAGTCTACTTGTGTAATGTTTGAAAAATCTTTCTAGAAATAACTGTTTACACATCGGCATTTGAATTAGAATAGTGAAAACCGTATTTTTTTGTCTGAACGAAGGCCTTGCAAGGTAAGATGACCAAACAATTTGGAGTTGATTAGAGTGTCTAGTACATTGCCCAGTAAGAGGCTAAAGATGAATACGTCGATAGTTTCGAAGGATCAGGCGGTTCGCTTGCGTTCGTAAAAACAGGAACGATAGAAGAGGATTTGTAACAAGTAGAAAAACAAGGAACAGTGAGTCATTTATTGTAGAGCTTAAGATGAAAAGGAAATAGTTCAAGAGCACATATCTTTAACAATATTTCAGAAATATGATCGGATCCACGGATCAAGTTTAGAGATTACTGCAGACAATATGGACGTTGTTATGTGCATCATGCTTAATAGGAATTCAGTATTGAGTGGAAGGTATGTACTCCATCTGAGTCGAGAATAGAATTCGAATTAATTTTATTATATGGCTAAATGTTTGCTTCTTTAGTCCATTCTCTAGATTAAAAATATGAGGAAATGAGTGTCATGGCTCTTTACATACTGCTTTTTTTTCTTTTTTTGTTTTGTCATCCGTTCAGAGACTCTCGTCACCCACTGTTGCTTCTATTGCTTCTATATCTCTTTTGACTATCATATTGACTAAGCCATCTTACCTGATTGTTTACCAAAAAATTCAGTTGTCTCCTTCTGGTTGTAAGTATAAGTTACTATTATGGCAATTTACCCACGCAAGCATGGACTCTCCTAGCTATAAATAGGAACAGGTACTGCCTTTTGAAGAGGGAAGTTTTCAGCAACAAGCTCTGACAATCGGCCTGAACATTCTTGCTGTAAAACGTTTTCATATGTTTGTATTACTGTTTCTCTTAATATATTTGTTTAATTCAATTCCTCACTAGTGTCTTTATTTCTGGACTTAACAAGGCCACAGCAGTTATAATATCAGAAATAAATTCGACCACAATTTCGATCTAAAAAATGCTGCACACAGCAAAAGAGAAAGTAATTTATCCAGAAGGAAAATTCTTCAGAGTCTCGCTATCGAATATTATAAAAATATAAATCTACGTCCCGGTTTCCTCCCAATCTCACCGTTCCTGAAAAAAATTACTACTTTGCCAAGCAAACATACACAACAATAAATGTTTGAAAAATCAAAAGAAATCGGTTAAATCCATCACTTCATCCTTTTGAAGATGTACAGCAGCACAAATATCCATCCCATATCATAACAATCTAATCACAATCCAAACAATATTCATTTAAAAAATAAAAACATTATTGAATATTACTCGTTCGCTTTACTTTTTACCAGACTTTGAATTATGGCACCTTCAGTCATCCATATTCTTTGACTGACTTTTCAACCACCTTATGAATATTCATCAAGGTTCTCAACGTTATAAGAGTTGATAAACCAATGATATTCTCGCCTCTGCATATGAACAAGTGCAGCATAATAAAACTTACATTGCCTTGATAATGTATCTTAGAGGACGAAACGCGTTGGTTAAGCATAGTTTTCCTCATGTCTCTTTTTATTCATAAGTTACAATGGTGTTGCTCTTTATCTTGAGATTTATTTCTTGCTTAAATTTTCTGTCTACGCTACTTTTAGCATCCGCTGGACGAACTTTAACCGCCATATTGGTGACCAGATATCACATAGCAGTGCAGCAATCTATTCCTTTCTTTTCGGGATATTTCCATGTCTTATTGCTTATCTTGCTTTCCAGGAGACAATTTCTGCTATTCATATGCATCTTAGAACCTTAGAATTCCGTTTCTAGACTTCATATATAGTTTTTTTTTCTCGCATCAGCATTATGCGACTCAAAGTTTGCGCCGTCATCTTTCTACGAAATTTATTCCGCATAAAATTATTCTTTTTTAATTTAAAATAAAAAACATTAAAAATATTCACCAACTTACAAACCATAACACTTTCTCTTTACCTTTTTTTTTCTATGCGTCATCCCTGCTTACAGGACTTTTTCTGATGCTGAAAATCAATTTCTTATCAAGGAACAGGCGGCATTAAACACCGTGTTAGCTGGTTTTGTAATTTTATGTCTTAAAAAATGCATATGGTATATTCAAAGGAACTCGAAGATAACGCTAATTGGATACAGAGTTTTAAAATTTTAATTTAAGTTTATGTGCATAAGTGTAACATTTTGATAAAGTTCGACCGTTTCCGATCAATATAGCATAGAATTGCTTCTTTGAAAAGGTTGAATTTTGTTATTATAGAGAAAAGGGAATCCAATTAAGCTTGGATTTTCACAACCATCAATTAACATTGAAGTTAATACAATAGAATCTTTTGTAAAAATAAAATTAAAGAAACAAAGAATATGCGGTCGTATTTCCTTATCTTCGGAAAATATATTTCCGACTCCCCAGTACACGCTAGAATCCGTGGATAGCATCTAACCCTATATATATATATATATATATATTAAGCTTTTCATCCCAAGCAAGGCGGGAGTGCCACTAGCACGCAAGGGGTTACAGAGAATTAGAGCAAGAATAAACAGACGTGATATATAACCGTTTCGACAATGAAAGGGATGGACTGAAATGCCGATCCAGTGGCATGTCTAAATTAATGCAGTTTGGGAACTGGCGAAATTAGCTCGTCGGAGCAGTTACTGTTAAAGTAATTGTAGAAAAAACAGAGGGATATATTTGTATTTTCGGCAGTGGTCGGGAACATCGAGTCTGTTATGTAGTGTGCGAAAAGTTTTTCTTCGTCCGTATGAGTTCGAATGCCTCGTTGCCAAGTTGTTATGTAGTGGTTTCACAGTGGAGGCTTGTATTTGTACTAAGTTAGTCCTAAAATAGGTTCGACGTAAAAAACGTTAGGAACTTGATATAATAGGTAATGACGCAGCAATCTAGTTTTGGTAGCTGATACTTTAATATCCGACTAACTGTCGTCCGACATCGACTGACTGACCAACTCACTAAGCGACTCGCTACTACTACTGCTGCTTATTATAGGTGGGAGAGTCTATTAACTATAGAATAGGTGTGTTCCAGTATAACAGAGTCATTGAAAATGATCCTTTCCTTAGCTGTATAGTATGTGCTTCGCCGGGGATACATATAGTTTCGAATTCAGTTTTCTTTTCTACGACTAGGTGCCACATAAGGTTATTTATCCATAGCCGGGGGAGAAGAACTGAATTCATACCTTTCCTAAATGCATTAGAATATAAGTGAATGCAATGAACTCGACTGGAATTAGAACTCAGCTCTCCAATTTCGCAATCCAGGCAGCAATCCATTACCCTACCGTGCCTCCGCAAATATTTGATTTTATTTTATTTCTATACTATATACGAATGATTAAATTTCATTCATAGATTAGGCAACTTAAGAGATTATAAAACATATTTCGCGTAAGGCTACCATTTGTCTGTGGGTCTCCATGTTACATCAGTAAAAAAAACAACACCTCCGCCGTCACCTCTGGTGGTATTTACTCGCACTCGCACCCGCCCCACTGCGATGGAATAAGACATATATACTCGTCTTAACATGGGCTGCCCATGCGCAACATATAGGACCAAGACACTGTCCCGGTAGCGTCGGTATAACACAAACTCTACCACTTTACTGCACTGAGGGAGGTACAGTCGCAGGGCTGCAATTCCCGAGATCAGGCATCACTCAAAGCTTTCCGTAAACAGTTTGAAGACACAAACACAGCAGAGACGTAAAGAGCAGATTGATATTTTACTAATCCTCTACTATGAAAGAACATGGCAACAAGGCCGGTTCAACGTGGGGAGACAAACGCGTGCACATGGGCTAAAACTCAAAATTGGCTGTTACCCAGCAACCAAGTTTATGGTTCGTCATGTATGGTTGAAAACAGGTTTTATTGTTCTTCGGGTATGGTGGAATACAGGGTTTACTGATCTTAACGTATTGTTAAATACAGGTTTTATTGTTCTTCACGTATGTTTAAATACAGGGTTTACTGATCTTAACGTAAGGTTAAATACACATTTTACTGTTCTTCAGGTATAGTTGAATACAGGTTTTACTGTTCTTCAGTTATGGTTTTATACAGGTTTTTCTGTTCTTGGTGTACGGTTGAATAGCAGTTGTAGTGCTCTTCAGGTATGGTTGAATACAGGTTTTTCTGTTCTTGGTGTACGGTTGAATAGCAGTTGTAGTGCTCTTCAGGTATGGTTGAATACAGGTTTTTCTGTTCTTGGTGTACGGTTGAATAGCAGTTGTAGTGCTCTTCAGGTATGGTTGAATACGGGTTTTTCTGTTCTTGGTGTACGGTTGAATAGCAGTTGTAGTGCTCTTCAGGTATGGTTGAATACAGGTTTTTCTGTTCTTGGTGTACGGTTGAATAGCAGTTGTAGTGCTCTTCAGGTATGGTTGAATACAGGTTTTTCTGTTCTTGGTGTACGGTTGAATAGCAGTTGTAGTGCTCTTCAGGTATGGTTGAATACAGGTTTTTCTGTTCTTGGTGTACGGTTGAATAGCAGTTGTAGTGCTCTTCAGGTATGGTTGAATACAGGTTTTTCTGTTCTTGGTGTACGGTTGAATAGCAGTTGTAGTGCTAATTCAATTCAAAATTGAAAAATTCAGATTTTACTGTTATTCAGGTATGGCTGAAAACAGGTTTTACTGTTCAGATATGTTAAAATACATATCGTCCTGTTCTTCAGGTACGTTTGAATGTTTTACTATTCTTCTGGTATGATTGAATATAGTTTTACCGCTCGTCATGTATGGTTGAATACAGGTTTTATTGTTCTTCACGCATACCTGAAGAAAAGTAAACACTGTATTTACAGGGTTTACTTTTCTTCAGGTATTGTTAAATACAGCTATTACTCTTCTTCAGGTATGGTTGAAAATAGATTTTCCTGTTCTTCAGGTATGTTTGAATACAGAATAGATTGTTCTTTAGTTATGGATGAACACAGGTTTTACTTTTCTTCAGATATGGATTAATGCATATTTTACGGATCTTCAGATATGGATTAATGCATATTTTACGGATCTTCAGATATGGATTAATGCATATTTTACGGATCTTCAGGTATGTATGAATATAGATTTTACGGATCTTCGGGTGTGTATGAATATAGATTTTACTGTTCTTCTGGTATGGGTGAATACAGGTTTTACTTTCATTCAGGTATGGCTGAATGCATGTTTTACTGATCTTCACGTATGGTTGAATACAGATTTTACTGTATTAGGTATATTTGAATACACGTTTTACTCTTTGGCAGTTACGGTTGTATATATTTTTTATTGTTTGTCAACAATGATTGAAGATTATTTTTTTTTGTCTTTGCAATCACTTATAAAGATTTTCTTTCATGTTTTATTGTAAAGTTCATTTTTTTAAATAAATTGCTGGATGTCATCTGGTTTAATGTTTTCAAAAAATTCTCTAAGATTGTTCTTTCTCTAATACTTCTTCCGGATTTCCCGGAAGCTGCAATATTCTAAAAGTATGTGCCTGAACTTATATGATCTCTGACATGGTAAACATATTGATGCTATTTTATTTAAAAGTAGCAAATTTCAATCTTATTTAATGGTATATAAAAGTCGGCTATACCATATACCAAGCATGGCTAACATTTTTCGGTGACATGTGACGGATGTGGAACAGTTCATCATAAGGTTGACCTCACTAGTATTATTTTTTCTTTACAGATACCGCAGACATTTTCCCAACAACAGAGCATGCGCATAAGCCTCTACCTTAGAAATGGAGAAAAGTTGAGTTTATTTTCTTTAGAGACAAAGATTTCTTCTATAATTAAAAAAAAAAAAAAAGTCGTGATGACAGAGTGATTAACTCCCACTGCTATATGAGATTTGTTTCTAATTTATTCATTTGACGATAAAAGAACATTTTTTAAACATGTATATTTATTCACTAGAGAAAAATAATTATTACTAACGTTTCCTTTTTCTGAAGTAAAACATATTTACACTTATGTTCTTTCTTAGTCAAAATCGCCAATGGTTTGAAATGCTGGCAACGTTAACCGTCAACGAAATGTTACAAAATTCAAGACATGCTGTACTTAATCATTGTTTATATATATGACTATGCATCAGTGAACATGTGAGAACGAAAGAACACCAACAACATTTTAATAACGTCATTTTCTTCATAAAATTAGGCGTGCCATTCAGAATAGCAATCAGGCCGCATGACGGCCACATACAATACTATATATTATACCTTCCCCTCAGGTAGAAAATTTAAATCCTTTTTTTTTTTCAAACATATCTTGAAGCCGACTATACCATAGATTTGCAATACATTTTTATTATTTCATGTGTCGCAATTCAATCCTTTTTCAATCGTATATTAAAATCCACTATGCTATGCTATGGTATATATATATATATATATATATATATATATATATATATATATATATATATATATATATAGATATATATATATATATATATGAAAATTTCTCCGACTTAACCAGTAAAGAAGACTATATTTATGAATAAAAATAACAATAAGAAAACTGGTTATTGCTGACGCGTTTCGTCCAATGTGGACTTTATCAAAGCAACATTTCATATATATATATATATATATATATATATATATAGCTGCAAGGCATTCCAGTCCTTTTTTCACCATTCTTATGAATTAAATATGATAAATGAAACCAATGTCATTGTCGTGGTCAGGACATAATCCCAACGTGTGTGCGCACACGAAATGTTAATCAGCACAAATACGTTACAAAATAAACAGTATAAGATGTTTGGAACTTTTGTCGTTCTGATATTTCGACGATCTACTGACCAGCAATTTCGAAAATTATTGTTGCCATGTGCCGTAATAAAACGGAATGACCTGTATAGTATTGCACGAGTGATAAAACTGATAAGAGACGACTCGAATCATGGCAGCGGAAAAATAGAGTTGGCGAGGGGATGATATGTATAAGTGGAGGTAATTAAGATCTACCCGGCTGCAGGATTAGTGGAATCAATAGCCAAGTAATAACTTGGATCATATTCGATCTTTGGGAAAATGACTTGGATAAGATTGAAGTCGATGTAAAATCGATCGACACTTTCTGCTAGCTGCGATCAGACATGATAAGGAATGGATTAGTGCCTTGCAGAAATTGGCTGGAACTGATGCTCCCAGGAGTCTTGGGAGAATGCGACATGACTGAAATTTGAAAACACCAGTATCGAACGGGTTATGAGATTCGAAACGGTAGAGGCATGACTGGAAATGGCGTAAGAATGGCACAGAGGGGATCAGATGTGTTCTGATTGAACATTTGTATCAGCCAAGAAGAAATAAAAAGAAAACATTGTGTTCGCAGATGGATTAAGCATAATGAGATTGGCAGATGAGAAGTAAATCACTTCAGAGTGTTGAGCTGAGTTTGTTATCAAAGGAACAAATAAAAGGTAAATAATAAATTTCAGTGTGGCATGGCGATAATAAAATGGCTTCTAGTATGAACAAGGAAAAGGCTTTGACACACAGGATGGTTACTGACAGTTTTCTTTATGAGAAAGATGGCGGAATGTATGATAGATTCAAACTACATTAGCAGAGAATTGCTTCTATTCAAATGAAACAGTATATACCTTTGATCAGCTGATACACGGAAAAGGCTCGATCTCTTGGCAGTCATGGTAGGTTATTCAATCGGGGAGGTACTAGGTATACATAATTTATCAAAGAAGGCAAAAAATATCTTTTATTCACTAAAAACAATAACTAAAAATATATAAGATTTTATTTATTAAAGACATTTTTTTATCTTTAACGTTCTTTTTATAGATACAAGTATTTAAGTAAATGCTCTGTTTATAATAAACAGTATTAAATAACATTTACCGGCCTGAATGTCCGAGAAATTTTCATAGAAAATATTCGTCCTTTGACAGGATTCGAACCTGCATCCTATACGGAACCGCCATTTAGTCGGGCGTGCCTAACCGATTCGGCCACAAAAGATCGTTTGGTTGGTAAGTAAATTCGACCTTGCCAACCGAACGATCCTTTATGGCCAAATCGGTTAGGCACGTCAGCGTAAATGACGGTTCCGTATAGGATGCAGGTTCGAATCCTGTCAAAGGACGAATATTTTCTATGAAAATTTCTCGGACATTCAGGCCGGTAAATGGTATTTAATACTGTTTATTATAAACTGAGCATTTACTTAAATACTTGTATCTATAAAAAGAACGTTAAGCATAAAAAAAAATGTCTTAATAAATAAATTGTCGGACTTTGTCCATTTCTTAATGTAAGATTTTATTGTAAAAGTTAATCTTTTCAGAATACGATTTATATAAAATTATGAGGGATAGTTAACAATTGTCCGCACTCTTGTATAAAGACGTGTTATGACAAAAGTGGGGATAATTTTTGACAACCTCGTACAGGAGGGGAACTTTATGAACATTCGTAAATTTATTTTGAAAAATATATCATGGTAATTGCAGCATGATTTAATGCCAAGTCCCATAAGGACATATACAAACATGGCTCTTTAAACTTTCTTTTTAACTCTAAGAATTAACATAAGTTCTTCGAAAAGATATCAGAGTGGTTTCCCGTTGCCGTTTCGACGATCAGGGTATGAAGGTTTCCTTTCTCTTTGCTGACTCCCACCAAAAAACAGCAGCTCCCTGAAGTTACTTTGAATAGATTTTAACCTGTAACCGGTAAGCTTTTTTGTTCCCTTTTATCCCATTGACCAAAACGAAAAAAAAATTAAAATAAAATCTCTTTTTTTTTTATTATAAAGAAACTTACTTTTTTTCGTTGCTTTCAGCTTACTTTATCTTATTTCGTCAAGTAGCAGTAAGAAAAGTGAATCCGCGGCGAACACTTTCAAGTGTAACATCAGCATCACAAAACAAGCAGAAGAACAGGCAAAAAGTTCTAGCTGCAGGATAACCCCGCAGTAAAATAGCCTAGTGGATTAAATCACTGGTTCGAGAATTTGATTTCTATAGTAATTTTGAGCCAAATAGTCCGCCTAGTACATAATTAGAGTCACTGGAAACGTGACGAACAAAAACTGAGCAGTACTAAAGAAAAACAAGAAAATGCATCCTTAGATTTCATTCAGTCAGCTAAGTGCTTGGGCGATCATATCTGTTTGATTGATGACTGACTAGGCAGGAGATATTCCCGCAGTAGACTGCCGTTTTTTGGCAGCCAGTAGACTTTTACAGTGGAAATATAACTACCTACTCAGAAGTGTTCAATTCGAAATTCCATACATGTTGCCGGACACGACAGACATATGAAAGGGGTCAGAAGTCACAACGGCCGATGTGGTGCGACAATAACAACAAAGATCAGGATATTATTCCGAATATAAATAAAATGTTATATGTTTGTAATTTTGCACGGCAATGAATCAATTATATATGTTCCACATATTCCGAGTGATTCTTTAGTACATATCTCAGCAAAGTACACTTTTCTGTCGAATTATGTTCGCAACGATAAAATTGCTTGTCTAGTTTAATAAAGAGAACATGACAAACATCAAACGAAGCTATTGAAAGTTTAGCATAATTTCTTTTTTTCTGCTTCTTTCTGTTTTAGTTTTCAGCCATTTTGCAATTAGCCAAACTGTTTCGATTACTTTAAAGAGGCAGACAACATTGTTACACACAGACTAAATAAAGTATTTCAGAAGAAAGCAGATATGTTTATTTTGAAAAAAAATAAAAAGTATAACATCTATTTCTCTTTGAACAAGATTAAAAACAAAAACACGTTTATATTTGCAACAGGTACATCCATGGTCTATTTACAGTTCGAGGCAATATTCAAGAAATGATCAAAGAAAAGAATTCAATACATAAATGAACTACAGTATTAAAATAAAATACCATTCCTTCGTGTAAACTGGTACAATATGTGAAAATAGGCCAGTTCTTTTGATTCCAATCCAGTAAGAAAATTACTATTTCTTCACTTGGTGTAAACAGGTACAATATTTGGCAAGTGGGCAAGTTCTTTATTTTTAAAAAGGTAAGAAATTACCATCCAATCATATACAATCAGTACGAATATATCATTGGTAGAATAACGGAATAAATCCAGAATGTACACTCGATAAGCTGTGTTCAATCTCGGAACAAGACTGTAGCTTTGTTTAAACAGTATATCAAACATTTTTGAGATTATTTATTGCCGGATTATGTCCTTTTGATAAACAACAGATAACTATACACCGATGCGGCTTACACGAGAGTAAACGCCAAAAATGGTAGATTTAGGTGGCGTTTGCTCGTAAATTAAAAATGGTAACCAAAGAGATAGCCAGAAATTAGACAGAGGTGCGGATTATACAGGAATTAACAAGAAGTGACGCATAGGTGCGGTTTTTACAAGAGATAAAATAATTATATATAGTGTTATCATTCTATATAGGAGCAGCATTTCCTTGGGTGACGGTACAGAGGAAGCTGTCCATTTGCAACGGAAGCCCCAGAACCCGTATTGATTTCAGAAATCTTCCTGTTATAAAAAAAAATCAATATTGCTTATAATATCACTGCGAACAATTTGTAATCACACACACATACATATGTGTGTATGTTTATGTGTGTTGCGGAGTATTTATGTGAGTGCGCGTTTCACTGTGGGTGGGATGCGACACAAACGTTTGGTGAACTTAAGGCATCATATAATTTCTACAAAATTAAGCAAAAAGAAAAAAGAAACAAGACAGAAAATGATGTTTCTTTTTCTGCCCTACTTCAACACATGATAAAGGCTGAATAATAAAAACAACAGCGAAATTAATTAATCTTCCTAAAAACAACTGTGGGTAGCAATTTATCGCTCTCTGTAGATATTATTTTACAATGATGTTCACCTTATACAATAATCGAGAGCCACTCAAGGTAGAGGTATACTGAGTAAAAGGCGCAGTTTATGTGGATATGTAGAAATGCTAATCCTAGACTTGAACAGCTTAAGATTGTAGTGATCGGCGAAGCGTTATCTTGGGAGTCGTTTCGATAGAACAGTTTGCAGGGAAAAAGTTGTTTGAATGGAACATACAACCCCCTCCCCCATGGAATTTGAACAGTGGTTCGCTACAATGTGCGTGACATTTTTGCGATTACAAGATCTCACAGATATATTTACGGTAGACGGACCACAATATTTGGATCAAAGAAAAGTTTACCTGTCTACACTTCTAATAGATTACTAAGATGGGGGACGATTTTATTAAATTATAATTTCAAATTAGAGTATCTTCCATCAAACAAAATCGGGCATGCAGACGGTCTTTCGAGACTAATACCAAAGAAAACGGAGCCATTTGAAGATTCCGTAATTGCAGCTCTACGATATGAGGAAGATATTAGAACACCATTATGTAGTACAATTCGAAACCTCCCCGATACATTACAGGAAATAAGAAACGGAGCAATGAATGACAAATTTATAAAGGAAACGAAAACAAAAAATTACAGGAAAAGATAAGCATATATCAGACAGTTTTTCGTTATGTGATAATGTTCTGCCATATAATGAAAGAGTAGTAACCCCGAAAACGCTACAAAGGCGAATCCTCAAGGATTTTCACATTGGCCACCAAGGAAAGAACAGGATGAAATCCTTAATGCGAAGTTACGTGTACTGACCAAACATGGATCAAGATATTATACATATGGTGGACAAATGCAAGGGCTGTTCCTTAGCAGCCAAGGCACCTCCGATCACTCATAAGCCATGGCCTAAGACAGATCGACCGTGGTCGAGAATCCATGTAGATTTCGCAGGTCCATTATAGGGTTTCTACTACTTGATTGTAGTAGACAGTTACAGCAAATGACCAGAAGTATTTCGTTGTAGAAAACCTACTTCTGAGACGACAATAAATTGCCTTCACGAGCTGTTTGCTCGTTTCGGAGTGGTTCATTGTTTAGTCCCCGATAATGGGACAGAATTTACAACTGCGGATTTTCAAGAATTTTGTGAAACTTTTCAGGTGACACACATCAAATCTCCGCCATATCACCCAAGGTCAAACGGGCAAGCGGAGAGGTTTGTAGATACATTAAAAAGAGCACTAAGGAAAGCTTATGACATACCAACAGAAAAGGCTTTACAACAATTCTTGCAAGTGTATAGAATTACACCGAACAGTACTACGTCATCGGTATTATCGCCGGCGGAAGTAATGTTCGCCCGAAAAATTAGATTGGTATTCGACAAATTACTGCCAAAAAAGACAAAGCAATCACCAACTTCGTTTGTACCAAAAAAGAAAATTTAACCCAGAGGAGAAAGTTTTTTTTTTAAATGTCCAAAAACAACACATCCTATTTGGAGCCAGGTACAATAGAGAAAGGAATCGAGAACGTGATTTACATAATTCAGGGTCCGAAGTTCTCGCATAAAAGGTACTTAAATCATATCAGAAAGAGGCTGTTAGAGGATTCTAACGGTCTACCTCAGGAAGAGGAGGAAGTAATGGACACAATATTTGACACATTCAATATGCCAAGGCTTCAGCAATTTCAGAACCTCGGAAATCAAGCAGAAAAAGAAAATTTACAGAACCTTTGATGATTAATCCGAAGAGGAAAAAATATTAAAGACCCCTGCGAGGTAAAAGCTTTGGAGGGAGGGAGGGTGTCATGGGTCCTTACCTATAACTACAGAATGAATTCTTCCTAACACTATGTATACTACGCCTCTCAAGAGAAAGGGTCGAATCGAGTCGAGTAGATAGTAGTTCACTCCAAACCAGACTGACAGTCATACTAACACCTTCCACCTCTTGTATTATTATTTCGTGTAATATACCTTCGTTATTTTTACTCTTGTGTTCGTGCTGTTCTTCTTTGGTCCTAATCTGGACCATAACAGTAAAAATGGGTTTGATTAAAGAATGTAGTTCGACTGAACATATTTCATGGAAATGGCCATAGAGCGGCGAGAGGCATGCGATGTTTTGCCTGTGAGAAAGACGTTGTGGAAAATAATTTGTCACCCACAATGACGCGGAGGCGCTTCTGTATTGCAAATGGAAGACTGGATAGCTCCTTTCCATATATGGCTGTAGAACACCAATTTCAGACTGATTTGGCTCTTGTAAATGTAGAGAATATCAGGAGGAGTTAGGTACTTATGGCAGAGCTACAGGGAACCGACCATTTTTCCAGAGATTGTATGTATGCATTCCACTTGAGATCTGGGTTGAGTTTACGTCCCAATAGGGGCTCGTGGCACAGGGACTCATTCAGTCCATCATCGCGATTTGTTATAGTTTTGGATCCGATCAGCGATGGTGGAATATCATTAGTTTGATTTTCAGGGCATTGAATGTGACCAGCCAGTTTTTTTTTCCCCAACTGAGCTGTCAGAAATAGATTAAAGGTTATATGAACTCTTAATCTCCGTTCACTAAAACTTTTGGAGGTGTATTTATAGGTGTGTCTTCAGAATGATCGGAATATACTCTTAGATGATTTATGAAAAGTAGAAGATAGAGATATAAACCAATATTAAACATGGTGCACTGTAAATAGCGGATTCATATCTGAAACGCTCATCAGTATATATAGAGCGGTGGGGATTATTGGGAAATTTCTGAATGGGGCAATTAGATTTTGACGTTTTTTTATTTTAATTTTAATTTCTCTATTCATTATATTAATTTTTCTCTTCATTATTTCCATACTCAGTTTGGTTCTAATCATTTACATTTGCTTTTAAAGAAAATTTATTTAGTTTAGTTTATGGGTTTTGATTGTAATTGTTCAGTTTTTGGAGCCGTTATGCAGTTGCAGTTCGCGTAGAATATCTCCTCGCCTGGTACATAGATGGATCCGGCCTGTTTGAATCTCATGTCCTAAATATTAGGTTGGTGCAAAAATAATGTCGTTTTCTCACATAGTAACATATGTGAGAAAACGACATTATTTTTGCACCAACCTAATATGTCTTCTTTCGTACTTGCATTTCTTAAACTAATATTCACCCAATAAAAGAGCCACTCAAGGGAGAAAGTCACCGTGTCGCGTTGTATGAGCGTAAGAAAAGTCAACAAGTACAGTTCATGAAGTTATATGGGAAAGATAACGGTCAATCCGAGACTTGAAGAGGTCAAGGTTGTAGTGACAGGGACAGGGAAAATATACTGTCCGGACTTTGTTCCAAAAAATGCAGTTCTTGGAAAAAATCTGTCCCAGCAGAACTTCCTTCTCACTGATGGAATACGAAGGGAATGAGAATGATTTACCCAACTGCAAAAGAGAGTGCTGGTGGAACAGACTGGAGTATAGCTTATAAAACATGCCAGGAAAAAAGATAGGTCAACAAGACGCTTTCGACTTTTGTCTATGAGGAAGAGGTTTAGGGCGAAAAATAATTCTGGTTTTAAACTATCAAAACAAGCAAGTGAAGACTGGTCAACCCCGGCCCACATATAGCAATACACCATTTTGAGAAATGAGTTTTGTTAAGTTTATACTCTTCTAGAAAAATCAGTATTGCTGTCATCTTCTCAAGGTAAAATTTGCCTTGTTCTGGGGAGTTGTTGTCAGTTAGTGTTCTTTTAATATTTATTGTGTTATTTTTGGTGTAAACAAATTTTATCATGAGATTTGCTTGGAAAATAACGAATACGATAATAAAATTTGAAATGATAACGTGGGTCGTTTGCTTCCTTCAATGTATTATACGTACTTCTTACAGAGAGATACGTCCATCTCCAGAAGTCGGTTTTATTATGAAAAAATATAGTACAATATATAAGACCTAAAAAGTTGCGCCTAGGGCAAAAAATTAGAGGTAGAAAAAGGTTACTGAATGAACTTGAAACTCATTCATAAAAACTGCGGCATTAGCACGTAACCGAGACAATTGGAATATCATCCACGACCACAGCCTGTCATGAAACTCGAAATTCAAAGAATAAGCAATATTATTGGTACTGACCTGGCTTCTCGGCTTCAGGAACTTTCCCACCGCCATAATATATCTTCCTTGTACGTTTTCTAAGAATAATTTCATAGTAATTATTACGATGAATTTTCCGCCATGATAACTAGACTTTATAAACTTAATCGCGGTACTCGATTGGCGGCAATGTCTCATCAAATTACAGTTGAAATGGTTAGATGTAACCGTAAAGGCTATGTTAACGGTTTCTTCAGTTTCTATCGAACTTCTCGCTTGTGTGTCTCTCTTCCTACTTCTTGTTTCCTAATCAACTTTGATTTTCAAAAATTGAAATGCCATGTCAATCGTCTTAATCTGCCTTCCTAATTCCTGTTCTTTTATCGTCTTAATAATGTTTTTCTCATATTCTTTCACGCTGAAATAATTAAACAAAATTGCATTAATTTAGCAAATCGATATGATTTATTAGAAATATTACAAATAACTTAAAACGATTAAAATATACTAGAGAGTTATAAACTTAAAATTTAAATGCAATGTCAATCGTTATCTACTGACTTCTTCATTACTCTTCTGTTGTTCTCGCTGGTTAATGTTTCTCTTTTTTCTTACTCTTTCACGCTCAGTAGCCCCTTGTCTTAATGTTTTTCCTGCCTTACATGGGGTGAAATGATTACAAAAAATGTGACGGATCATGACTATAGTACTAAACTTATGGTTTCGAATTTGCTTGCATATTTTTTTCTTAAAATAGTTTCTGTAAATTCATTTATTTTTGTCTCTAAACTGAGGTTCAGTTATGTCACTTTATTTTATTTCAACCTAGACTAAAGGAAATAAAAAGATTCACACAATATGAAAGGTTATTGTTTTCTGTTCATTCTTTGCAATATTTAATTACCCTTGAGTATAGTGCGAGATTTTATGATCATTTTTACGCAAAAATAGTTGAAAGAGCACAAAACACAGATAAGTTTTTTGAAGAGAATAAAAATAATGCATTTTTGATGACCGCTTGCACTATACACAGGTAATTTGTTTTCTCTCTATATCACAACGGTCAAGAGGAAAAAAATATGGAGCGAATAACCTACCAAACAAACATGTGTAAATGGATGACAGATCAGGGTTTAGGAGAGATAGAATAAGACAAACATTACTAAGAACTACAAAGTTGTGGATGTTGTGAAAAGCCATGAATGGATACGGGACATAGAAGAAGACGGGTTTTTCCTGTTAGCAGCAGAACAGTTTGACGTGTCTAGGATACGGGCCTCTCTGCAACTGGTCAAGATCCGGGTCCTGATGCCAATAAAAGGAAGGAGAAAAACAGCAGTCGGCAAAACACCGTGTTGAAGTCTATCCCGTGGGAATTTTAGTTCCTCACGTTGCTGCGGTTTCCAAAGCAGTGATATTTTTGTTACCTGCCGTCTCTTGCTCTTCTCGACGTATTACTTCTGTAGTTATTGAGAGAACAATCGGTTAGGTGCGCCTCCCCCTCAATCTTAAGAGACTTTTTGCTTACATTACAACAGGAGATTCAAGAATTATCATCTATTGAGAAAGTGAAGAAAATAATCGGTACAAATTCCCTGCCAAAACAAAAAAGACTAAAATAATTTCTTTATACTACTTATTCAAGCAATTAACCGAATGCATTAATTACAATTTCCTGAGGAACCGTTTGCAATTAATATACTTAACACGTTGACTATGATGTCACCACACATTGGTGACACAATATTTCAATTTCCGCCGAGTCTCCAGATACTGGTGACGATCATAGTTTCATTTTTACTTGGTTTGCTAACTGTGACACGTTTCGTCCTTTAGGACTTCATCAGAGTAAAGGTGTTATGGTGGTACAACTACACATGCCACGAATGAAAGTTTCTGTCCTTATTGTTTGATAAAAATTGTTTGGAAAAAAATCTTGCTGCGTAAATACAAACTATATTATTTTAGTTCCTATCTGATTTTCAAAATTTACTTTCTCTTAGTATGATTCTGCCTATCTTTATTTCCTACTCTCTCTCTCTCTCTCTCTCTCTCTCTCTCTCTCTCTCTCTCTAGATATCTTTAAAGTATATTTCAATTGAGCACTTTAGAGTGATAAGCTTATTCTATAAACAGCCACCTGCGCTTATGCAAAGTTCTTCAGTAAAATGAATGCAGCACTTTGACTGATTGACATTTGTTTACATCCATAAAAAAATATATAATACACTAGATTTAGCCGTGACTGACACCGAATTAGTTGGGTTTCGATTCTGGTTTGAGGCATTCGGATGCCTGGTCGTACTGAGAATCTGTGATACAGCGGAGCAGTACTGTCTGCGAATGACACGCACACACACACACATAATATATATATATATATATATATATATATATATATATATATATATATATATATATATATATATAGTTTATGAAAAACTAGGTAATCCGTATGGATAAACCTAAGGAGGATAAAATCCAGAGAGCTCAATGTAAATCAAGAACAAATAATTTAAATAAAAACAGAGCACTTTAAGGTTCCATGTAATAAATTATTTCACCACAGCCCTTTTAAAAGGACTGCGGATCATCAGACTTTACTTCCAAACAAAAAATGAAAAGAAAATTTACACATTTTTGACGGGCCGTATTAAACATATGTGCCTGTCAAAAATGTGTACATTTTCTTTTCATTTTTTGTTTGGAAGTAAAGTCTGATGATCCGCAGTCCTTTTAAAAGGGCTGTGGTGGAATAATCTATTACATGGAACCTTAAAGTGCTCTGTTTTGTTTTTATTTAAATTGTATGTATATATATATATATATATATATATATATATATATATATATATATATATATATATATATACATTTATTGAAGAAGGTACAGCAATAACGTTTTTAATGTAATTTTTGTTGTGCTCTTATAAGAGTTTCCTTACATAGCGTCCTGGATCCACCACACTTCTGTACAATTTTTACATATATTAGTCCCAGATTGATAGATAGATAGATATATAGATATAAAGTGAGTATTGAGGTTAATATACAGCGACATCAGTCTGTTTTATGCATAAAAAGAATCTTCAAGGTTTATGGATTAAACAGACTGTCGCCGCTGAGTGTTGACCTCAAAGCCCACTTTCATATTTACATAAACTCTATCCCGGATATTGAGCACTTTAACTTATAAATATAGAATACCTTAAAACTATGTTTTATCAACTATATAAATACATCACATAGATACAGGTAGGTAATTTGGTTCACTATGTCGTGCCATATATATATATATATATATATATATATATATATATATATATATATATATATATATATATATATATATATATCTACGAAATTAAACATTTAGTTGGAAAACCCTGTGGGACAAAAATGACAAACAAATATATGAAATTAATTTTACTCAAATTCAGCAGAGATAAAGATGTATACTACTGAGAAAAGAGGGGGAGAGAGAGAAAGGGAGAGCGATAGTCTGAAAGAAAACTAAAGAAAGAGGAAATCAAAGATGAAAAAATCGTCAGTATCAAATGATTTGATTCGATAATCGTAAAAAAAAAGAAAAACGCTTCGGGAATAAACATCACTTCTCCAGGGAAAACTGCGAAAATAATCGCTAGAAGAAAATAGATTTTGTTTTATGAGTCTCGCTTCCGCTATGAAAATCTTTGAATTTCAACCTAAGAAATAAGAAGGGCTACAATATTTGCAAAATAAACGTATATATCTTTCTTCATGAAACATGACTAATCGATAAAATTGCCGATCGAAAAGTAAGATAGCATCGAAATACACACCATTCGATCTCAGATGAGCACGGTGGTATCTATTAGGTTGTTGCAAAGATAATGGCGTAATATTGTCGTTTTTTGACGTATTTTTTAACGTCAAAAAACGACATTATTACGTCATTATTTTTGCACCAACCTAATAATATAAGCTATATTAAGTGTTCAGTTCCGTCCTTCCCTGTTAAATATCGGGAGGATTAGAATTTCATTTAGAAGTGAAATTATTGTATTGAATTAATAGGCATGTCTACTGGTCGGTAATTTGCTTGACTATGTCGTGTCAGGAATTTTTTCTCGTCGGAATCCATTTTGAACATTTGCCGTGAATCAATGGCAAAGAGGGTCAAGTCAAAAAACAGTTTTCTACATTCATTCGAAGCACTAAACAACAGTTAATTTTACACAAATTCAGCAGAGAGAAAGATATATACTACTGAGAAAAAGAGGGGGACATAGAGACAGAGAGAGAAAACTAAAGAAAGAGGAAATCAAAGATGAAAAAATCTCTTACCCCTCTGTACGTATTACTTCCCTACTTGCTGGGATAACAATCAGTTATATGTATTAGGTTGGTGCAAAAATAATGACGTAATAATGTCGTCTTTTGACGTATTTTTTAACGTCAAAAACGACATTATTACGTCATTATTTGTGCACCAACCTAATATATAAATATAAAAGTGAACATTGAAGTAAACACAGAGGCGACAGGCTGTTTCATGCTAGGCGCAATTGTCAGGCACACATATACATATATATAGAGAGAGCTAGAGCTATATAAACGTATATATTTAGCCAGAAATTTACGTGTATGCAGATAAGTAAATGTATTAATTAATGCATGTATATATAGAGAGAGAACGAGAGAGAGACAGACAGAACTCTCTAGACACCCATTTTAAAAAGACCTAAATATATATATGCTAGACACAATCGTCAGGGGGCCTGACGATTGCTCCTAGCATATATTTACATACGCTCTATCTCTCATATTGACCATTTATCCCATAAATATAGCACACCTTAAAACCATATTACTTGATTCATACATATATATATATATATATATATATATATATATATATATATATATATATATATATATATATACATATATATATGTGTGTGTGTGTGTGTGTATATATATATATATATATATATATATATATATATATATGTGTGTATGTATGCATATATACGAGATTAAAAATTAGAAGTTTAACATTGTGGAACACACACTATTTCTCTCTCTCTCTCTCTATCTCTCTCTCTCTCTCTCTAAGCTTTACAGTATACCTGCCTGTATCGCCTCTGCACACCTGTTTGTCGCTGTAGAGCCAACTTTCAAAAATGGTGATATACCACCGATGATGATCGCATCTGCGAATGTGGGCAATTACAAACGATGGAACATCTAGATTGCACCAGTCTTGAAGATTTATGCATAATTAACGAACTTGAAATCATAACATCCCAGGCCAGGTTCTCTGTACAACAATGGATCGGTGTAATGTAGCGACTCTAAGAGAATTCTACAATTCACTCGTGCATGGAAAAGCACTGTCATATCTAGTTTGGTGCTCCTAATATACATCGCAGATTCTTGACAAAATCCAAAGAAGGATCTCAAATAAAATCAATTCTGACCTGGCATCCCAACTTCAGTCACTTTCTCACCGACGTGGCCTGACTTCCGTCCGTCTTTTCTACGAATATTTTTATGGCAACTGTTCTGATAAGATTCCCTACGTTGTTCATCGACTGCGTGAATTGGCAAGTAGGTCTTACTGTTTTACTGTTGAACTAGCTAGATGAAACGGTATGTTCTATTAGTATCTTGAAAAATTTAAAAGGAACGCCAATCCCAATCCTTTGGCTTCCTGAATCCTGTTTAGTGTCCTTACTCTTGACATAACAAAGTTAATGAAGCTTTCTGACTGAGATTTATTGCAGAAGTTAAGAACACAGAACATATATATTCTTCTTGTTCTTTGTGCCGAGTCCGTTCAGGGGGTTGGCAATCATCCCTCTTCACAATTCCCTGTCACTTGTAGCACTTAATAACATGTGACTTTTTACCATATCTCCCATAACCTACTCTGTCATTTTTTCACTGAAGCTCACCAGTAAGGTTGTGTTCGGCTTCTGTCTCTTACCTTTAATCTGTTCTGTGAGTATCAAATTTCAAAAGTTCTTCTTCCTCATTATGTGTCCCAGAAAACTCATCTATCTCTTCAGATGTTAAGTATAAGTGTTCTTTTCTTGCTATTATTTATACAACCTTTTTTGTTACTCATATATTCGGTCCATGGTATTCTCAGCATCTTTCTGTAGAAGCACGTTTATGTTGATCCAAGTTTCTTTTTCATTTGTGAAGACATTGTGCGGCATTTGCTGCTATATAGGACTCAAACTACATAACAGTTCAATACCCTTCCCTGATATCTAACTCGATGAATATGTTTGATTTCGGTATCTACCAAACTGTAACTTGCATGCTTGGGTGTCATTTTGATAAACCCAATGCATTCAGTCTTCTTGTAATTGAGGTTTAGTTCCTTTTTTCTCGCTTTTTTCATTACATTCTCTAAGAGTTCTTGTACTTTCTTCTCTCTATCTGCTATCAACACTGTGTCATCTGCACACCTTGTTGTTAAGATGATTGTTGTTGCCAATAATGAATCCTGATACAAATTCTAATTCTCTAAGAATGGCGTTGCTGTATAGGTTGAAATGGTCTGGTGAGAAGACGCATTCTTGTCTTACAATCTTTTTTTTTTATTTTTGTGTAATTACTGAACTCATTTATTATATGTCTGCAGCCAGCTTTGTGGCATTATCGGCCCCGGATTATTCTAATATAATTCCCAATTATGTCATGGTTACCTAGCAATTCTAACAGTTATATGTGAGCCAAACACTTTTGCATAATCTATTAAACATAGGTATATATAATTTTTCTTTTTTGTTTCTCTTTCTGGTAGCATTCTTAGCATAAATATTAGATTCATTGATCCTGTTTTTTTAAAGAAGATTCACTCTTTTCATCCTAGTTCAAGTCTGATTTTGCTGTGCGATATAATGATCAGTATTCGGAAACGTTTTGTCTGATGAAGTTCACATTCGTTTGCAACTGGCTTATTAGGCAGTACTATGAATATGGATCAACTTAGGTTTTCTAGTCTATCGGTACTGTTTTAGATTTCAGTATTTGATGTGTAATCTTATCAATGCCGAAATCGTCTAAGGCTGATAGCATCTCTATTACGATTCCGGCTGACCCTGCTGCTTTGTTTCCGTTCAATTCAGCCATTATGGTACGTCGTTATTTATGTGTATTATCGGTTGTTCTCTTTCGTTCTCCGATGCATTCTTTTTTTTTATTTCTGAAGTATTTCTTCTTTCTCTAAAATCAGTTTCCCCTCTTTTTGATTTTTATACGTCCTGCCGATGAGAATGATTTTGGTTCTGTTGGTTCTCTTCATTTTTTGAGGAATATCTGTTTTATCTCGGAGACTTATTCTTTCTATTTCTGCAGACATTTCGTTGAACAATTCCTGTTTAGGCGAGACGTGTATTTGTTCCTAATTCCATTGTGTATATTCTTATATTCCGTACATTAGCTTGGAAATGGTTTTGCCACCTTTTCTTCATGTCGAGAATTTCATCTGGCATTCATTCTTTTACCTTTGTCTATTTTCCTTTGAGAATCGTCTCGATGGTTGATGTTACTAAAGCTTTTCTTAATATGCCCCACTTCGCGTCTCCATTGTCATTTTATCTATTGTGTCTATTTTTACCGCTGTAAATACACTTTAACCTAACAATCGGGTCAGTCAGAAGTCTGTAGTATTGTAATTTCGGTGTTGCCTCGACCCTTTTCAATTTCCGTAGTTTCTCTCTAAATTTGCATATTACTCTAATGTTGGGTATTTTTGCAGTGTAATACTGCATGGAACAATCACATATCAATAGTTATATAGTCAATTTGGTTTTTCTCTCTTTTCCAGTGTCTCTGCATATGCGTCTTGGATATTCTGGAAACCAGGTAAGCTACTACCTGATAATTTGCTTTGAATTATTGGACACGTTTTTCTCCATGTTCTTTACGAGTTCCCCTCCCGAAGTTGTCGATTATTTCACCATTTCTTTCTCTGCCGATTTTGGTATTCAGTTCTAAGATAATGATTATAGTTTCTTGTGATTTGCATTAAGCCTTGGCCTTATTTAGCGTAGAGTAAAATTTTCGACTTTCTCCTTCTGTACTATGCGCTGTCGGTGGGAGAGAAATATTGAAACCTTTTTCTTTGAGTTTAACGACGAGAATTCTTTCAGAATTTTGGCAGAATCCAATAACACAATTCTTGTTCTAGTATCAGTCTTCTGTCATTTTTCTCCGCCCGCACTCCGAGAGTTTTTTCTTTTTTTTTTTTTAATACCAACAGTCGGTGACACCTGTCGCTCATGTCATCCCTTACTGGGCGATGGGTCTGTTTCAATGAATTTGATCCCCTTTACGCCGTCTTTGCGTTTCCCTGGATAACCTTCAGATGGCACCTGTCACTGATATCTTCCCTTACGGGGCGAGGGATCAATTACAAGTAATGGGATTCCCTTTATGCCGTTTTCGCTAACAGTCATTGGATGATGATCAGATGACATATGTCACACATGTCATCACTTGCCGGTTGAGGTAAGAGATGCCATATTCACAATTTCGGTGGAACTTCACGCCGTTTTTACTAACATTAGCTGGTTGACAGTCAGGTACCACCTGTTGTATATGTCTCTCCTTACCAGACAATGAGTTAATTCTAATAGTCTAAAGCCTCTTAACGCCTTTATCTTTCAGGATTCAAGAACCATGATTATTTCTTGGATTGATAATGGAATGGTTTTCAGTTGCCGACTCCAAAGTAATTTTTCAAACCCCACCACTAGAGTTCTTCCACATTTTGGTAGGTTTTGTTTTTCATCCTACGGAGTTACTAAAAGCCCTCGTCACTCACAAGGAATTGGAGCGGGAAGATGGTTATGTCACCGGCCATCCGACAATAGCACACATACATATATATATACGAAAGCTCCGTTTAACTCAGGCGAACATGTAGATAACTAATTATAGTATAGCATAATTATATTATGATATTACAATTAGGGCCTCAGTATACAGGTAAATGGTGGGACCTTTATTGTTTTGGTACACTTTATCGGATAATATAGCCCAAGTTCAATTACCAGTAGGCCTAAGTTTGGGGCCACTGGAATCCTGCCGTATGTCTTGGGGTCGATTCGGTGGTTATAGGTCTAACTCAGAAGTTTGGAGACGAATTGTACGACTTTTATGTGGTAAATAATATGAAACATTCACAAACTTTCGTGGAGAACAACCTTCCATTTGGCCAAAAATAAGGACTTTTTGACGATTCAGTGTCTAATAAGTAGAAATGCGGCACAATTGGAACTGTCTGACAAGCACTAGAGATAGGAGTAAGAATTAAGTCTATACAGAGGAAGACAAAGTTAAGGACAAAATACAAAATCAAAGTAGGATGGGGAAATTATGAACAATATTAAAGACATAAGATAAATACTGTCGTATAATGAAATAGACGCATTGTATTTAAGGAAACGTATTGCCACTTACTGAAAACCTGGACACCTATCTAGATTACAAACAACAGAGAGCTAAAAAAAAAAAAAAAAAAAACGTCTCGTGCCGATTGTTATTTGCGCAGTTAAAATATCACCAAAGAATGTTGCGTTTCATGTTATCTCTGGCTTCTGATTATCTATCGACAATTCCTCAGTCCCCCAACACTGCATCGGGGACTGAATGAACAGCGGATAATTTTCTTTAACTTTCTTTTCACTAGTTTTATTTCAGTGGTGGGTGTAATAGTTGTATTATTATATTTTTCTGAAGGAAGCGAGACAGAGAAGGAAATGGAGAGAATGTTTCTAAACTTGTCGGTCAGCGACTTATCAACGCCACGTTATGATGGTGTCCGTCGAGGCCTCATCAGGCCAACGAATCTGGGAACGGAGAGACGTCTTTTAATGCTGCTACTATAGTATCTATCTTCGTTCATTTTTCTGTGTTATATTAAAATTTAACGACGTCAACTTACTCGCTCTTTCCCTCTGTCCCAGCTGTCAGCAGTAAGTCCCGTAAATATCAATAACTCCAATTCGTTTTTCCTCATAACGTATCCCAGAAATTCAAACTATCACTTTCTGAATTTTCAGTATACATGTCCTTAAATTCTAGTTTTCTCACTGCGCATTTGGATAACCTGAGTTATTCTCATCTTTTCGGTAGAACCACATCTTTGTCGGTTCCAGTCACTTGTTCATCTGTGTAGAGATTGACCAGCATTCACTTTCTTATACTCGATAGATTAGATCTTGGAGCTTCGTGTCTGCAAACAAAACGGAATGGTAAAAGGAGGGTCTTCCCTTGAAACTGCTATTATTTTAAATACCTTCACTCCTGGGCAATATTTATTGCTTTAAAATCGATGATTAGAATTTTATTTAATTAAACTTAAACATAAAGAAGTGAATATATACATTATCAAATTATTCAAGTTTTATTTCCTCGGTTGTTTTTTCTGTTTTTTTTTTAATTTGTAGGTCTGATGTATTGGATCGTATTTACGATTCCAATGGAATGAATTATGACCATGGAATATTAGTGTTTAAGCCTTTTTATTATATATATAGATATGTCAACGTCGGACGTTTCGGTCTAATAAACCATCTTCAGGACATATTCATAAAATATAATTAACATTATCAATTCAACATGACAAAGACATAATTGCATATAAGGATTTTTGTTTGTTTTTTTCGTATATTTTTCTTCATATGTGTATATATATATATATATATATATATATATATATATATATATATATATGTATGAGTGTGGAAGTAGTGATGGTACAGCGTTAGTATTTGAATAAATAAATAAGTATTAAAGATTTTTTTAATAATTTTATTTACTGTTCTTCGATTATGTAATTTTAAAAACTTTCTTTTTTAATATTCGTTTTGTTAAAAGTATTTTTTTATTTTTTAAGGGATCAGCATGAAAAAAATTCAACGGTTGCCATTCATTTTGAATTTAGGTTTTGTTACAATCCTAATAATCGCATTCTAAAACAATAAACATTCTTGAGGAGTGAAGGCCGTTAAAATAATAGCGGTGTCAAAAGAAAAACCGTCCTTATGACACTACGTTTTGTTTGTTTGTTTGTGTGTGTGTGTTGTGTGTGTGTGTGGACACGAAGGTCCAAAAATGCCAGATGTTATATAGCAGTTCAGTACACTTTGTTACGACTGGTGCCAAATATGATAAATACAAATAATAATACAAGATCTTCCTTAGTTGCATTATTTGCATGCGGATTATTATCATAATCTTTGTTGTTGGTATCACAACGTTTCCGAAGTTGTGTACTCCGACCTTTATCAGGTGTATATAGATCCGGGTAACCTACAGGTTAATTCAGCAGCAGCAGGAGCACTTAACAACAGACAGGTTAGATTTAAGGCTACAAACTCCCTCACAAGAAGAGAAAAGAGTCTAGTGGATTAAAGCATTAGTTCTGGTGATAAAGTAATTTTGAGTTTAAGCCCTGAGCCGGGTGTTATGGACTTGGATTTACTGAAAATATGTCGAACAATACTAAATGTCTTTGTTCTCTGTCCATTGCTTTCTATTTTCCTATTACTAAATATGTTTTCTCTTTTTATACACTTTTCGTGATCTCTTAGTTCTCTTTCTCTCTCTCTCTTTCTCTCTATCTCTCTCTATGTATCTATCTATTAGGTTGGTGCAAAAATAATGTCGTTTTCTCACATATGTTACTATTTAAGAAAACGACATTATTTTTGCACCAACCTAATATCTCTCTAGTTTCCTATCGCTGAATACATTCCTCTTTTTATACACTTTTTGAATTTTCTCAAATTCTCTTTCTATTCTCCACACTCTCTCTCTCTCTCTCTCTCTATATATATATATATATATATATATATATATATATATATATATATATATATAGAAGAAGGGAATTACTGGAAAGTAATTGAAACTCACCTGAAGCGAGCTGAATGTGTAATGCTCCTCATGCCAATGACACTTCCACCGAGCTTCACTACGGCATATGGCTTCACTGAATTTGATGTGTTCCTCTCGAATTTTAAACTGGGGTCATCAAATATATCTATCTATATATCTATCTATCTATCTATCTAGTTTCCAATCGCTGAATACTTTCCTCTTTTTATACACTTTTTGAAATTTCTCAAATTCTCTTTCTATTCTCCACTGTCTCTCTCTCTCTCTCTCTCTCTCTCTCATTCCATCTCTTTCTCCCTCTCTCTCACTCTATATCCTTCTTTCTCAAGATGTATCTATATCTTTTTTTTATATGTTATTTCACTATACTTCTTCGACTCTCTATTTTCTAGTGCCGTGCTTTTTTATTGTTTTGTTCCCCCCCCCTTTACTTTCAGTCTCATTAAATTCTAAATTTCCATTCATTTTTTTTTTCCATCCTTTGAGTATTCGCAAATCATCTTTAAGAGAAAATCTTGTCTTTTCTACAAAGAAACTGTTTCCTACGACGCAGCGGCTAGCAAAAGGGATTTGTTTCTTAATTAGAGAATGATACATTTTTTTCATGACAATTAATTTACAATTCAAGCAAGGATAAACTCTGGCAAGAAGATTTCTACAAAGACATTACCGAAAATAATAAGACTGCCTTATTATTTCCCTACACATGCTGCCAAAGAATTATCCTTGCAGTAATAAATTATTAAACTATTGCAACAAACGACTACATGTGTTGCTGCTGATGTACGAGCGACGATTTCAAAAGGAAAGTAAATAAGTTTACAGTGTATTGAAAATGGGTAAGTAGGTAGGTAGATAGATAGATAGATAGATAGATAGGTAGATAGATAGATAGAGAGATATGAGCAGAATTGGAATATCACGCTATTAGGTTGGTGCAAAAATAAGGTCGTTTTCTCACTGACACTTACTATATGAGAAAACGACATTAATTTTGCACCAACCTAATAGATAGGAATAATCTGTGACACCACCCCTTTCCTCCGTATATATATATATATATATATATATATATATATATATATATATATATTGTGTGTGTGTATTTAGGCAGCATCTTTTCATTCATACACGTTTCATTAAATAATATAGACAAGTGTTGTCTATTTATTTTATGTTAATATTTTTTCGTAACATTTGATAAGTTTAATAACATTATCGTTGAAAGAAGAAAGAAATTCACAATAGTGATCCATATTTTTTTAATACAATCTAAGCTTTCGGCTTACTTAAGTCATTATCAAAGATGTAAATTACAACATATTAAACAATATATGGATCACTGTTGTGAATTTCTTTCTTCTTTGTTGAAAGAAGAAAGACACAACAGTGATCCATATATTAATATGTTGTAATCGAAGATAATGTTATTAAACTTATCAGAAGTTGGAAAAAATTTTACATAAAATAAATAGGCAACACTTGTCTATATTATTTAATGAAACGTGTATATATATATATATATATATATATATATATATATATATGATGAGTACAGACGATCCTTAAAAATCCATTCGGTTATAATTTATTTTATGAATATACAAATATTCTTCTCTTCAGACCGAAGTTTTTTAATAAATGGAATCAAACGAAAGGAAAAGTGAGAGGAAAAAAAGCAAAACGAAAAAAATAGAAAGGAAAAAGAAAAAAATTAATATTAAAAGAGGATGAAAGAGAAGAAAAATATCAATAAAGGTTTTAAATTTCAATATAAGATTTACCTCTGGATGAATTGAATCCATTTATTAAAAAACAGTCGGTCTAAAGTGATGAATGTTTGTATATTCATTAAATAAATTATAAGAGAATAGATTTTTGAGGAGCGTCTGTACTCATTTATATATTTCTCTGTAACTTTTAACACAGACCTCGCTTTGGATTAATGTCCTCCTTGGAATTATCCCTTAGATAGATAGATAGATAGATAGATAGATAGATAGATAGATAGATAGATAGATATTAACAGACTGAGATAGATAGATAGATAGATAGATAGATAGATAGATAGATAGATAGATAGATAGATAGATAGATTATTAACAGACTGAGATAGATAGATAGATAGATAGATAGATAGATAGATAGATAGATAGATAGATAGATATTAACAGACTGAGATAGATAGATAGATAGATAGATAGATAGATAGATAGATAGATAGATAGATAGATAGATAGATAGATAGATAGATGGGAGGACGAGAGAGAAAAATTACTGAGATATGTATGAACAGAATTGGGATGAACAGATATAGATGGACAAATGGATATAAAGACAATAAAGTAACAATAATGACTGAATAGAATGCGATAGATAGATAGATAAATAGATAGATAGATAGATATAAAGAAAGAAAGAATCAATGAATTCGCAACGTTTCTTTCTTTTCATTAAGAAAGAATAACGGTGCCATCTTTTAAAAATCATATGTTTTTCATATTTACCGTTATTCAGCGTTGTTAAATCAAAAACATACAAGTATTTCCACTTACAAACTCGCATAGCTTGACTGCACAGTCTGACATGCCTTTTCCACGTGTCAACACTCAACACGGTTGCTTACGCCTCCTTCCAGGTATAAATGATTTATAATAAAGTAGGCCTGACATACTTGCCGAAGTGGAACGGATTTTAATATCGAAGCACAAAGGCAACATTCATTAATGCCAAAACAAAGCTTTTTTTTCTTTCCTCAAATGCAATACATTAACATTTTATGCTCACTTCTCTTGTGAACCTTAGCATAGCAGTACCACGAAATAATGGTTATATATATTTATATATTTATATATATATATATATATATATATATATATATATATATAGTTAGCTAGCTAACTAGATAGATAGATAGATAGATAGATAGATAGATAGATAGATAGATAGATAGATAGATAGATAGATAGATAGATTCTTCATTTATTTATTAATCGTTATATTCAGTTATTTTTGCCTAACCGCTTTAATATTCGAGAAATCTTCTTATCACAATCGGGATCTTAGCATCCCGATCGCCATCTTCTCCTCTTATTCCTTTTCTTCCCTCTAGTATCGGTGGCAGAGATGGCTGTGAAGGCGCAGCCTGCATCTGAATGTGCTCCGATGAGATGTTGCACATCGGGATTAAAGTTATGAATCAATTATCCAAAATTCCGTATGTTTCTATAATATTCAAATACTTTCGTCAATCACAATCATATTATAAAAAGCAAACATTCTTATACTGACCACACTCTCATGTAGGTTATTTGTCCGTTTTCGTGCAGATATCGATCAAACAACCAAATTACTATTAACAAAAGACAAAATCTTTCGTATTACGAAACAGAAACATTTCGTTAGAAATGGATAAAGAATGCGGAACAGCAATTTCAGGTTATATCTCCTTTATGAAGAATCTCTTTACAGATGCAGAAGAGATTTTAGACAACAGAGAATTGGTTCTAACGAGCACTGCTGAGGATCCCAAGGACGAACCATGTAAACAATGGGGTTTATTTTAAGGAAAATGGAAAAAGGGTATTTATGCTTAAAGCAGAAACAGAGAAAAGGAAAAAGAAAAATTTGATATTCAGAGGACATTTTGAAAAAAGAGTAACAGCGAGAAACCTAGCTAACAAGCTTGTCTAAATTGATAGCAGAATAGAAAGAGGAAAGAATAGTCAAGGCAAACAACGCTAAGGGCTACAAGTTGTGGAGGGCCATTAAAATCTGAAGGGACATAGCACACACAGAAATTATTGTTATTTGTCTTTTCTCTATTTGATTGTGATGTGCGCGTATTGTAATGGATTGCGGCTCGGAATAAGAAGTCGGAGATTCGAGTTCAAATTCCAGTCAAGTTCATTACATTAACTTACTCGCAAATACTCTTGGGAAATCTACGAATCTATCTCTTCTCCATGTAATGGATTAAATAATAGAACATAATGGGTTCTATATTCTTGAGCGGAAGCCATTCTAGAGAAGGTGATTCGAAGAAATCTCCCATCATGTCTGAGACATTAATGGGATTTATCGTCGCATGAAATCGCGAATTGATTAAAATCGTTCAGACGTGTGATTTGCACATTCTGCCGCAGACGGAGAAGGGCTTATCTTTTTTTCTGTCTTTGACTGCTTGGACCATTCTCTTTTATAACCGTGTATGGAAATCGGGGAGCCGCGTACGAATTCCAGCTTAGTTCGTTACATTTACTTACGTGTAAATACTTTTGGGAGAAGTATGAATCTATCTCTTTTCTCACCAGCTATGGGTTGAATAACAGGACAGACGAGGTCCTAGAGCTTTGGTTGACAACCAGTCTATGGCAAAAAGAAACGGCAGCCTAATGCAGAAAAATCTTCGGCCTGATCAGTCATGAATCGGAAATGTGTATAACTGACTGTTGTCAGAAGATATGGATAAATATACTCTTTGTCAGTTTTCGTTCCAGCTTCCTCCACGCACTTGTAGGAGTGGATATATTCTTATGCCGGAGTATGTAGGGAAGGAGGAGGACAATATTTACCAGGCTGATTTTAAGGAAAAAGCTAAGTGTTATATACTGCTAGACTGAATTTGTGTGAAGGACTAGGTTTGCGTTAGCAGAAATCCGAGGCCGTTGGGCGTTCTCTTCGTTTTTGTTTTTTTGTTGTTTTTTTTGGGGGGGTTGTTTTTTGTCCTTACATGGACCGGAACCTACTTCAAAATATTCGCGTCTGTTTGTGCAAAAGGATGCTAGCGTTGATCAAGATAACTTATTATCTATATTAATAATCCAACGACTGGAAGTTATTAGATTCATTGGGTTTTTTGCCTCACTGGAATGGCTTCGTTAATCAGACACTTCTCCAACGATGGTTTAGGTCAATAAAAATCTAAGATTTTCAAACTGCTGGAATGCGTCCCTTTCCGTAAATTGCTCTTTGAATATGGTCTCGTATGTTGGACCAGACAAGCCAATGACTTCATAAATAAGAAAGAGAGCAAGTGAAAAATATTATCATCATCA
Organism: Acanthosepion lycidas; assembly: GCA_963932145.1. NCBI lineage: Eukaryota > Metazoa > Mollusca > Cephalopoda > Sepiida > Sepiidae > Acanthosepion > Acanthosepion lycidas. Next base: position 68,309,189 of record OZ010581.1, read on the forward strand.
TTATTACTATTACTAAAACAAGAAGTAGTACATTACTTCCAAAATCCTCTACGGCCATGATTCTCAATCGCGCGATATTCTTCAGTTCGCTACGAAATATTGTCACCACACACACACACACACACATATATATATATATATATATATATATATATATATATATATATATATATATATATATATATATATATATATGTATGTATGTATGAGTGTAGACGTAGTAATGGTACAGCATTAATATTTGAATAAATGAATAGGTATTAAACATTTTTTCAAATAATTTTATTCCCTGTTCTTCGATTATGTTATTTTAAAAACTTTCTTTTTAATATTCGTTTTGTTAAAAGTATTTTTTATTATTTTAAGGGATGAACATAAAAAAAAATCAACAGTTCCCATCCATTTTGAATTTCAAAGCAAAAGGAATATGTTACTTTAGCTAAAAAGCATTTATCAATGTTATTGCGATTTTATGCTTCTTATTTAAATTAGGCTTATCAACCTTACCTAACATCAAAAATAAAAACCGAGAATGACTACGCTCAAATGAAAAAGAAATGAGGGTTTCCTTATCGCACATTCGACCAAACATGAAGTAATCGTAAAAAAAAAAAATACCACCAGGCATAGATTTCACACTAAATCAACGGCACATAGTGAATAGAGACATTGAAATAAAGCAATTCCATATTTACGTGTGTATTTTTTTTAATCTATGGTTTCATTTCATAACATTTAAATGTATACACTTTGAAAATTTTGCTAAGTGATCCATTATATTTACATTTGCGCCTAGTTGTGCAGTAGCTTAAAAAATTTGAGAAACACTGCTTTACGGTAATGTTATGTCCAATCCGATGCAAAACATATACTTTCCTCGCAAACGTTTAAATGTAACCGGTGTTTGGTGTATATTCATTTGCTATTTAAGTATATATGAAGATAGATAGATAGATAGATAGATAGGCAGACAGACAGAGAAACAATAAACAGAGTGACAGATAATAAGTGTTAATATATGCTAATGCATCTTCACGTGTCCCCCAAACTATATACGAGTGGAGAACACTAAAATAATGTAATTCCAAACGAATTCATTACATTCACTGACGTGATAATACCCTTGGGAAAGGTATGAATCACGCCCAGATATATAGCAGGACATACCGGGTTCTATAGCCGTGGATGGCAACTGATCTAGCACAGAAAGAAATGGCAACCAACTGCAGAAAAATCTACCTCCTCCGTCATGTATCGAAAGATACATGATCGTCTACGTGTGTATCATGCATGGCACATAACAACCATTATAAATAAGGTACCATACATCACGATTTTAAATAAACATATCTTACGAAGCTTCTCGCAAGTATCGTTAATTCGACCCTCTTTAAATGCACTACTACTTACTAACTGCAGTAGGCTAATAGTCTCTAACTCCAGTTACTTCAACTTTTAAATTAAACCATTACTCACGTAATGCTTTATTTGTTTAACGATCTTGGACTTTTGACAACTATAAAATTTCATAAAATATTTTCTAATTCAACCAGACAGTATTGTACGTCATATGAAAATCTGGAACCTGGTTAGATTTCTTTTCGTTAAAATTAATCTTAACGAATAAAATTAACAAATAAATAATGTAAAAAAATAAAATAGCATTTGGTTGTGCAAAATAAAATACAGAATATAGAGCTGATTATCGAATTTGCTTTTATGTTTGCTTTTTGGGATATTACTGTACCGTAAAAACATTTGGAAATAAATTTAAAATATCACAACAGGTGCAAAAATAACATAAAAGCTATTTGGAGCTGATTGGAGCAAACCCATTGCAGGCTTACAATGCCTGAAATAGCGGTTAGCTAGAACACAGAGACAAAAATCAAACCATGACTTTTATCTTTAAAATTCTACCTTATTAACAAAAAAAGACAAAACAACACAGAACCTATTCCTAAGAATGCACATAGTTGGAATGTTAATAATTGTTAAATATATAATAATAATAATAATAATAATAATAATAATAATAATAATAATAATAATAAAAATACACGGACAGAACAATCAAAGCTAATCGATCAGATATCATGATCAGAGACCGCAAAATCAAAATGTGCTTCTTATTGATATATAGGAACAAAGTGTCGCTGCCGACACTTGAGTTTGAACATAGATCGCCTTGAGCAAACACAGGCGATCCCATATATTAAATTAAGTAGACCACGTGACTATAGAGGAAACGCATATATGTTGAAAGTAGCTGACGACTAACGATCGTTATTTCTAGTTTATCCTCTATTATTATACAAACCGCCATTCTCTATTCGGTGGTTACTTTCGAGCGAATATTATCGAGCAAGTACTATTAGTGCGAGTGATATTCAAAGACGCCTGACACAAGTATTGTTCAACGGCGTTACTATAGTTGTATCTGCGATTACAAAGTCTCTACTACAATGAGCATTACGAAAGAGACAACGAGTATTCTTTGGCATCACAAAAGTGTCAAACGACTGCTCGTTGATATCATAAAAATATGGTAGTCCCTGCAGATTCTAATTTATCTTTGAAGAGCTTCAAGAAACTATCAAAATGCAAGGGCCTTGAAATCGAAATCTCAAAAATGTCGCATATGAAGATATTGTGGAATCTTCCACAACAGCCAGTTAACCCCTGCTAGGAAATGCACTATTCCTGTTGTGACTTTCACCATCACCATCTTAAAAAATATATAACAAGCATTCACTGATTAATCACCTTCAATCTAGCTTGCTGATTGGTCAGTTTCGACCAATCAAATCACCCCCATGCGACAGATCTATTCTGTCGCCAACTCAGTCGAAGCCTGTCACGTGGTAGAACAAAATTTAAAAAAAAAATACGTGTAAACTCTCTCTCGCGTCTCATTCCTCGCTCCCAAGATGTAACTTTCAAGAACTCCCATCTTGACTATGAAGTCAGACGTTAAAGAACATTATTAACATTCACGCAAGTACGAACTCTAAAATCTCTTCTGAACTCTTACCAACTTTACCAATCCACAATTCGAAACATGCTAAAGGAACTTTATTCTTCTAAACTACAGTTTAATAATTACTTTCACTTTATGAGCTCAGGTACAAATATTACCAAGTCTAAGAGACACAACTCTGTCTAACCTTTTCAGTTCACAGGCATTGTATATCAAATACTTAATAAATCCAATTGTTACGTTTTGAAAGAATACGTCATGATTTGTTTCTAATATTTTTATTTAATTGTTGTGGACGAATGTTTTTAGAAACCAACACTGAAAATCCTTCTGATCACTCAAAATACATTTGCCAATCTGCAATAATATCAACAACTCTAATTGTAATTGTCGGATTGATTGGAAATGGTCCGATAGACTCATTGAATGGATTCTTGGTACCTTAAATAGAAAAAATGATACACACAAGTAAAACACGCACCTTACGAAGAGCTTTACCTATGTAAAGTGTGTGCGATCGTGTGGTGGGTGGGGGTTGTCAAAAATGCTCAGAGGAAAATATCATGATGCCATTTCTGATCTGAGGTCTCTGGTGGGGACCCGTAATGAATTGAGTATACAGTAGAATTCAAAGAAAATAAAATCATAATAATAATGCCTGATTTCCGATTATACTTGTCTGCTAGCGTATCCCTGTAAGCACATTTTTGTTTGTTGAACACCCACAGCATTGGCCTGTGGTTTATACTGCAACTATGCCGAGTGGGTCATAGTTATTTTTTCTGAGAGAGAGACAGAGACAGAGACAGAGAGAGGTGGGGAACCGGGGAGGTGAGAGTGCATAATCTGGCATGACCAGCAGTTTAAACAGTGCCATTGGACTGAAACCTACGGTCAAGTTGATTTCTGAATTGGTCGAAAAGTTCTGTTCCCCTATTTTCACTCACAAGGTTTGGGTCAATTTTCTGTATGGTTTTCAAACCAATAATATCAAAAAGTCATTCACAAATTGACAATGTTGATATTCGAACCCGGGTCTTATAGACAGAATGCGGACGTTCTAACGATCGACATACAAGAAACACCCTCCAGAAACACTTCTTTATATCCCCAATATGCATAAAACCTTATGTTGATGAATGTAAGGTCGAGACATTCGCTGATGAAGTAACCTAATATTACGAATTCACTTCCAACATACGTTATATTTAGTATACAATTGGAATGCTCTAATAAAACCAATTTTAATATAAGGTTGGTGCAAAAATAATATCGTTTTTTGACGTATTTTTTCACGTCAAAAAACGATATTATTTTTTCACCAACCTAATACATGCTTGAATTGCATTAACATTTCAAGAACTGAACGAACTCAACCACTGTGAGGGACAATGCGACGTCCATACAAACAATGAAATAATAAACATGCAATTTAAATACTTAAACATAACTCCGCATAATTCCCATTTCAAAATTGTCTTATATGCTAAATCAGTAGCAAAACTTTAAATTTATTAAGGTTTTTTTCTGCTTATTCGTAAATAAGGTTAATCTTCGTGCATAATGATTGAGGACTCCTATTGTAACGGGAGAACTATCGCCATAGAACGGTATTATTAGGTTTTTTGACGTACTTTTTAACGTCAAAAAACGTCATTAGTTTTGCACCAACCTAATAACTCGCTAGTCTCGTACTAACGGAATATAGTATCTCTTTCGGTGAATGCAATAAAGGGTTCAATTTGAAATTCCAACGTATATCTCCTGAAGAGTGTACACCTCCGAAACGTCGTGATGATGAAAATAACGCTCAGGACAATAGTCGGAAAATATAAATAATGTAAAAGGAAATCATTTCTACCATAAGGTACTTCGATATGGTATAATGGTTAGTAAGCTTGACTCGCTAGCACAATTACGACCTCAGTAGTGAGTTCAACTTATTACGGGGTGCCACATTTAAACGACGCTTAGAAAATCATCTTTTTTATTTCTACACACTTCTTAAAATAATGACCAGCATTCATATTGTTATTGCTATATTTTGTCAAAGTTGTTTAGTTCAAATATTAAACGATACCATTGGTTGAATTACTACGAATATTCTATTGTCGTTGAACTTGACATGAGCTAATTTAGTCATTAACCTAAGAATTACGATTCATATGAATACTAAAAATAGAAAAACTGTGAACTTTTTATAGGTTAAATCAAGTTTTATATAACTTTTATATACGGAGTATATCTTGTTTTAATCATTTCACTCCAAGCAAACCGGGAATGCCACTGGTACGAAAGGGTTTCTGGGAGGGAAAGTGAGAGAAAAAGAAAACTGAATATAAGAAGGATTAAGGACAGGAAAAAAGATGAACGGTTTTCAAAAAGATAAATGATGGTGATTGACGTTGCAATCAAATTTTTAAAGATTGTAGTTATCAAGGAAGCAATTAAACGGAAGGGAGTTCCATAGGCCGGAAGTTCGAGAAAAGAAACTGTGGTAGCCGAAGTAGTGGTTGTATTTAGCCAGTTCAACAATAAACGGGTGAGACCTAAATGCAAATCAATTGGAACGCTTAAATTCATGCAAGAGTAAAAGATTGTCAGAGCAATTGCTATGGAAATATTTGTAAAAAAAAAAAAAAAAAAAAAAAGTGTGAGAAAAGCCACGCCAAATCAATGAGACAGTGACTGAAGTCGAATTGCGAAGTCAGGATAGATTACATTACAGATCCTCGAGATGAGTAACTGGAGAAGCAGACAAGATACAGCGTATTCAATGCACATGCGAATGGTTGATTTGTAAATGTTCATGGACTCATACATTGACCCAAATTTCCTTGCAGTAGATGCAGCTATTGATTCGATGTAGTCGGTCCAATTCAAGTCAGATGAAAACTTGAAGCCAGGAAGGCGCAGTGTGTTGCTCTCCAGGATATATGATTGAAATACAACTTCGGAATAACTATTCAGTACGGAGGATAATTTGGCAAATTCTCATTTACTCCATTTTTTTCAAATTGATAACAGTCTATCCTTCAAGATATTACTACTCAATTTAATGATTGTTATCTGCGCTAGAACAAAGTCCACTTGCGACAGTAGTAAATATAATATAGGATTTTTTTTTCTTATTCTTATATGGTGTGACCATTTAAGTAGTAGTCGATCACGTCTCACCACAAGATAAAAAATAATTCAGGGCTTTTAATATCATTTGTCCCTTTCCTACCATTCATCCGTGCATTGAATATTACTGTTACATTTGTTCTGGTGCGTCTGCTATCTACTTAGAGATTCTTGATAAAGTGCAAAGAAAAATCTGTAATCTTATCAGTCCTGACCTGGCATCTCAGCTACAGTAACATTGTCATCCTCTGTAACATAGCCTCCCTCTTCATCTTCTATAAATATTTTCACGGTAATTGTTCGGATAGGCTTTCCTTTTTGGTTCCTCGGCTTTACGAATTTGCGCGCTGTACTAGATCGATAATTATGTTTTATTTTATAGTTGACATCACTGGATGTAACCATAAGTTCTATTTTAAAAGTCTCTCTTCTCGCACTTCTCTCCTGGAGAATTCTCTTATGGCTTCCAATCAACATTGATCTTCAAAAATTTGAATGTAACGTCACTCGTTATCTTCTGTCATCTTGATTCATATTCTCTCTCTTTAATAATATTTTTCTTTTCTCCATATTCTTTCAAAGTCATTAACCTCTTGGTTCTTAATGATTTTATTGTCTTGATTGGTAAAATGATTAAAATATATACTATCCCTCCAAATCTATTTACACAAACATGTTAGGCAGGTCATTGTTGTCTTCTATCTTTCAGGCCTTCAGTATACCTTGTGTGTTTCAAAATCTCCGATACCTCTTTCTTCGGAGTCTGCCAGTGACAGGACCCAAAGAGTGTGAGTTCAATACCTGGTTAAGGCAGTGGAGATCTTTCAGAGGGGAATAAACAGGAGATAACTGATAACTGACATCCATCAAACATGGCACGTGGAACTAGAACAGTCTACCGCAGTGAACGAAATAAAGGGTTCAGTTCGAAATTCCAAACACCTGAAGAAGGCCGGAGCGTACAACGGCCGAAACGTTGTGAAAAATATGCCGACAAAGATGAGGACAATAGTCCGGTTAATGTAAATAATGACCGCTTTCTTCATTATGTATCCCAGAACTTTAGACAATCTCTTTCTGATTCTAAGTCGGATCATGTTTTTGTTCACATTGAACTGAAACGTTGTTCATATGTTCAGTCCTCGGTATTCTCAGAATCCGTCCGTTGGACCATATCACAATTACTTCATTCTCTTATGTTCTAAGAATTCCAGAATTCACTGAAATATAGGAAGTATTATATTAACTAGCAGTTCGACACTCATTTCTTTGTTACTAATTAAATGTCACTTCTTCTTAATTGTTTGCAAGGCGTCTTCGGCTTTTGATGTCACATTATTTATCATCTGTTATAATATATCCGGATAGTTAAATGTCTATATTTCAGTGTGTCTTCTCCAATTCGTCGCTGACATCTTGGACTGTTTCTCTTCTTTCTATTGTTAACTAGCATACAGTCTCTGTTCTTATAATTAACCGCTCGACGTTTTAATTTCTTTACACAATACAAAGATTCGCCTAATGCACAGCTGAAAATAGTCCGTAACTGTCAACGAAACAGTAACTCTGAATTATGTGTGCGATGAATGAATATAACCGAAGGTGTTAGGTAACTAATATTATGCGGATGTACTAAGATGTCGGATGAACCTTGGCTTGACGAGATCAAGCAATCACTCACGTGACTGTAAGTTATATAATGTGGCAGTTAATAGGGGAAAAAATGTTTCTCTGTGAAGGGGTTTCCTAATATTTAAAATATAGAGAGAACTTCGACCTTGCGTAATTTTTAACAAGATTTTTTGCCAGATAATTTACGACTGAGAAGTGAATTCGATTCTCACCAGTTGCTCTATACTCTCAGCCTTGTGCCACATCTAATCTTCGCTTAGTAAATCAGTATTTTTGAAACATGGAATAAAAGAAGAGGATTTGACTCCATGGAAAATGGCATGGTGCAACTTATTTGCGAATGTCGGAAGCGGTGGTACAACAGAATGAAAGTACAGGCGAATGTCTGAACTGGTTATACGAGAGAATGAAGGTACTGCGCATGTCCGAATTGATGGTACTAGAGAATAAAGTTACCGCGCATGTCCAAACTGTGATACTAAAGAATTAACTACTGCGAATCACCGAACTGGTGACAATATATAATAAAGGTACTTCGAATGTCGAAACTATTAGTACTAGACAACGAAGGTACTGCGAATGTCGGAATTGGTAGTACTAAAGAATGAAGATACTGCGAATATCTGAACTGATGGCACTAGAAAATAAAATTACTGAGCGTGTTCGAAATGATGGTACTAAAAATGAGTTGCCGCGCATGTCCGAAATAGTGACGCTACTGAATGGAGTTCATTTTAACATTTGACATAGAAGAAATGATAAACAGTAGAGATTTGAAGCCGATATGTCTGATTGTAAGATTTATTCTGAGCAAATTGAAAATAAAGCATTGTAAATTTCAGTTAGTATTTGAACACCAACCAAGACAGCTGGTAGAAAGGAGGTAAGTACATCACTCAAGAAGTAGGATCTTGAAATTAATCGTATTAAATTCAATACACTGATAAAGAAAACATAACAAGGGCAAACACATGTTTAGCATAACAACCTATTAATCAACAACAACAAAGCTAAGAAGGCTTAAAACATGTAAGTACATTTGTTTTGATCTTTCATTATTCATTATCAGTGCTTAAAACTAGCAATAACTGTTTACTTACTATTGCTTTTTGGAGAATAGGAGCAGCTCCATTTTCTTTTCTTTCTCGGGTAAGGTTATGCCGCAAAATCAGATGTGAATAGTCCCTGGAAACTACACAGCAGAAATATCTTCAATCAGGTAACAAGGAGAGGATATTTTATGTCACCAGCCACACATTAAACTAACTGTGTTACATTTTCCTCCATGGGGAGGGAAAAGCTTATTGAGATTTTTTTATTTAAAGCCAGAAATTAATTTTAGATTGTAAATATAATGAACTCAACGGGAATTATAACTCGGTTCTTTGACTTGAAATTCCTAACCGTTATCCTTTATAACAGCACAACCAAGCTTAGGGCTCTTTATTCTCAACAGGTCAGCAATATAGATAGTGTGCCGGCTTGACGACGCTAAACGATGATGATCTTACAGGAACCGATATTTCAAAGTGATATGGTCGTTAAACTCTTAGGCTTCCTACTACAAGAACAGGCAATCCATACTTTTTTTTTTTTTTGTAAGTAGTAAAAGTAGATGCTGGGATATCTGACAAGAACTTGTAAATCTGATAGATTGACGCGGTGATATATTTTGTTGATGAGGGATAATGCTTCCCCTATCGTTTCGGGAGTAACGTCTTCGTTTTCTTGATTGTCACAATAGTTCCCTGCTTTATGATTCAATATATATTTTTTCTTTTAAGCTACAGAATATTTATTGAAATGAATATTTCTTTTAGCGAGACATTCACTTTTGGGAAGGAGAAATCAAGTGTTTGTCTTCTTAACAGCAGAGAAAAATATTCAGTCCAAAGAATCATTTTTTTTTTTTTTTTGCTCCTTTTTTGATCTTTCTATGGCTATGATTGCATTTTCTTGTTTAACTAAATCGATGCATGTATATTTGAAATAAATAAATAAATGTAAATAATTCTTCTGGTATATATGGAGCTTTATATTTCTTTAAAGAATGTTAAGGAAACAGAAAAGTAATAAAAAGCAACACAGAGGAATATAAAAAAAAACACCTAGAATGTATCTGCAGTTTATGACAAATGCTGATTCTTGAGGTTTTCAGATATTCTTTAAAAAAAATCAAATATCAACATTTGCACATATATTAGCATTTATTGTAAATGGCTTAACTCCCATTATAGTTTGTTTTCCCATTCCCGATCTCCGCCATTCATTTTTCACAATGGTGTGACATGAATGCTGCCAATATATTCATATATATATATATATATATATATATATATATATATATATATATATGCATTTATATTTGTATAAAGAAAGACACGTGAATATATATGTATATATACATATATAAATGTATATATACGTATATGCATGAATAATATGTGTGTAAATGCATATATATATATATATATATATATATATATATTTACACACACACACATATATATATATATGCATTTACACACACACACATATATTCATGTATATACGTACGTGTATATATATATATATATATATATATATATATATATATATATATATATATATATATATATATATATGGGTGTATTTGGGCAGCAATCTTTCATTAAAAACCAGTACGGTTTTTTATTATTTCATTTATTTTGTTCTGTTATATGTATATAAATAATGATATATATATATATATATATATATATATATATATATATACCTATACATATATTAAATATACAGTACTATTAAACATATAGCTGGCAACATTATTTTTTCCCAAAAACGTATAGCTGGCAACATTATTTTTTCAAAAACATATAGCTGGCAACATTATTGTTTCAAAAACGCATAGCAGGCAACGTTATTTTTATCAAAAAACGTATAACTGGCAACATTATTTTTTACCAAAAACGTATAGCTAGCAAAATTATTTTTAACAAAAAACGTACAGCTGGCAACATTATTGATTCAAAAACACATAGCTGGCAACATTATTTTTTTCCAAAAAACATATAGCTGGCAACATTATTTTTCCAAAAAACGTGTAGCTGGCAACATTACTTTTACCAAAAAACGTATAGCTGGCAACATTAGTGATTCAAAAACACATAGTTGGCAACATTATTTTTTTCCAAAAAACGCATAGCTAGCAACATTATTTTTCCGAAAACATTATCTGAAGCCTTGTTGTTGGACGTAGTTTATCGTCATACCCAGGATGCTTGGTTGTAGTTTATCGTCATACCCAGGACGGTGTGTGTCTGTGTGTTGTACATATATGTGCATATATAAATATACATGTAAATAAATATGCGTTAATGCGTCCGTATACATGCTGGAGTAATAGATAACGACTCGGATTGAGAAATCGCAGAGCCGAGTTCGAATTTCAGTCGAATCCATTACATTCACTTACGTGCTAATACCCTTGAGTAATTACGGATAAATAGCCTTGGATTGCAACTGATCTACCGCAGAAAGAAGTGGTAAACTACTGCGAAACCACACATAGCATATTAACTGACTGATACATGTTTATATTCGACTCTCCCGTCAAGTAGATCTGTTCCTACGAAGCCGACAACATGATATTTGATTATAGCGGTGAAGGTTTCGTGCAGGATCATCCACACATTTTGAAGGGCCGAATACAGAGAAAGTACGTACCACAAACTACCCTCTACAGCTTTTGAATTCAGAGTTGCCCTTCTCCTAGACCAGTTGGCATCCAAGGGTATAGAGGGCTGCCCTGATATTTACCCTAGCTGGAGGGAGAAGAAGATGGCTCAAACCTTTCCCAAGGGCATTAGCGAATGTAATGGATCGGACTGGCCTCTCCGATTCCTCAACCTAAGCCGCTATCCATTATTCAAGTGTGTCTTCTTGTTTGTTTTTATTTATTTATATTTTTTTATATATATATATATATATATATATATATATATATATATATATATATATATATATATATATATATATATATATATATATATATATATATATATATGTCTGTGTTTGTGTGTATCTAAGGAGAATTTTTCAATAAAATCCAGTTCCATTTTTATTATTTTTATACTTTATTTATTTTGCTCGATTTATTATTTTATCATTTCTAATATTTTTTTGTATATCTGCTTCGTATTGGATAGGATATTTCCCAGAATCTGAGTGCGTTCGGCTAATTTAAAATGTCTAGTTGGTTGTTAGCTGAAAATACTCATATGCGACATTGAATATTCCAGTACAATGAAGAAATCAAAAATAAAACTTTAAATGTTGAAAGGATAAATAAAAATATATTACGAAATGGACAAAGTCCGACAATTTATTTATTAAAGACATTTTTATGTTTAACGTTCTTTTTATAGATACAAGTATTTTAAGTAAATGCTCTGTTTATAATAAACAGTATTAAATAACATTTACCGGCCTGAATGTCCGAGAAATTTTCATAGAAAATATTCATCCTTGAACATTAAAAGAACGTTAAACATAAAAATGTCTTTAATAAATAAATTGTCGGACTTTGTCCATTTCTTAATGTACGACGTCATTTGTTTACATTCGATACACATTGAGCAGTTATGAATGTACGAGATTCATGGAAGATTGAAGTTTATAAGCAGTAAATTCGAGCTTCCTTACTGAACGATCCTTGGTGGCCGAGCGGTCAAAACACGTCAGCGTAAATGACGGTACCGTATAGGATGCAGGTTCGAATCCTGTCCGGAGACGAATATTTTCTATGAAAATTTCTCGGACATTCAGGCCGGTAAATGTTATTTCATACTGTTTATTATAAACAGAGCATTTACTTAAATACTTGTATCTATAAAAAGAACGTTAAACATAAAAATGTCTTTAATATATAAATAAAAATGTAATCATAAAGAAAAACTGGGTATCTTTTTGTTTTAAATAAAATTTACATAAACATGTATGAATATAAAAGTTTCTGCAAGTTGAAAGAATGAATGGATTTACTTTTAATTCGACATATTTTTTGAAGTTCAAACGTTATTAGTATGGACATGCCGCATTTGAAATGCATATATATATATATATATATATATATATATATATATATACACACCTAGTGAGCCAGACAAACCTACCTAAGGTTTCACCTAAACGGATCGTCAGGGGAAGTACGGCTAACCGTACTTTCCCTGACGATCCGTTTAGGTGAAACCTAGGTAGGTTTGTCTTGGCGCACTAGGTGTATCTAGGTCTTCTCTACGGTTGTATTGAGCTCTTTTGTTAGTTGTTTACTAGTGTCGGGTTTTTTTCTTTGAGCTTCAGACCTGCATCTGTGCTTTTTTTTTCGGCAGTAGTTCATGTTTGTAGCTCTTTCTTTTTTTAAAACCTTTTTTTTCCCTCGAGATTGATTTGATTATGTGCAAATCAAAAATTCGAGGGTTTTTCGAAACGAGTCTAGTTATCTATATTTGTTTATATATATATATATATATATATATATATATATATATATATATATATATATATATATATATTTCAATTAAAAGGTGCAAATATAATTTTAAATTCATGAATCATTCATACAAAAAACAAATATAGGGGTTAATGATTTAAATGGCGAGAATACTTCGTCGCAAACAATCTAAATAAGTACATCAACTCCGAACCCGTATATGAATGATATGATCCCCGTTTATAAATTCCAGTTGCATAAGGTCTTTTTAATTTTACAAGCTTTCGTCTGTTCCCACAGACATCATCAGGTATGGAAGTAGATTTTGTTCTTGTTTTTACTTCTCAGTAATAAGAGGACAACGAAAATAGAAATGTAATCCGAAAAAATCCTATGAGAAATGTGTTATTGCTTTGGAACGTGCGGTCGCAACGCTGAGTTTGAATTTAAATTTTAAGGTTCTGCGTTTTTGTACAAATTTCGCAATAAGAGAATTCTTTTTTATGGGTAGATTTTCCGTGAATATGGCATAAACTATATTCTTATTAATAATAATAATAATAATATATATATATATATATATATATATATATATATATATATACATATAGGTAAAATGAGAACATATGGAGTACAATTCAACTGAACGTAACATTTAATTTAAAAGAGGGATCAATACAGAATAGAGCTAAATATGTTTAACATTGCCCGATGAGAAACATTTATGGTGTTGAAACATAATTGGCATTATGCAGCGATTAATAACGTTTTTTTATCATAATATATATCAGATAATAATAGGGAAAAATTATGCGATTGTAGAAACCCGGAAGACTGTCCATTAGAAAATAAGTGCTGCATCAGATCTGTGGTATACCAATGCACTATATCATCCACTGAGAACCCTAACAATAATATGATCTACATTGGATCCACGAAAAATGCTTTTAAAACCAGATGGAGGCAGCATAAATGCTCCTTCAACAACATAAACAAAAGACATCAGACCTCTCTATCTAAATATTTTTGGCACCTGAAAGAAAAAAATAGGACACCTAAAGTAAAATGGAAAATTATTAACAGGACTAGAACTTGCAAAACTTGGGATGACCCATGCCCTTTGTGCTTCCATGAGAAACTACACATTATTAAGCTTCTAAATAATAAAAATCTATTAAACAACAGGCATGAATTAACGGTTTTCTGCCGACACTACCAAACATACGCTCTGAATAACTAGCTAAAAACACGCATACAATAAAATAAATTTTAAAATCCATAGCCCATATACCTAGTTTTAATACCCTACAAAAAAAGATAACCCTTTATGAAGTCGTCAAAAAACAAACGTTACGGCTTTTTTATATACACAAATCCCTTTCATAAAGAGATATAATAAAAGAATAAAATAAAAAAATAAATAAATCTCTATTGACGCTCAAGCCAGACTATGCGAAAACTTCCTCCGTCGTTAATTTAGCCACCCCCACCTTACCCTGACCCAGCATCTAGGAAAGTAACTCTATACTGATACAAATTATTAACATCCCACCCCTGCCTATTCTAAACAATCCGCCCTTGATGTTACCATGGAAATTGTGATTTCAATTCTGAATATACTATTAAAACTCGTAAATTTCAGAAATAAGTTATTCAAAAAAAAATTTCGCTTGAAGATGGAACAGAGCCTCAAGTTAATTCAAATATTATTTTGAAGTTTTCAGCTCTTGTTTTGAAACATGAGACCTCTTATGTAGCGAGTTGTAATCCTATTTTTAAATAAATAATATATATATATATATATATATATATATATATATATATATATATATTCTAATCTAATTTTTTAGGTGTGCTATATTTATATATATATTCTAATATAATTTTTTAAGGTGTGCTATATTTATGGGATAAAGTGCTCAGTATCAGAGATTGAGCGTATATAAATATAAATGTAAACATTGAATATATATATAATACATTTTATATATATATATATAACAGCTAAAATGAAATAATTACATTTTATAACAGAAGGATTGATGCCGAAGTACACAATACATATATATATATATATATATATATATATATATATATATATATATATATATATATGTATATATGTATATATATATATAGAGAGAGAGAGATGGACAGTGAGATGGAGAAATACAGAGAGAGAGAGAATGTGAATGTGAAAAATATCTGAGAGCAGATGGTATACAGATGTATATTTATACATACCTATATAAGTATACATAGATATTCATAATTATCTCGCAAAGCTTGTGAAAAGATTCCCTTTCTTTACGCAAAACCTAAGTATCAGTGTATTCATTCACAATCAGTTGCTTGTAAAAGAGGACTTGTTGACTTTCTTAGGCTTATCTTAGTTCCACGACGTTATTGTTTAACCATTAATCCTTTCAAAAGATATTTATACACTTATGCAATATTCCTTTCTTATTAACTTATTTTGATATTTTGTTTATTGTTTGAGCTTTCATAATTTCTTTCAGTGTCTTATCGACCCAAGACATTTTTTTCTTTTCAATATATTTCCCCCTGTTTAAGCAGTTCCAAAATCTCTGCTACTTTTCCCAAATTTTCAAATACCATCATTTTTTTTTTCTTAGGATTGTTTTCTCTACGTCTTTTTTTTAATTTCGAATAGAAAATCTAATGGATTATATTCACAACTAGGCACTGAACGCTTTCAGACGCTGTAATGGAATATAAACAATATGCTGGTATCTACACATTCGCCACGAGATACATTGTTATTATCGAGTGCAGTTTTCTATTGTTCCCTCACAAATGCATGCAATGTGATTTTCAGTTGAACGAGAACGATAAGAGAGAATCAATAAAACCGATGGAAAAAAAGCAAGGTATGCGTTATTTACACCGACTGTCTTGACCCTGTGTCGAAAGGTAACAATCAAATCAACGGCCGAAACGTTTAGAAAATATTGCGAAAGATGAGGAATAGTATAGTAAAGACAAATGAATAGAAAAAGCTGTATAGGTGCGGCTGAATTAGTCACCATTTTAAAAACATGGTCAGCAGCGTGACTGCAGTGACCTTAGGCAAATGTTGATGGACCTTAGGCAAATGTTGATGGTGTATTCATCTAGCTAACGCCATACCATTTGAAACAGAAACCATTTGTTACCAACATCACTTTCATTGGTACACGCCGTCCGTTTGCTTTTAAAACTTTTTTTTTTAACTGGTGAATCTCTAATTGCAATACAGAGAGCTTTTTCTATTCATTTGATTTTCACTATTTACATTATTCTGACTATTGTCCTCATCTTTGTCGCCATATTTATCACAACGTTTCGGCCGTTGTACGGTCCGGCCTTCTTCAGGTGGTTGGATTCTCGAACTGAACCCTTTGTTTCGCTCACTGGGGTAGACTTTTCTAGATCAACGTGACATGTTTAATGGATGTCAGTTATCAGTGATCTCCTGTTTATTCCTCTCTCCAAGTTCTCCACTACCTTAATCGGGTATTGAACTCACAATTCTTTGGGTTCTGTCACTGGATCTAACCAACGCCTTTATCCACTGTGCCATCTGTCCATGAGTAAATATGCGGTTCCGAATAGAAAATTAATACTGCTATGGTTTGAAATGTTTAGAACGACAGGTTCAGCAGCTGGAAGACCTTCGAAACGATCACCTAACGAGGTCGATGTTGCTTAGCTTTGAAGATCGGACGAGAGCCGGTGTTTCAATCTGATATGGCCGTAAACCTCAGCATGTCTGCAGAGGTTAAAACAATCTTAGGAATTTTATGAAAATGCATTGTTCCACTTTTAATTCTTCCAAGGTTCAATATCATCTTCTTTGAACCGGAACGGAGTTTACACTGAAATTCAATTTTATTATCTTGAAAAATTTAAAACCGTTGGTTGGTCAACAGGAATCAATTTTTAAAGCATTTACCAATATACATTTCCTGGCTTAAATGTAACGGGACTTAACCTTTCTTCGATCTGTGAAGCTTCTTCCACGTTGTGTTTTTGTCACAGGCATAGACGATCAATCAACTAGTCTGCAAAGAGATCCTGCGGTGTTTACTTCGCTCAGTGCGCATGAATGGACGATAGTCGTGGCAAGACAGATCGTGGCTGTTTTAACCACAACAATTCACCTGTTCATAACGCCCTGAGTAACTGGCAGTTCTTTGCCGCGAAGAATATCTCTGTACTAGAACAAAATCTGTCATCACCAGATCTTGCACAGTGTGCCTTTCTTTCGCCCAATCTCAAAGGGATCATCAACGAGACGCGTTTTGAAGTGATTGAGGACATCAAGTGAGCCGTAACGACGGAGGTGAGAGGCATCGTAAAATAATCTTTCCAGCAGTGCATAAAAGCGTGGCAAAGAAAGATGGAAACGTGCATTAAACTCTGCGGGGAGGATTACTTTGAAGGGGAAACAATGTAGTTTTTTGATTCGAATTGAAAGAAATTGTTTTTGATGCCAGTCCCGTTACTTTTCAGACAGATCTGGTATTGGTGAGATAGTAATGTCTACATAGTAACTGAGTTCAATCTCTGAGCCGGGTAGTGTGTATTCAAACTAGAGAGAAACAGGGCGTGCAATAACTGAGCAGTACTTGTAACAAGACTTAGCGAGATATCACTGGACTTGAGCAGTGGAACGAGAACGGTCTGTACCCATAGATTAAATAAAGTGTTTAGTTCGAAATTCCCAGTAGGTTACTTTGATCAATATAGGCCTGATGAAGTCCGGAGATCACAATGTCGAAACGTTATGAGAACAACAACAACAAAGAGAGGACAATAGTCGGAATGGAAATAGTGTTAATAATAACTTCTCACCCCAGAAATTCACACAGAAATTTACATGCACAATATTTATTGGGAAAACATAATAAAATAGTTGAATTCAATATACTTTGGTAGACATTAGAAAGGAAATACATTATATAGAATTAAATCAATTGATAAGTTTGCAGCTAAGAAATTTGGTTCACTATTTTGTGCTAAACAATTTTTCACGCTAGAATCTATATTACATGTTTATGAGTCTACCATTCGTCCTTGCCTTGGATATTGTTGCCATATTTGTTCTCGTTCTCCTGCTATATATTTAAAGATTCTTGATAAAATCTAAAGAAGAATCTGCAATGTTATTGGTCCTGACCTGGCATCTCGGTTTCAGTCCCTTTCACACCGCCGTTAACGTAGTTTCTCTGTGCTTTTTCTCGATATACTTTCATGGTAATTTTTCTGATGAATTTTTGCTAGGGTACATAGATATCCGGAATGTAAGCGTAGTACTAGATTGACAGCAAGGTTTCATTTTACAGTTGAAATGGGTAGATGTAATGGTAATTTCACTGCTAAAAGTTTCTTCTATTGCATTTCCCGCTTGTAGAACTTTTCTGGCTTCTTGCTTCCCAGTCAATTTTGATGTTGAAATAATTAAATGCAATATCAATCGTTATCTTCTGTCTTCTTAATTCTTGTTCTTTAATTGTCCTGTCTCCTAAATAGTAATTATTGTATATATTTTCTAACACTCAGAAACCCTTTACGTTCTAGTGGCTTTTTGCCTTGCTTGGGGTGAAATAATTAAAAAAAAAAATATGCCCATTTTTTTTTTTTCTAAACAGCGAATAACTGCTCAGAAATGTGATTTTGTAGCCACAACAAATAGACAAAATTTGTATTTAGTCGAAGTTTTCGATTCACATGAGTCATCGTCAATAATTTGAAAAAGTAAATAGAAAAAAGAAAATCAAATCGGCAATAAGTAACTCATTGAGGTTGATATACCGTAAAACAAATCAAACCAAACAGGAAAAGATTTGACGCGTTTCGTTCAATTTCACACTATTATTTTATTTATTTATTTTAAGAAGTCAATGTCACGCTCCAGTACTGCGAGGTACATAAAGAATATTCTTTGCATAATGCTCTATTAAATAAGATCTTTAACAAAATTGTAACATACCTCGAACTTGTATTATACACCTCTTCTCCATACAGCTATGTATTAATTAGTAGGACTTGCATCAATAAATTATTATTATCTAAAACTACTTCCAATCTAAAAATGTTTTCCGTCTGTAAACCATAAAAGAATACAAATTAATCAATCAGTCAAAATAAAAACTATAATCTGGAATTGTCATTGAATTATTGATGGCGCCTACCCTGAACCCATCATAAAACATCAGAATTCTAAGCTTTTCAAATATTGCAATGTTTCGATTAGTTATAGTAAATTAAATATAGGAGATACAATTGAGCACATTTCTTGAAGATTCAATTCTTGACATATCTGGCGTAACTTTGCCTGACTTCCCATTTAGAACTGAGTCTCTATTGTGTGATATATCTGCAACTCATTCCTTAGTTTCTGCTATCATTTCTGAAATCTGATTCCCGCAAAGCCTGTGGAGTTGATGGTATTTATGCAGTAACCATAAAAATTCTGAATTCTAAGCAGTTCAAAAATTGAAAAAGCAAATTAAGTATAGGAGATACAATTGAATGCAGGATAGACTGCGGAAGGTTGACTTTCTTGCGCCTCGGCCACAGAAAACTTTAGCTAACCAGTTAATATATCGTCAATGTTATTCCTATTTCTAATCAAATAAGCACTATTTGTTTTCTATCATTTTTTTAAAGGTCATGTTCCGTCAGGATGTAGCCAATCAGGACTCTCTGGGGTGATTTCTTTTTCCATTATCAGTGAATTGTGAGTGGTTTTACGTTGCATTCTCTATGTTTTAGAAATCAGTTTTTCTTCCCACATTTTATAGTCCGTCTAATCAGCTACTTAACCCATAGTTGGAAGGAGAAGAGAACGAAGTGGACAAGAGTGAGTTTGAACGCGGCTCGCTTATTTCACTTTCCGCACGGATAACCGTTTCTCTACCCGCACCTCTTTCTCTGTTAAGTAACATATATAAGTTCCCTGTCATCTAGTTTGTCATTTATTTTTAATCACATTGTAGCCGCAGCATGATCTTCTCGGATTACAGCAACATCACGTTGAAACACAGTGTTGTGTCCGAACTCCAAAGTTCAGGAACGTCAAACCTGGTCAGTATCTAGATGTGTGACAGATGCTGCAAGCTTAGATGTGCGAGAGGTGTCATGGATAATACTTCCGAATCGCTAATCGGGGAGTCGAGTTCAATTTCTCATTGGGTTCGTTATATTCACTTAAGCGGAAATACCCCTAACCCATACCTAGAGGAGAAAAGCTAGATTAATATCTTTCCTAAGCGCAAATACCCGTAGGAAAGATATGAATCTCTTCCAGATATGAGTTAATTTGTAAGACCTTATCACTAAATCATTTTAAAATATTTCCCGGGTTTAAATAAACCGTAAAAAGCGAAACATTCAAACAATTATGACAATCTAGTTAGAATGTTTTCTGTTTTATAAAGTACTCAGAATCAGGGATTAAAAAAAAAACTTTCCTAAAACCTGAAACTCGAATCTTCTGGGTCTAAATTATTATGACCTCTCCTGACATAATTCTGCCACTGTCGCTTATAGTTAGACAGATTATAATTTAATTTATTATTATTGACTCTGAAAAAAATAAAAAGAGACGGAGGAAAAGACATCAACTATAATAAACTGGACTTAACTTCGTTTTCTGGGGATAAATTTTAATAGACATGACCATGCAAGTTGCATGCTTGACACGTTTTATGTCTCTGTGGTCCAATTCACGTTTGATATTTATTATTTGAAATCTATCAAGTTATTTAAGCAATCGTGTCAGTTATTTTAAATAAGCGCTTATCATTTCTTTCTCTTTGTTGACACCAACAAAAGAAGATAAAAGAAAGCAGTTAAGCGAAAATCCTTTTTCGGACAATGCCCTACAGTTTTGCGTTTGATCTTTTCAATGTAATCACTAAGCTTAACAGAGGAACAAAGGCAAAATAGACGGAGACATTGTGATGAGAGATATTTACAAGATTTTGTCTCGTCTGAAATGAGGTAACAGTAATGTCGATGTCTGGTAGATACCAATTTTAATACTACTTCTTTATGTGATCAATAATTTTACCAAGTCTGCCAACAAGTTCAAAGTCTTACAGTCACATCATCTTGACACACTGGTTCCCATACGATCACTGGAGTTAAGCGGCATCGATTCAAACCAATACCTTCACTGGTCAAAGCTTGGAAATACCTGTAACCTTGGATGTGCGGCTGGTTTACTGGATAATGGCTCGGAATTGGAAATCAGCGAGCCGAGTTCTAATCCAGTTATATTCGTTATATTCGCCCTGGGAAAGGTATACATCCATCTTTTTTCTTCCAGCTATGTTTTAATTAGTAAGACTTGTACAATTAATTTATTTACATTATTTTTAAAAAAATCTTACAATCTAAAAATAAATTCTAGCTTTAAATAGCCTGAAAAGCGTTGATAAGTCGTAGAAAACGAATCTATCAATCAATCATATTTGACTTAAGATAAAACTTGCCAAAACAAAAAAGCTTACGGCCACATCACATTTAAACACCGCTACTCGTATGATAACCGAAGTTAAGCAACGTCGAGCCTGGTCAATACTTTGATGGGTCTCCACTTGATGGGTGCTGTAATCTTGGATGTTCGCGTTGTTTAATAGATAACGGTTCAGAATTGGAAATTAGAGAGCTGAGTTTCATTTCCGTTATATTTCACTTAGGCGGAAATAGCTTTTTGTAAGGTAGGAATCCACATCTTCTACCGACAGATATGGGCTAATTAGAATTTCAGTCTGTAAAATAACTTACAAAGCGTTGATAAACCGTAAAACAAAATCACTCAACAAAAACTATGATCTGCAATTTGAATTAATTTAATGATGGCACCTACCCTCAACCCAACATAAAAATTCAGAATTCTAACGATAATATGACGATACACTACATCCAGTTGCAAGGCATGTGATCGGGAAGGTTTTGAGGAACATTGAACCACCTCTTAATTGAATTTGTTCCCATGTTCACCATAAAGCGGTTTAGTAGAACCTGGTAGGGCCCCAATTGTGGGTAAATAGTTAACCCACAAACTGGGGTCAAAACACTGTGAAAGTATTAAAATACATTTTTATAATAAAAATATCAATAATATATTTCATAGTAAAAAGGAAAAAAAATATAAGGAGTCGATATACCGCTAAACACAAATAAACTATTTGCCCTTACCGGGACTTATAAATTATGTTTTCACGCAGGCATTTCTCATCTAACGAGGAAAAGCATTTTTCTCTTCAATTACATCAGGGGTGCACATATTTTACTGGCTTCAATAATTTCTACATTATGTCGTTATTCCATCGAGTTTTAATAGTAATAAAGAGAAAGCTTTAAGTGTACTTATTGAAGCATTTATTTAGATTATAATATAACAACGATTTCCTGATCTCGCTGCCACAGTGAACGGAGGAGTAAACCAAATTTGTTTTATTTTTCTATCATTATCCACAAGAGGTATCAGTTCTTGCTATATGAATCCAACGTTACATCCTTCACATTTAAGTGCTAGTTAATTCTTCTGGGAGCCGTGTAGGAATATTTTATCGACAATCAATACTGTATTTCTTTAAGTAAATGCTTGAATACACATTATTTAAATGTTTCAACCCAACTCCTTTATATGTCAAACCATCATTCGGTGGCTTTCTGAATGTGGTAAATCTCATATGTTCACGGGTTATACATAGAAAAAGACGACACCAGAAAAAATATTTTTATTTCATAAAAAAGTAGACTTCACTGATATAGATTTTCTCTTTTCCATTCTTTTCTGAATGCGCCGGTTCATTGGTAAACATGTTAACATACAAGACTTCCAATATATATATATATATATATATATATATATATATATATATATATATATATATATATATGAATAAAAATGACAATAGAAAAACTGGTAATTGCTGATTACCAGTTTTCCGATTGTCATTTTTATTCATAAATATTGTCTCTCTACTGATTAATTCGGAGAAATTTTCATATATATATGTTGCATGGAAACATTGTCTTCTAAATTACGAAAAAAGGAAAACAACACATATTATTTTAACAGTTATATCTACCAAAATTACACAAAAATCTCTTGAAATACTAAAGAGTAAATATCTTCAATAAAATCGCCATTGGCTTCAACCAAGGCTTCCAGCAACTCTTCTGGACGGTCTCCTTATTTAAGTTGGTGAATGCTGCCATAATCCTTGCCTTTAGTTCATATTTGGTGTTACCAGGTGTTTTGTTGGTTTCTCGCTCAACTGTGCCCCAGACATAATAATCAAGGGGGTTGCAGTCTGGGGAGTTAGGTGGCTAGATGTAAGGGGTTATGAAATGGCAGAAATTTTCTGATAGCCATGACTGGGTACTCCTGCTTGTTTGACACGGTGCAGAATATTGTTGAAAGACATAGGGTCTTCCAGCAGCAACTATCTTGACCCAGGGTAGCGCTACCTTTTCAAGGTATTTGATGTAGGTCCCCGTGTCGCGTCTGAGGCCCAGTAGCAAGATGAATGGAGGTGTAGTGTTGTCATCACTATAGTTATCACTCCAGACACCTTCGTAATTAGCATTAGTCTCATCCAACTCTTTCCGAATCCACTGCACTTTCCTTAGATAGGCATCCAAACACCCTGAAATTTTCTTTTGGAGCTTCCGGATCGAATGCCAAGCAGTACTTCATTTTATTTTTTTTTTCAGAGTGAATTATGTTATGGCATTTTTTTTTCCACAGAAGGTGCCCAACTGACCGTACTATTCTGTGAAGTCGACAAAATTAAAACAAATAACGTTCTGACTGGGGAAGGTATATCTTTTACAAACAGAGATATTTTTAAAAACCCAGAACACAGATTTATATTTTGGTAAGATTCGATAGTGGTATTCTCAAGAATTTTTCCGTCCAAGTAAGTTACTTTCTTTTTTAATAAGTATGCCGTTCTTTAAATCAACGTTGTAAAACCTATTTCTATGTAAGATTAATGCATTTAATAAATTTTAATGTACTGTGTTCAAACATAGATTTTTTTT